>NQII01000310.1:55648-195298 GCA_002778355.1 Clitarchus hookeri | reverse complement strand
GGGGGGGGGGGGGATGGTTGTGGGCCAGCGTCGCTCTACTATCCCTAAACCGTCACACGACAATATAATAAACGATATTAAACAATTTGGTAAATTCAAATTAATTGTCCTCAGTCCATGGCACTTGAATCCATTAGTCTAAGTCTTCGATGACATTGGATGTTTGTTGCTCGATGTTGTGTGTCTGCTGACTTTTGTGTTCTTTCGGGATATCGACATCGTTCTCTTCGAGCCATTCAACATCTTGGTATTCATCAGTTTGTATNCTTTCGGGATATCGACATCGTTCTCTTCGAGCCATTCAACATCTTGGTATTCATCAGTTTGTATTATGCACATCAACTCATTAGCACGACGAGCAGCCACTCTTACAGGTCTCACTCTCGTTTTGGTGTGCGTGTTTATTTTTTTATGGATCTCCTTGATGTGACGATTTAATGATTTCACAGAGGCATGATAAAGACCACACGTTTTGCATGTTCTACTTGATAGTTTCGATTTTACCGTTGGATAAAAATAATCGTAGGGCATCTGTAGAAACTCTTTGGGCGAAGAATTTAAGTGTAGAGCTAAACCGAGAGGAAGACTGAGAAATTGCCCTCCATCATCCATAATCAAGTTATCAACTGTCTGTTTTACTGGTGGTGGGAGAAATCTATTGGTTAGNGAAATTGCCCTCCATCATCCATAATCAAGTTATCAACTGTCTGTTTTACTGGTGGTGGGAGAAATCTATTGGTTAGTAATCTAAACAAACCACTTCTTGGACGACAGTAATCTGCATTTGTACATTTTACAAGTTGAAGTAAGTGCTGGCTTTCACGCACATGTTCTGAATACCATTTAATATCTGGTAGATCAGGAAGATCTGGTTCATCGGACCCCAACATATTTTGCTGAAACATGATAATCATCTATTTCCATTAATCTCCATACCTCTGCTAATACATTTCCGGCATACTCGAAATTGGATCCTTCTAAATGTTCNAATCTATTTCCATTAATCTCCATACCTCTGCTAATACATTTCCGGCATACTCGAAATTGGATCCTTCTAAATGTTCATCAATTGTAACGCCACAGTCATCCAAATGAGACCCAAAATGGTAATGATGCAATATCAAACCAGCCAGTTCCCAACTAAGAGGAGCCATTCTACGTTCTACTCGGTTATATGCACTTCTGCCAGGAGCATTTTTTAGCTATAAACAATGCATCCAGATCATGTCGCTTAAAGTGTCGTATAGCAAAGCCTATAACTTTTTGATAACGCAGATTTTCATCTGGCCCTCCATCAACCGTCATAATCACCATTGGTTTTACCAATCCATGGTCAGATTTAGCTAATGTTTGAAACACTTCAAGGCCGAGAAGCATCTCGAAATCTTGAACATGAGTATTAGCAGCGGATGAACTATGCTTTCCACTTCGAATAGCGATGTATGTTGGCCTGGAATATCTAACGGCTTGCGGTTGTACTAGCATACTAGGAGTTAATTTAATACCAGCATGAACGGAGGGTATCAATTTATGCCGCTCGGCGATTACCCAGTCGTGATCAGGCAATTTGACTCTATATGCCATATAAATTAGAAGAGGCGCTTGTTTATTTGCCGCAGTTAAACCAATAGGGACCCGAGCTTTATCTTCTTGAGATATGAGAAATACTTGATCTGGTCCAAGTATTGATGCTATGTTCTCCAAATGATGGATAGATTTTTCGGCGAAACGGCTATCTACAGGATTTTTGCGGTGATCAGTCTGTACCCGAGTGAGCTTAACAGGAACTGCCGATACACGTCTTCGTCCTTCTGTGGAGTTAAATTTTCTTGAAAGTAAACGAAGATATGTCCCACTTCGGCTGATGTCAAATTTTATTTTATGTAATTCTTCTGTAAGGTTGACGCATGACGCGTCTAGAGACAGAACAGAGCGACGATTTCACAATCTGCCAGAATGTGCGTCAAATTCTCATACCGATGTCACCCGAATATTTCCTTCCAATGACGGCAACTGTTCTAGGTGACAGAGAGAGGCGCTCGTCAGTGCGTGAGGCTTGCTTCACCTGATCGACGCACGCCGAAATTTGAGGCTTGCGTCCCCTGATCGACGCACGCCGAAGTTTGACGTAAATCGGGTCGCCATTGACATAGGTAATTCCTCGAGGGGAAGGGGATATAATACCGCAGGGAAGTGGAGAAGTCAGTCAGTCCGGGGGACTCGAGGGATGCGGGAGTCCATCCCGAGGACTCAAGAGACGCGGGGGTCAGCGCCAGACATCGCGGGACGAGAAGCGAGAAGGAACCAGCCCACAGTGGCAGCTCAGTTAAGTAACCGCGCCTCCAAATCCAAACACTTTTTCCCTACGTTTATGAACTAAAACTCTGACCTGTAGGCCTCCGACGGGTAAGGGAAGGGTGCAGGAAGCGGAACCCAAGAGTGCAGTGTACCATACCTATATAATGAGTGACGTAATTATGCAATAAATAACTGTTTTAGCTAACCGAATCCGAAGTCGAAGTGTTTATTAGCCACCTGATTTCACCCCTGAGTATGTGTCAGTTCGCTACGCAATAAGGTTGGACAAGCGATCTAGTGCTCCATCACCCTGTAGACCACATACAGAGTGGGGAGCAGACAGTGACGTGTCAAGGTCATCAAGAGTTTTTACACTGCGAATAAATTCCGTTCGTCTTATATCATCTGACGCACTCCCAAATAGAGCAATATCCGCTATTGTTTTTAATAGTAATGGTTGGTCATTTTCTAGGCTAGGAAGTCCAACTGAATCCCTCATGGATAGTTTTTTTTTCTTCTGGATTTTCATGGCAAATATCTTCTAACTTTCTTTTCATACCATCTCTGTGTTTCTTCTGGGCTACTGAGTATTGAATCTTTCTCTTTAAAGACTGTTTTGCAGATTTTAATTATTCGCGGGACTTATTTATCTGTTTATCAAANATTCGCGGGACTTATTTATCTGTTTATCAAATTCAACATGGCTTGGCATGGTATCTCTAGCAGAATACAAAGCATTCAGATTTTTTTCCAGAAGATCAATCTTCTTTTTCATAGCTTCTTGAGAAGGCGTTGCTCTCGACTGTTTTTCCTCATTTTCAATGTTTCGTATTGCTGTTGTGATTCTACTCTGAGTTTAGTGTCGTTCTCTTCCTGTTCAGTCGAACCTGAAGCTGTCTGTACAATTTGTTTATTTTCTACAGCTTTACAGGAGTTCGTTGCCTAAAAAATATAACATCCTATTAAAACTGTTAATGATTCTCTTAAAAAGCTATTGATATATTTATTTTAGACACTCTTTTCCCCCGACATATTGAGAACAGCATGATGTAGAATAAGCATTCAATATTTTTTTATCATCATCATCCTCAGCCTGCAATCGACCCTCTACTGGGTATAGAATATTTTTATGGCTAAGATTATTTAAATATATTTGTTAGTGTTACAATCACAAACATTATGTTTTCATATTATCGCAAAAATCCTTTTAACCTCTAAAACTCTAAAAACATCTAACCTAAAAGTGCCAGCGGCGCAACAAGTTAATAGCAAACAAAAGGCTTAACTTACCTTAGAAAAATAGCTTAAGAGACTCGATTTATTCCTAGTCGCTGCTTGTAATTCTTCTGCAATTCTCTTAGACACAATAATATCGAGTTCCTTGTCGGACTTTGCTTGTATCTTATAACTACGCCACACTTCATTAACAAATCTCTGTGCATTTTGTAAATTTGAGTTCGTGTGAGATTTTTTAAAACTTTAGAATAATTTTTGGTATAACTTGGATTAGTCTATATTAGACGACATTTAAAACCATTTCAACAGTGGCGAAAATGGATCAATGGTAAAAGAAACATTAACTTAGAACACGTCAAATCCAATGATACCGAACCGAGCCAGAGATCGAACAAATTTAGACAAGTGAATAGCGCGCGCGGTAATTCCCCTTCTTCGGTTCGTTCTAACTTAACCATAAAACCCCGCGTGAGAGCGAGTATTACTCCCCGGTATTACTCTGGATTCCCCGAAATAATTGATATTGCTATAAGAAATATTTTGGGGAGTCCCGAGTAATACGAGCTCTTATAATTCGGGGAATCCCTGAACATACTTTTTGCTTTCGAGCATAGACAAGTAGGGTTGCCATGTGTGTTCAAATCACAATCTACTAAATTTTGCAGTAAAATCAAATAAATATTGCTGACGTAATCACTATCCACCCCCCCCNTCCATGTCATCAAAAATAAGCAAGCAAACGACTTCCCTCCCCCCTTTTATGGTGCTTAAGTAATACTTGAATGGCCCCTCATGTCTCGGAAAACAATCAATTTATTCTTACAAAACTTAGCGATGATGATGTAGTACGTTGGTAGGCCATGTTAATATATGTATTTTTTTAAGAATGACACACTTATTTACAGAATGGAGGCTATAAAATCATTTTAGTTTTGTGTGCTATATCTACGAGGTTATGTAATAAATTTCAACTTAACTTTGTATATTGGCAATATACAATAATCGAATGTGCTAGCTACTACATTAATATTTTGTCCTCCATATTTTAAGATCCCCTCATGAAAATAATAGAGGTTTTATGCCATATCTCAAGGACCAATCAACTAATTCCCATCAAATGTTACACTGAAACAATTGAACTAATTTGTACAAATTTGTGAACATCGTAAATGCTACAGAAGTCCATGTAAACTTTCATGATTTAATTGGGCTAGACAACAATAATCAAAATGGCGGTGTCATAAATAANCTACAGAAGTCCATGTAAACTTTCATGATTTAATTGGGCTAGACAACAATAATCAAAATGGCGGTGTCATAAATAATTTAGTTAAGTTTGTCATATATGTTAAACAATTTAATGAAATTCAACCAAAATGTGTATGCAGGCATTATACTTTAGACGCGTCGTATATAGAGCCTATTTTTCTAACAATGTTATACGATAACATCAAATNCTATGCAGGCATTATACTTTAGACGCGTCGTATATAGAGCCTATTTTTCTAACAATGTTATACGATAACATCAAATAAGAAAATAAAGTTTTTTTATGTCAATTAGTGCCACGGTAGGCCATGTAAAATTACATGTCTTATGTAGCACAGTCACTTATTTTCCAAATAAAGCCCCTGTTAATATTTCAGGTTAGTAAACCCTAACATTCAAAACATTACACTGATTAAATTAGAAGTTGATGCTCCGAATCCGACCTCCGTAATGCAGTGGATCGCACACTAGCTTATAGTACGAGATTTCCTGAGTTCAAGTCCCGGGTAAGGCATAGTGTGTATTTGTAATTGTCTCACTACTGTTGCATAAGTTTCTGGTTTCATTTCAAAGAGAAGTCAAGTCCTTCCTACCAACTCAGATTTTAATAAATTATTTAAAAATTAAATGCACCCGTGTTGAGGAAAGTAGGCTCATTAGTTGTATAAGAAACTTCTTGTTATTTAGCACGCTGGTATCTTAATTGCAAGTATAAATATACAGATAATGAGTTTTGTTTTAGCTCACTCAAATATCGCTGTAGCCATAATTTGATGCATCCCAGATANATAAATATACAGATAATGAGTTTTGTTTTAGCTCACTCAAATATCGCTGTAGCCATAATTTGATGCATCCCAGATAATAATCAAAACAGAATCAAGCACTTCTTGTCATCTATGTTGTCAGCGATGGTAGCGGTGCACAACTAACTCCTTTCNATAATCAAAACAGAATCAAGCACTTCTTGTCATCTATGTTGTCAGCGATGGTAGCGGTGCACAACTAACTCCTTTCTGACGCGAAAAGTCACCCCTGAACATTGTTCGACTTCTAACTGCCATGGCGAACTAGCGGGTCTTTGCTTCCGAAAATGTGTCCTGGGGTGCGATTATCATTCTCTTTTCTGCTTTGCAGGAGTCGCTTTACTTTTTGGAAACAATAAACGGGGTGGAAGTTTCCGTGGCACGATGTGTAGCAATCTCATGTCTATCAGAATATCGTTAACTCCACATTAACTATTAGCCTTTGCATTCGCATTGTATAACAAGCAAAACTGGTTTTTCTTAATGTTCTACTCATAACGTGGTAACCACAAAAATGTTGTTATAGAAGTGCGCGCAATGGTACAAATTTGCCATTTTTATGGATATTAATAGCATAGTGCTGTCAACCTAAAATAAAACGTAGTGTGTCGTATCGTTTATCGCCCATTAGTTTAACTATACTACTGATTTACGCTCGGAAATGTATTTGTACTTCCGAATAACCTCCATTATATAGAATATGAGGAACTAGCAAAAATAAGTTAAATAATTTAGAGACATGCGAAAGGAAGCAAAACTCTCCTGCGGGACTGCTGACCCAGAGAATCCAGTAAGGCTGGGGCCACACTTTCCGTTTTGCCGGGTCCGGTTTGGCGGGACCCGGTCGGCGGGAAGGTCATACCTTTGCTTTAAATGGGGGAGGCCACACTATCCCTCAAAACCGGTCCCGGCGGGAAGTGGCAGGACGATGTCTCCGGTCGACAGGAAGGCAGGATGGCAGGACGGGAGACAAAAACACACGCGTTTCAATGCGTGCGGCCACACTGTCCTGTCGCGCGGGTCCCGTTTTCCTTGTAGTCCGTAGTTTCGTATAGGTTTTGGACGTCATGTTTGACACAGACAAATTAATACAGTTAATTGAAGAGAACTCCGATGTCTGGGACATGTCTTCAAATAATTATATGGACCGGAACGTACGGGATAAAAGTTGGTAGGACATCGTGAAAGGAATGTTCGCAACGTGGGACGAAACGGAGCTGCAAGAAAGACAACAACAAGGTAGGTAACCCTGAATGTTATGTATGTATGGTAATGTAGAATGTAATGTATGAAATGTAACATAGAATCAACTGTAATAAGAAGGCCATGTATATACACGCACACTTGTACCATATATGTATTTAATGTGTCATATATATTTATTCATTCATCTACTAATGTATTTTTCATTCTAGTACTTTATCACCATTGGAACATTTTCAATTAATTTTAATGGAAATATATGTTAATAACTTCTGAAGGTGTAGGTGCATATAAAAGCTTCCAATTTTTTTTTTACTTTAAAATTTTTTGTTAGAAGGGGTAGATATTGCATGATATTTATAGTATTATCTGGTTCCCACTTCACTATCATGACGTACACAGTATTAAATTAAAAACCCAACTGTAGTTACATAGAAATATTTCGTCAATATAGACACGCATCGCTTTTATTTCTTTATTTCACATTTTCGCTGCCCCTTTGTAATAATAAGTGCACCACCTCACTTCGACCCATATATTTTTATTAGTTGAACCCCTCCCCATCTTTGTTTATTCTGTCAAGCCCATAGCTGGCCTAACTATTGCATTAAGTAAATTTAACCCTCTCACCTACTCTAGCCTGTCTGCAACGAGCGTTAATTCTTTATCCTCTCGTTTCGTCCTACGCCCATACACTTTTTAGTAATTTAGTTTAATCTTTAAGGTCCCTATCAGTGTCCCCTTTTTGTTCTTTTTGCCTAGTTTCAGTAATATTGGTTTTAAGTTAGGGTATTGTGTGTTTAGCTTTTAAGTCCCCTTCTACCTGTACCACCGCGTAACATACCAATTTAGTAACATACCAACATTGTGGAGAGAGTTAAATATTTTTCATGTGCGACGGACATACAATTTATCGTACTTTTCTAAATAAATATTTGATACGGCTGTTCTTATTCACATATTTATTTTATCCATACCGTGAATTTTCTTGGGAATAAAATATGTAGACAACAAAAATTCTCACTAAAGTGTTTCTCACTTAATTTAATTACATTCACTGACAAAATTTTTTTAGTTAATATTAGGTAACAATAAGAAAACTCATTATTTTCGATTTTGTTTAAAAACCGGTCCTGCCGAACAGGAAAGTGTGGGCGGGCGACGGTCATCCCGCTAAGGCCCGGCACACACATTACGATATACCTACCTGTATGGTAAACCTGCACAGGTAAACTGGAAAGGTATACCTGTGCAGGCTAGAGCGCACACACACGCTACAGTAAAACGGAAGATTTTAACTCAGTCGAGAGATGGCGAGCAAACAAGAAGACGACGCGATCGCTTTAGTCGGTTTGTTAGTGGCCATGAATTGTAAAAAGAAGCGAAAACGCAAAACCTGGCGTAAAGATAGGCTTACAAAGAGAAATGAATACACTCATACAAGATTACTAAAAGAATTAAGTTCAGATCCTTCAGATTACGGTAATTATTTGCGAATGAATGAAGAAGTCAACCAAAAACTGTTGTCACTTGTAACTCCTCTAATACAAAAGAAAAATACAGTTATGAGAACTTATATTTCTCCCCACGAAAGACTGACAGCTACTTTGAGGTTTCTTGCAACGGGTCGATCGTACGAATGTCTCAAGTATTCTACTATAATATCACCCTAAGCTCTTGGCAAAATAATTCCGGTACATGTGAGGTCATCTACAATGTGCTGAGAAAAGTGTATCTTCAGGTATGTATAATAAATACACAGAATTGTTTTTAAAGTTTGTATTCTTAATAACTGTTTTTACAGTTCAAAGAAAAAATTTTAACTGAGGCATAATAATGAATAATAGATGAAATTTAAAAAATTATTAAAAATTTGGTAGTATTGGTCAATTAAGAACATAGAAAAAATTAAAAATGCCTCAAAAATCAAATATTATTAAAGTTAACTAAGTAGGTAGCCATTGAGTGTGGAAGTGGAAGTTCTTAATTGGTTATAAATCCTGCAGTCGCTGTTTGTTGTGTACATTGATCAGATGAAGCAGCTGCGGAAGGATTTGGTGAGCTCCTACTTGAGCTGGGACTGCTTAGATATTCGGAGCTGTATGAACTCGTTGGCACGTAAAGCATTCCCATTTTAGCTTCAAGTAGGAGGTCATTGATTCTTTTTTCAACAATCAAACGCTGGCGTTTTTCCAATGACCTAATTCTCATTGCAATAGATTTTCCCATTAGACCATACCTGTCATCTTGGGGCGAAGGCTTTTTAAAATGATCTCTCACTGATAGCAGTATATCATTGGTCAATTCCTCAGTTTTCCTTTTTTTTGCCAAATAAGGTCGTGATATCGGGAGTCCCGCACGTTCAACTAATTCGGTCTTGCATGATTTGGAGGATTCTCGTTTTTCTCGGAGGGTTCTTCATTGCTGGGTGTTTTGGGGCAGGATCCTCGATTCCCTCCTGAAATAAGTGTATTATTAGACCTTAAAAGTAATTTACCCGGGTTTTATTGTTTAAATCAGGAATACAATTTAAAATAAAATAAAACAAACCTTTTTAAAAAAACTGTTAAACAAGTAGTGGTACAGTACTATTTTAAAATTCTATTTCTTATTTTATTTATAACCAAACTTTTTAAACAAGCATTGGTTTTGTGTTATTTTAAATTTCATTTTTATTTTACTTATAAAACAAAATTTATAAAGCCTGCTGTAATCATCATAGCTATACATCCACACTGTGAAACAACATTATTAATTTGCTTTTGTTTCAGTTTCCTGATTCCGCTGAGAAATGGAAAGTTATTGCTAAAACATTTGAAGACAGATGGAATTTCCCACACTGTCTTGGTGCCATGGATGGTAAACATATAGACATAGTTCCCCCAGCGAATTCCGGATCTTTTTACTTCAACTACAAAGGCAGAAAGAGTATGGTACTTCTTGCAATAGTGGATGCTAACCATCGGTTCCTTTTAGTGGATTTTGGAACTAATGGACGTGTTTCTGATGGAGGCGTTCTTCAGAATACTAAATTTTATGAAAAGTTAGAGGGTAATGAGCTCAAACTTCCAAAGCCATGCAATGTTACGGAAAATTTCGAAAAGTTCCCTTACATTTTTGTGGCTGATGACGCCTTTCCTCTTACAATTAATATTATGAAGCCTTTTCGACAAGCGCAACTAGATTCAGCTTGTAAATAAATTTAAAACTACCGCATTTAAAGAACAAGACACGTTGTCGAGAATAGTTTTGGAATACTAGCATCCAGATTTCGTATATTCCATACTCAAATCAATTTGGAACCAGAAAACATAACAAAAGTGGTGAAGGCAACGTGTGCATTTCATAATTTTTTGATGGAACAACATCCAACCTTTTACGCTCCTCCAAACTGCACCTATCAGGAGAATTACGATGGAACTACTGCTATTGTAGGTTTGGATACCTCGGAATCGAATATGATCCCATTGAAACGTCTGAACCAAGGGAACATAACTTCTGCTGCTAAACAGCTTAGAAATGAGTTCACTTCCTACTTCATGAATGAAGGCAAAGTTCCTTGGCAAGACAATCAGGTTCTTCGAAACAAAAAATAGACTAAAAGACGAGGTTTGGCGTTAGTAAGTTAATAATTCGTACAGTTCAAAACATTTTGCATTAATTAGTAAAAAGTGTAGACTCTAACTACAAACATTCAATTTGTAAATACAAAATGTAGTTTAATTGAATTATATGAGTATTATAACTAATCTGAGTACTTACTTCATCGAACTCACTTCCATCCTCGTCATTTAAGTTTGACACAGACGCACCAGGAGTATCTTGATCGCCAAGAAAATCGAACAAATCTAAGTACCACAATTTTGATGTGTAGACATTGTCTGTTGAAGCTCCAGATTTCATTGACATGTCACGTTTCTTCTTCTCTTTACGTACATTACTTCTTAAATAATTTATTATTTTAGCTACAAATTTCTGTGTAGCATTAGGTTCTTACTCCTTTAATTTAATCACAAGTCTTTCATAGGCCGCATCTCTCTTTTCACGGTCGTGGTACTCTTTACTTTTCACCCGCCACAGACAAGGCTCCGACCTATATATTTCGATAAACTCTTCTATCACTTGGTTCCGTTTACGGCTTGGCATGATGATCACAAAAGTAACTCAGACTATCGTACGCGTGGTCACTAGTTAACACTATTGTACACGTAAATACAAAGACGACCGACGCTCTCTACCCAAAGAACTAGCCACAACTAACCTAAAACATGTACAGGCGTGCAGGAGTGACTCACACACACGCTCAAGTCTACACGCCTGCACAGGTAGAAAGAATTGAATTTCGATTCTTTTCCGGTCGCCTGCGCAGGTCGCTACACCTGTGCAGTTTGGCCTGCAGCGGCTGGCACACACGCTCCGGTTTACCTGTACAGGTAAGCCTCACCGGTATACCGCAACGAGTGGATGCTTTTCGACCGGACCCGCTAAAAGAGAAGGTGTGATCCCAGCCTAAGGTGCTTCATAACCAGGACTGTGTGGAGATTTCAAGAAGTGAAAAGATGCTGAGTGACAGGTCATTATTCTCGGGGCACCTGGCTCTCGCAACTTGCCTCCCTCCTCCACNAACTGTCGGTGTGTGTTGGTTGCCTATCTACACGCGTCACACTTTCTGTAGCTGACAAACAAAGCCACCTCTGGAGGCAGAATCATACAAAACGTCCCTTCCGTTTTACCTCATCTTGATGGAACACCCTCAGATAACCCTTTCCGAGAAATCAATGCGGACGTTCTCAAACCGATGGCGAGTGGCCTGACATGCAGGCAACACACAACACCTGTATTAAAGTTCATGGCGGGACCTTCAAAAAGTTCCTGTCATCTTTGTTATTCGTTCACTTACTTTTGTAAATGAAGAAGGTTGTAACGTTTCAGTGAATTCGTTTAATACAGTATTATCTGCCCTGTGTTCATTTAGCAATCAAAATTTATTACTACTTTTTTACCCCCTTGCTGCTGCACAATACATAAACCTGCAATCGACATTCGTTAATGCAACACTCCCTGATTCACATCTAGCACACGATACTTTGCACATTTAAAGTACAGCGAACGCTATTCGTTTTTCACTCGTGTATCGTTCAGTCAAAAGCGCTATGATTTGTATTGCCTAACTATTAGGCGACTCGGTCTGTTTTTAAAACTCCGCAAGGGTTTCTCGAATACGGTTCACCTGACAGTGTTTCGACACACGACCTTTTCTGTTAATTTTAATGTGGTGACTCATAATTTGTCTTAACTAATCGCTTACAGCTTAGTGTTAAAAAGTTTCATGCAAAATTAGGATGGCAAACCCCATTTGCTTAATGAAAGGGGATGTTATAACTAATGGTGTTTCCAGAGGCGTAAGATCTCCGTCATACAAATTACTATTCACCTATTTGTAACTTAACCGCAAGTAATTCATAAATTTTTAACTTAAAGCAATGTGGTATAAAAGTTTTCGCCTTAAGTTTCCGTACGAAATAACCTGCCGGAGTTTGTCGGTGTTGTTCAAATACATCTTGTATAGCATTTTCCTAACCTTTAAATTTGCCATTTTAGGTACTGGCCTGGTGCCTGGTGCGCGAAATGTTTTGCATTGTGTTGTACGAAAATTAATCACATTTCACAATAGTTACAATTGTTAAAACATCTTTTACATTACCAATACTAATTTAAAGACTTTCAGTATGGCCAGAAACAAAATTTTAAAACTGTTTTAACTTAAATTGTTTTACTTAAATACCTGCGAAACAACCATAGTGACCTGACAACAATTTTGATGGCATACATTAAGGGCTAAAACAGTTAAGATCAGGAATTCATAACTTTAATAAAATACTCTGAAAGGATATACTCTTACCGCTTAACTCAAACAGTGGATGATGTTGTTCGGTGATAATTTATTCACTTTCGGGAAGTGGCAGCGCCAGTTCCGATTCGGAAGAGGAAAATTCGACGTCAGATGAATCACTCGAACCACTGGAGTCACGGCCTAGGCATATCACAAAACTGTCTATTGCGTCTTCCACGCGACAGTCCTTTTGCCAGTAGTCTGCTTTTATTTTTTTTTCATGCGAACAGTATCCTTGCCAGTCTTCTTCAGCGACGGAAGATATTGCTTCCGTCGTGATTTCCATTAGCTTCGTTAACGACAAGCTAGCAGTAATGTTCTTTTCCCGCACTAGTCTCTTTGTTTTAGACCACGCTAGTTTAATGGGATTATGTTCGCACATATAAGGAGGAAGTCTAAGAACATCGTGTCCGTGCAGTTTTAAAAGTTGGTCAATGCGAAATACTTTTTCAGGCTTCCTGTTCTGCGCAATTAAGTCGAAAAGCTCTGTTTTTCGCATTTCATGAGTAAAGGGAATGTTGTTATTGGTCAACCATGACTCCATTTCCTTTTTCACTGCATACTTCGATAGGGGTTTTTTTTCTTGCACTGAGTGGTAAGGCGCATTGTCCATAATAACAACAGACTTTTCCGGTAGGTTTGGCAATAACTGATTATGCGTCCACTTCTCAAAGTTCGCACAATTCATCTGCCCATGCTAGTCCCCCGTAGCTCTGCCTGCTGGAAAAATTAGCAGTGCATTTTCAATTAATCCAGTTTTAGCACCTGCATGAACAACAATTAAACTCTTCGAAGAACTGCTGTTGGTTAACACACCACGTTCAGTACCACTTTGCCAACATTTGTTAAACGTGATGTTGCTATCAACCCAGGTTTCATCAATGTAAATTATGGGGCGCCCCTCCATTCTGTAGTGGAGAATTGATTTTATGTATTTACAACGCCAGTGGACAATGTGCGGTCTTTCCACTAATAGTTTCCAAGAACTGTTACACCGTTTCCATTTAAACCCCATTTCTTTCAGTATCAGCCTGAGCGTGTGAACATTCCATGGAAAATCAATTTTTTTCTCTCAAAGCAACGAGAAGCTGATGACATGTCGGTACTTGTTTCTGTACTAAGTAAAAATCATGAATGACGTTTCTGATTACGCTCCTATCAAATGAGTAACAGCGGACATTTCTTTCATGCAGACGCTTTCGGTGTTTGCCTGGTGTTGACAGCGAACTGTTACAAGCATCGGCACCTTCTTTGCGAATTCCGGAAACACTTCTTATAGAAATTCCAGTGTATTCTGATGCACGCAGATTGGATTGAGATAATATATGCTTTATTTGACCATCAGTAGCTTCTTCGTCACATTTATTTATCATATATCTGATCACCTCCCTCGCTTCGCTGTGTATAGTTTTCCCTTTCTTCCTAAACTGCGCCCTAATATACCCTCCCGATACGCACGCAACCGATACTAACTCGTGACTGACTTCCAGAGAGCTGTTTATTTTGGAGTGACTAGTAGCGAGGGTGACCCGTTACTGCAACAGCGGTATTTAAAAACAGGGGCAAGGGAGGGTTTGCGGCCCTGACCACCACCCCGCCACGCAGCCACGCCTTCTCGTCAGCTCCCTTGTACACACACAGGAAGGAAAATGATCTCATGCGGCTTTGTTTCAAAAGGAAAGTAGGCTAATTATATAGTCTCTAAAGAAAAGAAAACCCTTAGAAATATAGGAATTACATTTAATACTTTCACTCGAATAATTTTTACCTTAACTATGCAAATATTTAAATATATTTATTTGCGTGGAAATTAAACTTGTCAAAAAGGCTGTATCTAAGCCACATAACATCATGTTATTACGAACATCAACGCTCATAATTTTTCCCACCTATTTCGGGTAAGTCTCACACTGTGCGGCATCCTGGGCGCAAGCGTGGCCGTTGGCTAATTCCTTTAGTGGAATGAGTTTGAGCATTGCACGATACAATAACTAATAATATAGATGGAAATTGGTTAATTCCCTCCCCAACGCAGCTATGGTGCGGATAGTGCCGTTTCCGGTTTTCTCAAAGAACTTGTGTTAACTTTGTCTTTGCATTATATCGCTGTTTTATCCCCACCTCAAATTTACGCCATGGATGTTAAATAACTATTTATTAAGTGCTTTTCAAATCTTCTGCGTTCACAGGTCAGCCATATCTTCTAAACTTATTAGTATTCTATTTTAAATAAGCTATTCGTATCGCCTGCCTAGCTAAATTATAAATTAATATTAAACCACGCATTTAAGAGTACAAGATTTTCGCTGAAGTTTCGTGTGGTTCATTCGGTCGCTCTTTACTGACTTGCGTATTCCGAGAATAACTTCACCGTAGTTGCTTAATTGGTTGCTCTTGCAATTGTCCTTCCAAGAAAATCAAACACAGACGTGTTCCCTGTTTCGTCAGCACCTCACTGATTGTTTTTATTATCTTCAACACTCTGTTAAGAACAACTTGACCGTGTNTCGGTCGCTCTTTACTGACTTGCGTATTCCGAGAATAACTTCACCGTAGTTGCTTAATTGGTTGCTCTTGCAATTGTGTGATATCACCTTGTGTGATATCGCTTCTCTCCGTTTTCAAGCGCACCCTGCAAGTTAAGCTCATAAGTTTTTACAAAAACCAGTACACAGCTACGGGATATACAAGCACCTGCCTTCCCCCGTATCCCCCCCTCTACCACAACACACACAACCCACAGCCCCGCACAGAAACTAGAAATGTGCGTAGATAACTTCTGTCCCCAGTAGATGCTAATTAAAAAAAAAACTACCCTCTCTGGTCTATGGCTTTCTCTTTGCGTGGCCCAAGTGTGTACATGAGGGCAAGCCGAACTTACAATTATCATCGGTTCCATCTTCTCAAATACGTGCGGTAAGGCAGTTGGGCAATGTAGCGCGATAGTGCGAATTTGTAACATTGGCCAGTGAGGCTTCCAGGAATTTCTTGTTGCTTACTCGTTTTTAAAGAAGGCGTGTGCAGGAAAGAGAGGTGGTCTCAAGCCCGAGANTAGCACCAACATTCCGGCGCTGCACCCTACTCACCTCAATTCACGCTCATCGGCTTTCAAGACCTCGAAGTTAAAAGCCGCTCAAATCTCTTCACTCACTCACTCACTCACTCACTCACTCACTCATTTCATTTCCAAGGGATTGCAAAGCATTACCTGTTGGAACTCCACGAAAATATTCAAAAGAGTCTCTGTACTAATTTTATGTGTTTTAAGATTGCAAAATCAAATGATATTACTTAATTTATAACACTTTTTTCCCGGATGTTTAGGTTACAGTTATCTTATAAACAATATTTACATTGAATTTCAAGTTTTTCATATGCATTTATATTTTATTGGGTTTTCTAAATAAATTGCCACTCGCAAGTCGTGCCTGCTTTTGCACAAAGGATGTGATATTGAATATTTATTTTAAACCACGTACTACATACTCATAATTTTTGTATTTTGACACGAAATATTTCTTTAAATACAACATTAAAGTCTTACACCAAAATGTCTGATTAGTCGTAGCCTTCTTGCAATATACTTTTGAAATCTATTTAACAGCTTCTAATACTAAATCAATAAAACGTATGAAATCTTTATATTTTATTGAAACAGGAGTGAATTGGAAATCATATGTGTGATAAAGACACAACTGGTGCAATTGACACTTGTTATTCTAGGTACGTGCATATATTGAAGAGTTATGTCACATCCAATCATAAGAAAAATGTGTTGTGATGAATTTCGCATGCATTTACGCCAGTGTGGGCTACAACCCAAAATCTAGTTATGTTCTTGACAAACCGAATGTCAATGATTTTTGGTTGGTGGAATCGGCTTTTTGCGGTAGTCTGAAGACATATGATGTACGGAATACCTCATATGGGACAAAGCACGTTTGTATAATTCAGACTGCTAGGAAAAATTATTTAACAAATCAAATTACACAAGAATTAGAAAACCACATACCTTTAAAATATAATATATAGAGCGAATGTAACTACTCTAACCTAGAACCATGTCAGGATGAACATTGTAGTAGGACATACAAGACCTGAATTGATGCTCTCTACAAAGCGTACGATGTTGAACAAAGTACTTACTTTAGCGTAAAGAGGAAGAACAAATGGTAACAAAGGTGTCTCGTTAGACCCTAGATTTGTGTAGTTGATCATGTTCTTTTAGAAAGTAATTATATGACGTCCTCTTCGTCTTACTTATGAAATTGCATCGTAAAGAAATGAATGTAAATCTACATATGTAGTAGTATGGTGGTCTAAAGCATACAATAAAAATAACCAGTTGATGTCAGTGACGGAGAGGAGGATTAAATGAAAATCTGATGTTGTATGCTGGTTATCCTAGAACATATATTTTCCCTCGACTACTACAATTACAAAAATTACCATTTATTGTTAATACTGTACATTTTATATAATATAATTATTATACCAATCTCATATATAATATTTTTCTAGTTCCCCCCCCCCCTCTTTTTTTTCATTTCCGTTCAAGATGTAGCTATCACCATTTTATATTAACCAACGAAATTCCCTACTATAGATAAGTAATGAAACTAGCTAACAGGAGTAACCTCACCTAGTTGATTGATAGTCGTCGATTCGTAGGGACGCTGCCATGTTGTTTGTTTGAAAGATGTGTGGATTGCTTGTGAGGTATCCCAAAACATTTTTAGCATATATATTTTAAAGGGCTTTTATTTCATGTAGTGTAGTGTAACAGAAGGCGGGTTACAATACTACTTCTCCGTAACCAGTTATATTTAAAAGAAATATCAAAACTGTCTCCACGAATTAAGTAAATAATAATTTTCTATACGTTTTGTTTGCGTAAATACTAATCTGGATACGAACCTAACATACGAGGAGCTATAATGTTTCAAGTTAAAATATTGCTTGGAGATAGTAAACTTTATTGAAAAAATTGAAACATCGCCGCGCAGTCGTTCAGAATGGAACATTTACACAATACGAGCCAGGTATTACCAAATACACAGGTCAACTATTAAATAATGTCAACATAATTATTATATGTGAGTTTCGTCACCTTCGGCGGCACAATCTTGCCAAAACGTTACAAAAAATTTTTTTTTTTTATTTATGAGGTTTTAACGATACAAATAAATTTATGTTAGGTAAAATATTAAATTTTATGTTCTATAAACAAAACGACTTAACCGACGTAACCAATCACACTGCATCAGAAAATTAGTTTTCAAGTGTACACAATTTTCATGAATATTTGAATTAAACCTACGAATAACTATTATGCCTATTTGAAAATTACTGATGTGACCTACCTGGCATATTAAAGATTTGGCACAACTTCAATATGAGAAAAAATCTGCACATATATTGTTTCACATTTAAGGTAGTTCACATATGGAAAATAATTTATATTTATATTCTTAACGTATATTTTCCGAAAGAGACAGAACGCTTAAACTGTAATTTCCACAGCCAATTTTAGGTATTAAAGCTCCAGTATAGTATATTCAAAGTAGGGAAGTGCGGCACACATTCATCATTTTGTTAAACAACAAAATGGTATGGGCACGCTGTAAGTTTCATAGAGGTTGGTTATCGATGGGAAGACTACGCGACAAGAGTGATGAGGCATACTATGATGATGCTTTGATAGCCCATTGAATGAAAAATTTTAAATAAATAATATATAATAAATACGTTTGTCTGCAGTTCTCTAATAATTTCTTAGTAACACATTTTAGGCTAATAGTGTGAGTATCGTAAATTAAACAAAACTAATATGGCACTTAGAAATATTTATTAATTTAACAATATAGACATCAGGAATTTTAAACAATGCTTTGTTTATTTGTGTCAACAGTAAGTTATAAATTCTGCCCTGGTAGCATTACAACGGCAGTAATTCATCTCGAAAGGTTTTAGTGAAGGCTGCAGTTAGAATGAATTTCAAATAAAGTAGTTAGTGTTGTACATTTTAACTAAAGATGTCACAAATAATAAACATACTGTAAATATTGAAATTACTGGAAATTTACCAAACTGTAATATTTACTACTTATCAAGGCAGAAAATTAGTACCTAATATAAAAAATTAATATATATACTTGTGTCTGCGCATCTTTATTCTTTCCACTATCTCCCTCTTCATTCCTACAACACGCGTATGAACTCATACACACTTCTAATCTATTCTAATGCCTGAAATTTTTATTTAAGCTTTGGTGAGGTTATGAGTAGAAAACTAAATTGAATAAACTCGTGATATACTGTATTCTCAATTGGATACGCTGCTGCAGTTAAAACCTGCTTACTCGAAAACTAAAATATAGAACAGTTATTCTGTTTCTCGGGCACGATATAGTATTTTTTTTCCTTTGAGAATTGTCTCTTCCTGGCAGGAAGCATTGCCTTAATGAACAGGAATCATGCTGCTTAAACTCACCAAGTTAGTGAATAAACGAAGAGGTAGATAGTCTCGCAGTGGTGGAGGCAGGGGCCGGAAATATTCAACTGGTTCTGCCAAGCACCGCTAGGAGTGCCAGTTGTCGAAACCCAAGCGACAGTGGCGATTGCAGCGATGAAAAACCTAAAGCTTGGTTGACGAGACATAAGTATTATAAATATTCAATGCTTTTGGTCAGGAAGGAAAGATGGTAGTGCGGTGAAGGCCATTATTTATTCATTATTGGCTGTCCTAAAACAATTTCCATACATACATTTGTCCTAAAGTAGTTTGTCCTTAAATAGACTTCCTCTAAAATCGTTTGTCCTAAAACATGTTTTCTATGAAATCGTTTGTCCTAAGATTAGGATCAACGATTTTAGGACAAACTATTTTAGGATAAACGAAGTTTATTCGACATAACAATACACTCCAGGAAACTTGTGGTTCAACAGTGATCGAGAGGCACAACATTACTGCCCAACAAGTGATGGGAGTCGCAAATGACGAATATACATCGATGAATATTGTATCAGATGATATGGTGGCATTTCTCTTACTTCTACATTACTACAGCATGCAGAATAGATTCGTCCCAGTATTAATGGAATCACTCATTCAAAGAAGTAGAGTAATTGATATTGGTTTTACTGTTATCAAGCACAAACAAACATCAGATCTTTTAGAGGCACACGCGCTGAGTAGCTATGACACAACTGATCCTTATTTTAGCATCGGGGAAGGGAAAATACCAAGGGACAATAAAGCTGAATTCCTTATAGACTATTTTCAATGGTAGTGGACGCCATCTTCAATTTCGCGAGTTGCCCAAGAGTGGTTAATCTATTCGCGGTTTCTTCACACTTTTGTAATCAAACCTATGAAAAATCACCCCATGTTTGGTAGTTTCCTCAATATTTCATGCATCACAAGCGTTTTATACTTATGTTAACTTAAAAGTACCATATATTTGGTTAAATTGAGCGTTTAGTTATATTTTTATCTATCAATTATATTTCATTTAAAATTAATACGAATTAAAACTGGGAGAAAATAAGTGTGTGTGTGTGTAATGCCTAGTAAGAATTGTTCTTATGNTATATTTTTATCTATCAATTATATTTCATTTAAAATTAATACGAATTAAAACTGGGAGAAAATAAGTGTGTGTGTGTAATGCCTAGTAAGAATTGTTCTTATTCAAGATATTATTTCATTGAGTGCGCGCGTATGCAGTACGTTGTCCCTATGGTGTAATTTTCTTAATTTTCTTTGTATATGATGCGGACGAAAACGCCCTGGAAGTAGAACCGTGAATGGACAATACCCACCAATTATGGAATCTCTATACCATAATATATCAGAAAAAACTGGGTTTGGTTAAAGTAGCCTAAGTAGGTATTACGTTGGCAGCCGGACTATTCACCTGAGATTGTCGTATCAGGCAAAATTGTTTTAATCGTGACAACACGTCTTTATTAAGATCTCTGCCCAGTCCAAGGTTTGTAAGGTGTTTTTTTTTTTTTTTTTTCCCCTTAATAACTTGGTATTCTCTCATTTTCAAATGAAGGGGATGATATTACCCACCAAAGTTTCATACATTTCTGATCTCAATACAAGAACACAACGATCAGAAATTTGTTCTTTCTTCTCAAGTAGTAGCTAATACTTTGAAAGAAAATCCATTGAAATGTCTATCTTCAGGAGACAAGACTCCTTAAACGCTTAATAATGTCAGTCGTATAATGTTTTCTAACTCTTTTTACAAATAAATCACATCTCGGTCTTTTGTACCCAAGGTACAGAATAACCCGGTAAAAGAAAATGTATGCAAAAAAAAAGTGGAATACTAAAGAGGTTTTTTAATACACGGATATGTTGGATAAGCTAGAATAAAATACGACGTACTTCTTAAACGGAATGGCGGCTTTATACTTTGTTCAGAACTATGCTAGAAAAGGAAGGAGGGAAATAAATTAGTAAAACCATTTTCGATCAAAATAACGCGAATTCAAATAGGACTTTACCTACGCTTCTAATGATAAACCCCCCCCCCCCNATGTAAAAATAAATCGAACGTTTAATAATATGAAGAATGTATTCAGGAATTGTACGTTTATCAATTCACACCTGTCTAGCACTGACATCGATCGTCGATATGTTAGGTGCTACACTAAGTCTGAAGCAAACGTGACGTCGCTAAAAATAAAAATAAAAATAAATTAGAAATGTTTGTACGTACATACATTACGGAAAGTTTTTAGTTTATGTTCCATGATTATGCGGCAAGAACCAAAAACGACGTTACCGTCAGAGTAAAATGAGCTCCCGGCCACTTATAACACGATTCAGTGCTAAAAATCGTAAGTCGTGCCAAACGTGTCTTGCGTCTGAACCACTTCCCTGCGTGAGCGTGGAGCATTGGCAAGCACGTCCACCAATAACCAGCTCACAAAACTAAGCCAGCAAATAATACTGGGATGAGCGAAACTGTAGCTAGTACCGCCATCTACATCCGCATAAAACAACGCCATGTAACTTATCTACCAAGCAGCAGCCCAGTCAACACGAAATATTTTTCTAAGCACTAAAAAGCCTATAAAATATAAGCCAATTTCCAGAGCCTTGTGTAGCCAATGAGAAAATGGAAATGCTCCTATCAAAAGGAACCACCATAACAATTCACTTTTACGTAGGTGCATGATCATTCTGTAACATGGGTTGGTAAGGACGGGGCAGATCCGGCCGCAAGGACGCCAAATGGGCCTGGTCGAGTATAGGCTATTCACGGTAAAGTGAGTACTTTTGAAAGTTCTCACATTTGGAATAATAGTAAATAAATATAATATACTTAGCCTTAGACGTTAACTTCCGAGTGCGATAGAAATACACAAGGACAAAAACTGGCTGAAAGGAAAAAGTAATTAGGGCCTCAAAAATGCTCACTTTACTGTGAACAAGCTATACGCAACCGCACGAAGTTGGGCGCGCAACAGGTTGCGCGCTAGCAGGAAACGACCCGTCGGGGAAACATGCGTAATCCCGTACATAATACAATTTTCCAACAACTCTGTCCCTAAACAAAAATAATATTCTTAAAGGCGGGAAGACATTGCAATTATTTCATGCGTGATTAATACTTGTTACCTAGCACGACAAAAGGTCGCTTCAATTTTTTTATATATAAAAAGGACTTCAAACAAACACACAAGGAGAATTCACGAATTCTGTAACAAAGCTCGCACTTCTACGAAAGTACTGCTGCTGTACCGTAACAACAGTGACATAGCTGAAAAGCTTAAGAGAAATTAAGAGTGCGCATGGCGACAATCTGCGTAGTTTCCCCATATGTTTTCGCCGACGGTTTAGACACCGCCATAACGTTGTAATTGCGGGGACACACATTGGAACCGAACTTGCGACCACGTAAAGGGAAAATTCTGAAACCAGCCACGACTAAAGTAAACAACGTGTTTCGAATTAAGTGTTCTACGTTTCATTCTTTAATTTATTTTTGTCTACGTTATACAGCAGGCTGCGATAGCTACCCCTACATAATTCTCCAAGATTATATCTACGCTATAAGAGGGACGTTGTAAAAAAAACCGCACAGAAGGATAGAAAAGTACGAGGAGTACAAAAAGGAGTTTTTTTAAACAGTCTAAAAATAAAATCGTCATTTCCCTGGGACTGTTTCGATAGCCTATACTCCCGGAATACTAAAACCTGGTGGGAGGGTAGTCGAAGAGGGGAAAATATAGGGGAGGGGAATGACGAAAATCTGTTTCGCACGGGCTCGCAGGGGAAATTTTTTTTATCCGTCCTGCTGAATGGCGTAAGTATATTGCGCAGGGGATGATCCTAGATGGGTGAGGGGTGGATGAATATGGGTTAAAGGGAGGGGTGAGGGGTAGTTTAAGTACCTAGGAGCCGCAGATGAATGCTATCCCATTCATCAGCAGCGAACGGAACTTATCCGCGCGCTTTTCCCCGCAGGCAGTGAAAAATACGCGGCTGTTTCGCGTTCCCCCTCCTATGCCGATTTCGGGAGATGAGTGTCCCTCGGGGAAACGTAGGAGGGGGGGGGGGATAGAGAAAAAAAAAGTGGGCAGGGATATGGACGAATAGGGGGAAAACGCCAATAAAAAAAATAGGCTTAGTCGTAGTCAACTTCGTCCAACTACCTAAGTGCTGAGTGTTGAACTCCGTGCACGTGCATTAACGAAGAGAACTTGTATTCAACTCGAAACTGCACGGCCTACGTCCGTAGACGAGTACACTTTGTGAGAAGGGGGAGTTACGAAGAATTAGCACGCAACAAGTTCTTCGTGAGTGTGAATAGTAAACATTCAATGTTTCACATACCTCTGAAGAAATGAATGACATGTTACGTAATGACTGTACTATACATACTAGAAAATCAAACCTTTTTCAGTTCTACAGTTATAAATAAAATGATTAATCGGAAAAGTTATGATTGTACTGTTTTTGTGTCACACCAATAAAACAAGTATTTATAATTATTAAACAAAGAAAAGTGAAAACATTGGCGTAATATATTTTAAAACAAGAGATGAAAAAAATATTTCGAAAAATTTTATGGGCGCCACAAACAAAAACATGCCAGTTCCCCCATATTCAACAATATAGTTAATTGAACTAATTATTTTTATAGGAGACTTGATAGTTTTTTCAGTATTATTATGTCCAACAAATTAATTAATTATTATTAGTTTATAGCTAAAAAAAACAGGAATGTAATGGTTTGAGCTGATTACGAGGAAAAATGTATAAAACTATTTGCCTGAAATTACATTACGTGTAGTGTCTACAGTTTCCACAGTTCTTGGCTACAGCCAATTTGTCCCATGCGCTGCCTTGGGAGAGATTTAACATCCCTAATAACATGAAATAAATAGCACGTTCATGCTATAAAAGTAGGTCAGAGTCTAGATTTAACTTCGTATACGTGAAATATACTGTTTAACGTGTGACGCCTCCACCTACTATCACGTCATTGACGGTGTGATTGAGACACGAAATATCTTTGGAGTGGAAGCGTTTTAAACACTAATGTCACGTCGCTTACTATGAAGTAGACCTTCGGTTACGGTAGAGATCGAGTTGTCAAAAACACACAAGTATCGCAAACCCGTTCTGATAACAAACGACTCGATATCTGAACATAGAGCAAACGACATGTATGCAGCGTTTATTTTTGCCTACCAGTGAGACAATTAGCGAGTTCAGGTAAGCGTAGCTTGAAAGCTTGTAACATTTACCCACAAGATATACCGCTGGTTTGTGGGACAATGAAGTTTAAATAATGGCGGGACACGTGTGCTTGTTAAGATGTGGATCAAAATGAGTAATTGTACCACTTATGTTGAAAGCATGTAAGTAGGAAGTGAGGGAACTGAGCAGGTGAAGAGGGAAGAACACAAATCGTCTGTGCCGTCGTGTCGAAAAGTTGTCTAAGTAGCAAAGCACAACCAGGCTAACAGGAAATTTGTATTTATATTAAAACCGTTAGAAACAACAATATCGTTACTGTAAAGCAAGTCAAGTCGAAAATGAATTTGTAGTTTCAGATATGAACATAACTTTTTCATAATGATTGTTCGAACTTCAAAACTTTAAAGGTAAACTGTATAGGGCTAACCTTTTATTTCTGCAAGGTTTCTTTGAGCGACTTTCTTTTGCAGTATAGTTACGGGTTATTATTCGGATGATTTGCACGGTGTAAGTTACTTTCATACTTTTCACATAACGAGACTCAAAAAGTTTTTTCGTGTCAATAATACAGGTTCTCTTACCAGATATGCTACCTTTCAATAGCTGACACAGGATAATTATTTCACCATTAGGATCACAACCTATCCCATTTTTTTACAGTGATTACAGATTTGCAAGTACCGTAAGGCTGAGAATGCGTAAAGACGATGGCGTTTCAATTTTAATTTGTGCTCCGCTTTTTTTCATTAGTGTTTGAATATATATTTTTTTTTAATGACAGAGACGAATTCTTGATAATTACGTTTCATTGAAGCAAGGCGTCAATGGAACTTCGTATGCGATATGTCACATACCTGTATACAGGTAGTTTATCAGTCTAGAGAAAATATTCCCAAACACTGCGTGTGAAACGTGAAATCTCGCCGACACATCCAGAAAATCTAAACCGCGTATAAGGTTGCAGATAACAAACATTTCATCTTCTCTCAGCCTTGTTCTGATAACCTACTAACAGTTAGTAACTCGATTAAGACAATTTGGCATTAAAAACTCTCTACGAAGGCATTAAAAGCATCAATGCTACTCAATTCTGTACAGCAATTTAATAATTGTGCCTCTTCTAGTATTTGTCTCGCAGACTGCATTTCTAAGGTGTCAATAGTGTTACTGAGAACTGACTTCATGTGCTGGATTTGTACTACACTTGTTTCCCTACTGCCAGTGTTGCTTCTTAAATAAGCATTCGTCTCTTCTAGTTTTAAACTTTAAATATTCAAATTCTTTGTAACACGCATGCTGTAACAAGAGTGTTTGTGCCGATACAGGTTCCCTTGGCGAAGTCTCGTCTGAAGAATGCTGCTGGACAACCGTTGTCTCATGCAAATGGAAATTACTGTGTACACTTCAAGTATAATGCAATCTGAAAATTAAACACTTAAAACTATCCACCAATTCTGAATAAAACCATAAAAGGAATAAGCCAAAAAAATATTAAATAGGGTTGTATTTTATATTATATAAAAAATATCCTTGGTATGTAACATTTTGAAAGAATTTATCAAAATGATTACATTAAAAACTATCAAAATTGTATAATATTAGTTTTTTTCAAACACTCATGAATTATAAGATATAATTTTTGACAGATAAGTGAACAGTAAAAAAATTAACTAAAAAAGAATGATTTAATAATAACTTAACTTGCGAAGCATATAGTCTATTCACAGTTTCTTCACACTTTTTGAATAAAACCTTAGAAAAATCACCCCAGTTATCAAGTGTTAAATTGTTTCCTAAACATTTCACGTATCACAAGCGTTTTATACTTGTGTTAACATATAAATACCTTAATTTCGGTTAAATTAAATTTTAATCTATATTTTGTCTGTAAATTATATTATTCCATTTATAATTAAAATTAATAAAAACAGGGAGAAAATAAGTCTGTTGGTAATGCCTAGTAAGAAATAGTATTTACGCAAAATATGATTACACTGAGTGCGCACAAATGCGGTGCGTTGTCCCTTTGGTGTGATTTTCTAGACGTAGTTAGGCTTTGTTTACAGGAAGCGGAGGGATATCCTGGAAGTAGAACTTCAGCAAGGCTTCAGAAATGCTGAACGTAGCCGTGGATGGACTGTATTAGTTATAAATCATGTACGCCTGGACATAAATTACTTCTCTGTATTTACGTTTTTTAAGTATAAAAGTTAATCAATTAGATTTTAAACAAATATTATAAGAATAAAAATTTATATTCATAATTTTAATGCAAGGTCTGAAAGGAAAAGTAAGATATTTGTATGAAAAATATTTATACCACTGTGATTATCTTATGTATACCACGTTAACCATACAAATCATACAAACTGATCCAAGAAACTTCATCAAAAAGCTTACAAAGTTCTTGGGGAAAAAAGATAGGCCATTCTAAAACGGCATCATAAATGAGACAATTAAGTTAAATAAAACAAGTATTTAAGAATTACTTGTTACGTAGTACATGAAGCTAGACATTCTGGTAACAAAAAAGGTTCTCAAAGTACGTCAGTTTACATACGTTTCCATGGCAAGGTAGTGTACACTTACGTCAAGCACGATGTTTACTAGCACGCCGAGACGTGACTGGAGACGACTGCTCCAATTAAACGCCGCGTGCATTTCGCAGAACACTTGAGGTCCCTGCTACAAATTAGCTGACGTGTTCGTCCGTAGAGTTAGCGTGGTGATACAACTGATTTCGCTGTCACACTTGGATCGTATGTTAACATATAATGGGCTCATAAATCTGTATGCCTTACCACGTTCGTAATTTTATTATTTGTTTTGGTGCCACGTTAGATAAGACATGTAAAATTCATTTAATTTTTTTTTATATACAATTTCGTTTCATAGTGTTTGGGATTAACGTAATTACTTGTAGGCATTAAAAATTATTTCTAGACCTACTAAATTCGTTTCTTTATAATGTAAATCAAACCAAATCCAAAACGGAAAAAAAAATATATATATATTATGTATAAGGTGCATTCAACACTAAGGGCGTTACGTTTTTATATAAAACGTTTTATTGGCATGCTTTAAAAACGTTTATTGATATGTTTTAACACTTTCGAGTGATATTCCTGTCAATTTTGAGCCATTACGCTTGTCGCCGTCAAGTGATATTCGCTCCGTTAGATGCAGATGATACAATATGTGACGTCTGATCTCGAAGTCAAGTTTGGCCACCTCCAGTCGGGCAGGACTGGACCACTCGACTGTAGTAAGATTTCCCGACGTAATTGATCACGTGGAGACGTGAGGTTCCCGTTACATTTTCTTTCTCACATGTAATAAGATTATGTAAGCATTGTTCTCGGTAATAATGTGTTGCGGTAGTGTCAAACGGAGTTCGTGACGCCACTGCTTCAGGAAAGTAGCGTTACTGCGTAATTTTCATGACAAATACTATAACACGACGTCTCACGAAACAAAAATAATAATACATTTGTATTTTTTTAAGATTGTCGAGGTATTTTTAACGTTTACTACAGAGAGTATTTAGAACATTCCCCTGCCAACTTCACTCGCTCTGTCGTGTGCGTAGCTAATTCATGGTTCGGCCTCCTGTATCGATGGTAATTTAGTTTCGAGTGGCCCAGTTTTGGTTCTGTACCATCAGAAGACAATTAAATGTCATGTAAGCGACACTAGGATCATCTCAGACAAATCAAATCTCGAACATAAACATCTACAAAATAGTGGCAGGGCCCTAGATTGCGTGAACATTAACGTTTAGAAAATCTGGAGGTTTGTACGCGTCACTACGGTACAGAAACAAAACGGTGATACGGGCGAAACTTGCCGGTGTACGTGATGCGATTTTGCCTCTACGCGCACAGGCATGCGGCCTTCTCCCCATACTGTGTGCAACAATGAGCCCGATAGGGGCTCAGTTGTTTCAAAGACTTTGTTCAGTGTTTTGTTTCGTGTTTTAAGAGCAGCAAGTTAAATGCGTATTTATCAGTTACTCATCCGATCGTTTTTACCAAAGGTCCTGTTTACAGACCTCGTCCTCTCCTGATTGCTTAATTCTAGCCCAGAGCTACTAAGGTAATTTAGAATTCGTCCTCGTGGGTTTGAAGAGTGACGCCTTTGCGAAACACAGGAGTTGACATTACATGGCAATCCAGTAAATAATTTTATTTCTAAAACGAATTTCACATTAAATTATAAAATGGACAAGACCTAATTTATTATACAGCTTAAATTGCGGGGTGATGTGTATCAAAAAGTAGTATCATGTCGTTTTTTTCTTCAAATGTTAGACCCGAGATTTTAAACTGATAGCTACTACACGTTATACCAACTAACCAAAAATTATTATACCATTTTTGTATTCCTAAAAACTTCAGAGAGTCGCTTAACAACTGATATATGCAAGTCATTAGTTGTCTGGTAATGTTAATATTAACACATAACCTATGGACGAACACGAAATGGACAGAAAAAAGTTAGGCTCTCAAAATTTGTAAACTAGACCGTGAAAAAATTACAATTACTTATGCTAACCCGCGGAGGTAAAATACCATTAAATGATTGCGAATAGTAACTGACGCCCTTTCCGGATGACAGGAGCAAACGATAAGGATTTTTCTGATACATTTCTTAATTAAACGTTATACTCTAAAGTACATTCATTCCAAACTGTGATTTGATATTCCAAACTGCGATTTGATATTCCAACTCCAGTGCCTGGGACAAGTTTTTCAAAGTAAATATGTTGCAGTATAGAACATACAGTCAGCTAGCCTTGTTTGCGTTATATACAGGGTTTTTTTTTTTAGTACTATCATGTGATAGTGGGTACAAAAAAAATTACAGGAGACTATAATGGCAGTACAATATCAGTTCTACTTCACTAGAGCTATACTGTAATCTAATAGATGTATGTCAAAACACCATTTTGGTCCGTGTGCCCTCTTTCCAAAAATTCTTCAATAACAGCACGATTATGAAAACAGAAAATTAAAACTATCAATCTCCGTTTGCTTTTTTATGCGAAGAGGCTAGTCAGAAACCAAACTGCACCAGCATTTGCCTGGAACAGAGACGGAAAACCACTTGCGGAAAACAATCTGTGGTGCTGCTAAGTTCTAACTCACGACATCCCTACCAAGCCAACAAAATATGCACCGTAACCACGGGGTTGACATACATAATGTTTCATAACACGTGGGACCCACTTCATCGGGAGAAGAGACAAATCAATGGAAGTACAGATCATATTAACGTGTGGTCCATATGGTCTTGTAATCGAGTATAAGTCCTATTTGTACTGCAACAACGTGGTGCTGCTTATCATTATAGAATGTGCTCAAAATTACCACTTTCAGTCTAAATGTACGACTGCAGTCACCGTATCGTAAAACTACCGTATTATTTCAAAAATACCAGGCGTTTGTCGAATAACTTGGCAGCCTTCTTTGATATGCTAACAAAGTGTTTCGATGTTGAGAATGGGTGTCGCATACACAACTGCATTCAAGTGGAACCACAAATAAAAATCCAATGGATTTAGGTCTGGAGAACGTGAAAGCAGACAATATGTCCGGCACGACCTATTCGGAAATCGTCAGTTTAACTGACAAACACCTGGTATTTTTGAAAGAATACGACAGTCTACGATACGAAGACTGCAAGCGTTCATTCAGGCTGAAGATGAATGAACGCTTGCAAGACAAGTTATGAGGTGCTTAAAATGGATAATTTTAAGCACCTCATAACGATAAGCAGCACCACGTTTCTACAGTACAAACAAGTATGTAACTCTGAAATAAGGTCAGATAGGCCACATGTTTATATGGAATTTCTTCATTGTCTTAGTGTATTTTGTCAACCTGTGAAATGTAATCCCATGATTTGGAATTATTTGTATACTAGTTTTATCCTAAAATTGTGTATTAGCTTAGCATACTTTAATTTTTAACTTGCAATGCGACGAAAAAATACAATGGAGGGAAAAAGTATGACGGATAGGCAGAAGGAAGATAAGGTAGGAATTAATGATATCCTGTCTGTTTCGAGCTCAAAACTTGGTTGTAAAGTAAATTTTGTGGGTATCATTACAATATCATTCACATTCCACGACTTGTTAGTTAAACACAATTAAGAACTTAATTTACTTATTTATATGCGTTTATAAGCAACTATTCACAGAACAATAAGAAAATATTAGTTGAAAATAGCAGTGGTTTAACTCTAGTAACGAAGACGCCTGCTTCAAGTCATTTTCGGTCATTTGCTCAGTCACAGTCCAGACTTCCTAAGGTCAGTATGAACATGACTCAACACAAATAAAGCGATTATAATAGTCAAAGAACGACTCTGCGAGTTCGGACCCGGATACAAGAGATTGATGGATCCACGCCTGTCAAGGAACTCTGGTGTCAACGACGTGGATCGAAAGGAAGGTGAAGGACAACAGTTAAGTCATCTCATCTAAAGTTCACAAAAAATAAATAAGTGCAGTACGTTATATCTCTGAACGCCTAAAAATGTGTATGCATTTCCCTATGTTATAACTATTTAAAAAACGCACAAACGCTGCCATGTAATACGACAAGAAAAAGGAAATTTACTAAACAGCACAACAGAGACGGCCTGTCTAAATTCAACCATGGGCGTATTAGACAATTGAAACAGAAGTTAGTACCAGTTACGAAACATGCAAAATATCGCTAAAGCAAAAAAAACTATACTCATTAGAATTGACAACTAAACTTCCCCCTTGAGAGCGTCGTGGCCAAAAGACCCCTACAGATAACTTGGATCCTACGAGCCAGTTAGGAGAACTCCTGTTGAAACCTCGCCCACTTCCAATACTGGTCAAAAAATTGCGGAAGGCCAACTCGGAAAACTCGCTTGGAAAAACCACCCGAATAAGTTACAAAGAGAAGCATATCGCGGTTTGTGCATGCTCGTAGAGGTCAAGGTGGCGAGCGCCCGCCACGACAGATAACCGCGTCTTGAGCCCCCGGGAGCTGGTCTTGGCGTGACGAGATTGGCTTATCGCGTGCGTACAGAGGTGCGTGTTTTGTCGAATTTGGCCCGCTTCTTGACTCCATCCGTTTTTTTATTCACTCCCTTTTTTGCAATCTTCGCCAGTGGCTTAGTTCAGAGATGCCAGGTAAACTGTGTTAAATGTCCAATGTTGGCTAATTGACTTAAGTTATATATAATTTATTGCCATAGGTTTTAGTACAAACATGCAGGTCTAGACCAGCAAATAGAAACTACTCAAATACAGACTGAAAGATTAATGATTCCAGCCTCTTTCGTGGGCTCAACTGAACAAATATTTTTTTTTTCGAAGACATAAAAAAATCAACAAAAAAATATTTGATTAAAAGAATGCTTCGTTGAAGCTTTCCCGTTATTAGCTCTCTCTCTCTCTCTCTCTGAAAAATTCTGTCAAATAGTCCTTGAATTTGATTTTGGCAGCAGGACGTTGCGAAGTCGGACCACCACCACGTGTTTTGTTGAAGTGTCCCAGAAAATTCTAGAAAGGCTCGCGATTGCTTCTAGTGCTACTCCCACGGCCACAAACGTTTCGCGTGTCCCTACGTGGAAGATGCGAATGATGCCGCTTAAGGTGGCCGCCTTGTTGAAGGAATTTTCACATCGGAGGCCTAATAGCTTGGGAGCGCTAGGGGCGACCGAGGCTTGCGCATCAAATCTCATCGCCTCTACGCGCAAATAACTGAACTGGAGTGCAGTCTTGCCGTCGATAACGCACCTCCATGAAACTTTCAGCGGAGACCCTACCATTTTATGACGAAATAATAAAAATAAAGGTTTGATGCACGTCCAAATTCCTTTTTTAATGTTTTGTACCGGATTGTTCATACCTAAAAATTACCGTGAAAACACCCGTTTGAGCCATTTTCACTATCACAAAAACATGCTTTAGAGAAAAATTGAGGAACTGGAAAAGGTATAAAGACGAGTAACGTTTCTAAAATGATATTCGTAAGCAGACCTCAATCAGACACGCTGAACGGGTTTTTAAAGTATATGATCGCGGACCCTCACAATATACGTATGTAGAATCAGCCACACTAAACGGGTCATCACAAGCATTGCGGTTACTGACCGCGGTTCGCTCAAACTCCGGTTCTTCCCTTGTGGCGACCAAGATGCAATTCGTTATCACAATTAGGACTCGCAGTTACTTATCGCTATCCTGCGCGAGCCGTGAACGGTTCCGGTGACTCCAAAGACGCGAATGTCTACAAACATGACTACTTCTTTTGTCCGCGATTTCAAACGCCGTAAAAAGAGACGTGAAAAAAAAAACTGACCAATCCAACTAGTATCGCAAAAAAAAAAANCCGCGATTTCAAACGCCGTAAAAAGAGACGTGAAAAAAAAAACTGACCAATCCAACTAGTATCGCAAAAAAAAAAATTGTTATTTTATTCAAGGAACATATTTTTACTCAAGTTCATCCCCTGTCTACACTTATTATTGCNCAAAAAAAAAAATTGTTATTTTATTCAAGGAACATATTTTTACTCAAGTTCATCCCCTGTCTACACTTATTATTGCACCTAACATTGGAACGACTGAATCAGAGTCTGAAACCTTACAGCATTCATATTAACTTCACTATACTATGCAAATAATGCCATAAAAGCTACAAATTTTAAATTGAAGAACTACCGGTCTAACCAGACTGAATTACTCTAAAACATTTGCGGAATTAATATTAACTTCACTATACTATGCAAATTATTCTAGAAAGAATGCAAATCTTAATCGAAGTTCTACCACGCTAACCCAAAACACCATCCAATGTAAACCACAATTCAAATAAACGCTAACGGCAACAATCGCGTAAACATTGTGGGCCTTATTCACAGTCAGATCTTAGTCCAAGGACGATCTAGAAATGATCTTGGTCGGAATTGGTCTGAGGTTATTCCGGACTAAGTGTGGACTAACAATATTGTATTCATAAACCCCGACAAGAGTGGGACTAACTTTAGTCGAGGGATCACCGGAGTACACTGTTGCCAGGTGTACTGCGCATGAGCATTGCAGATTCTCGTCTAAAATAAAAGCTTTACTATGAAAGGAAAGTCACATTTGTAACAACGCACACATTAAAAGTAGCTTCAATCAATTCAAACAGAGATCGTTATTTTACCTAATGACCAAATTTCCCGTAAATTGTAACTTATTCAATGATTCATTTATGGTTAAATGATCAGTAATATTTTAATTTGTTAAAAGTCAAAAGCATGCATGACTATGTAGAGCAGTGGTTAAGGTTCTTGCTTTGTAAATGTGAAAGGCAGGTTCGAATTGCACTTTTTCATTCAAATGTCTTGTTACTTTTATTTCTTTCAATTGTAAGTACATGATAATGGAATTAATTATTTACTTTAACACTGTTTACATAAATTAAAAAAAAAAATTCTTTGAAATATTTTTATACCTCTGACTCGATTCTGTATTGTAATACCGCAGGACAGAAGACCAAAAAAATTATATACTGATAATCTTATTATTCCACGTGGATTTGTTAATTTTTCGTAGCACAACCCTATGCACTGGCAGTATGGGCTGGTTTCAGCCAATACTGCCTTTATGGTGAAGATAAATTTGTATTTCAGTGCTAAAATGCAATACAAAAAAAACATTAAAATAGTTATAATTTTCTTACCCAGACAAGATTCGAACTTGCATCCCTACGCACAACAACCTACGATTCTACCATTAAGCTACTATAACGTTTGTCAGAACAAAATACTTCACTACACATATATAACTACCCTAAGTCCGGACTAAGAACGACTATGAAGAATAAGGTCCAATGTCTTTCAGCATACATTTGCAAACACAGAATACCCGTGTCAATACTTATACTACGTAATACACCCATTTTTTTTTTTTTGCTTGTAAACGAATAATTCTGGCTAAAAATCAACCCCCATCCTAATCGAAAAAAAAGGATAAATGATAAGTCCTTGAACACCACTGAAATAAAATCACGTCAAATAAAGCAACCTGTCAAAAAAAATTTATTTTTTGTGTTTAGTGAGTGCACGCCAGAAGTTGAGTTTTTCATTTTTAAATGTCTAAGAAAACTTGCCACCGGAAAGAACTGAAGCATCAAATATGCTAATGCTCAACAACTCTCAAACATAAAATGTATAAGGGTGCCTTACGGTGCAGACAACCAAAATATATAGCGCTAAAATTTACGGACGGCTCACTTCCATTGTCATTTCAGATCAGGTTTTAATGTTCTCGAAGAAACAAAATCCTCCTTCATCCTGCGCTAATTGCAGTCCGAACTCTCTCGCGGCTGAAACTTCATTAACAAAACAAAGACATCCGAACTACGAGAACAAGTTTCAAACTTAAGAAAGGAAAATTTCAACATCCTCGTTGGTGACAACCATGACAGAAGTCTAGTTAGTGTTGCACGCGAATACGAAATATTAATTGTGAAATTTGTAGAAACGTAAATACACTGAAAAACAAAAGCGTGTAACTTTCAATGAACGTATGTAGCCGCAGAATCTCCACAGAAGTCCAGTGTATTTTTCACCTACATATGTCAATGTTTTTTTTTACTCTGCGTCCAAGTAAATCTATTCTGTGTCCGAAAGTAAAAATAACGTACACTGTGCTACTAATTTTACATATAATATTGTGAAATTGCAATCACTATGATGCNTTACTCTGCGTCCAAGTAAATCTATTCTGCGTCCGAAAGTAAAAATAACGTACACTGTGCTACTAATTTTACATATAATATTGTGAAATTGCAATCACTATGATGCGAAAATAAACTGTAACATTAGTTCATTTTTTCTCCATGGTAAGTAAAGTTACACAGATCTTTCTATTGTAATTTCACCACAGTGTATATGTATTTTCTAATATATACATACGTAAAATCTCACATTCACTGTAAAAGTAAATATGCCAATAAATATTTTTTCATTGTTTTACCAAATATTTTTACCGTCAGTATCAAATCTTTTACAACTGCCTCATGTTAATTCAAATAATATGTATGTGTGGTTTAATGATCACATTATTGTACTCCTATTTGTAACTTGGTAGTTAAAGAGAGTAACCAAAAATTATCTCTAAAATGTGGATAACAATTTACTCCATATACTCGTATAGAGTACGTAGTTACATACAAACCGCAAATATACCCTATCAGCGGAAGTTAAGCTTCCGTTTCGAACCAAAAATTGTACAACTACACTGACACTGAATAATTAGACATCGACGATGTAGCAGTAAAAATACACCATTTAAGATTTTGGTACAGCAGGCGTTACGTCTGTTTTAAACATACTTAAAAATGTGTAAAATAACGCAGGCATATGAAGTCATATATTATCATGCTATAGGCTATATTCATGTATTTTAACGAATAACTTTTGGTTAGTACTCTCTGGGTTCTTAATAACACGCGGGACGGGTCAAGGTCAGCAGCGCAGACCAACGACACGTAACACTGCCCCCTCCTCAAGTCTGTTCTTGCTGAACAGACTCTGCAACGTCCGGACCTTCGTAGAGTGCCAGTCGGCCGATGGCTTTGCCCGAGCGCCTTGACGACAAATCCGATAGGCCACAGCATTGATCTTATTTAGAAACATTTAGGAGCCTTTCCAAAATTTCTGAAGATTCGAGTACCCTTTTTGTCTTTGTGGGTTGTACAGCCAAACCAGTTGTCTTGAAATACCTCGCCCGACATTTTCTCCTCTCATATCGGGTCATCATCCCGTCACTATATGGTCGTTTGTGCCTTACATAAGGACTAATCCTTTCATCTGAAAAGTGCTGGCACTTGCGGTGGATGCTGCAGGTTGTGGCTGGATACTCGTCCGACGTACCCTTAAGTACTGGTAGCTCCTGTCGACTGTCTCACACCCTTTCTAGAGTTCACGCAACTGGTGGTTTGCCCCCCCCCCCTCCTCACATCCCGGGCACTTCCTTCCTGAGATTACTATCCTCAGAGCCCCTACTGAAAGTGACCATCACATCATTCGCTCCATGCCATGAGCTTCTTTCGCTGCTATGTGGCACAGTGCGCACAGGGCATCTCGACAGTACTCACAAGTAATCGTGTGCTTTTTCCAAATACTTTGTGAAGCGCGCAGTTTCCAGCATCAGCTCGTCGATCTGAATTCTCAGTTGTTGGGCATATGTGCACGAAAATCACAAACTTTTTAAGTCAAGTGCTTGCGTGCGCTCATCGAAGCGATTTGTTAATCTCGCTGCTTCTTTTCCCGCTGCTGCTGCTGCTGTTGTTGTGGGGACAAGGCTCTCAGGTGCCGCTGCTGTCCAAATGACCAACACTCCTTCCATTTGTGTGTGTGTGGGGGGGGGGGAAGCTCTACAGCACGTTTCCTGGAAGCGATGTGTCTCAAAGCAAACTCCAACTAATTCAGTGTATTCGTTATCCTGTCCCCGACTTTGTTCAGCGTCACTGCGCGTACTGGACGTCGGGGTGCAGGCTCCTGTCTTGCTGACTCCACCTCCAGAGCTCGGGCCAGGGCTTCCTGCATGTTATGTGGTGCAGTCAGTCGTACTGCTTGCCGTACCTCCGTGTCGGCGATGGCATCGATGAAGAAGCCGACTACGATGATGTCACGCGCCTCCTCAGTGGGAGACCGCACAATGTCTTGCCATAGCTCCTGCAGTGGCTCCCCTGGTCACCGGGTGTGGCTTCGCAGGTACCGGTCGCCAAAACGTAGCTCCAAGGTCGACACCACTGTGGGGTACTCCAGTCGATGTCGCTCTGGCAGAGATATTAGTATGCTCAGTTCGGCGCCTCTCAGTGCGGCAGCGAGGTAGTACCCGCTGCTCGGCTAACCAACCATTTAGGATGGCGACTATTTCAAACTGGTGTTAGTACTTTAGCCAAGATGTCTGGCCATTGTAAGGGGCGGGCTTAATTGAGACCCCCTTCACCACTGCTGGCTGCACCACACTAATACCGCATATATCCTTGCTTTCCTCCGAGGTTACTGTATTGGTTTCGACTTGCATTGCTTCTTCACTTTCCTCGGCTGTCGATGTGGTGGTACGCGAACTCCGCTGCTGAAGAAATTCCTGTCATTCCTTCTTCATCGCACTTATTTCCTGTTTCACTTCATTCTCGACACTGTCCATCCTTTAGTTTACAGCGTTCACTATTTCATTTACACTGTCCATTCTTTCATTCACACTGTAAATTTCCACTAACTCGCTAATGTCTTTTATTTTCCTGTCTACATTCTCATTTGCACTAGTTACTGTTTCAATTACAGAACTAATTTGGTTATTTACCATTTCATTTACGCTCTCTTTCACACTACTAATTTGCGTATTAACAGCTTCGTTCACTCTCTCTTTCACACTACTGATTATGTTATCAAGGCTATTAACACTTGCGCTCATTTATTGAAAAACAGTAATTATTTGCCAATAGCCTTACTTTATATACAACTGATTAATTAATAATTGCCACCATCCCACTTCCGACACCAGTGTTACATGGACGCCCGAGAGACGTATCTGAGTTTGTGAGGGATGGAGGTATTTATAAAAATAAAATAACTAATTTTCATTTCTAATTTATTCATGCAGCTATTATTTACAGGATTAAATTGTCTGTCTCCACTTTAGTTCTTTTTATTTAACAGTAAGCACAATATTTAATGTCTATTTCAACTCTAATTAACGTCCTTCTTAATGTATCTGTTTGGTTACAATCAATGAACTCACACTCATCATTAACACGCGTTTAGTCTGTCTGTTGCCGCCATTTGTAATGTATTTCACTCACGCATATATTACAATAGTCCAGCCCGCCAGCTGCACTCTTCCCTGCTAGATACTCGCAGTTGCAGATTTCCAATTTGCTGGTCACTTATCTCGCTGCTCGTCGTCTATCGCTCGGAACTAATCACTACTCACTCATCACTCATTCACTCATCTACTACTCCGGCTCGGAGACCTGACACACTTTTATATCGTTCGCCCTGACCATCTGGAAGGGTCAACGCACCCCAAGTCACGCTGAGAGAACGTGGTCAGTAGTCGAGAGCATTCTTCAGGTAAACGCAGACATCAATACAACAAGGGTCAGTAGCGCGCGCCGAAAAANAGGTCAGTAGTCGAGAGCATTCTTCAGGTAAACGCAGACATCAATACAACAAGGGTCAGTAGCGCGCGCCGAAAAAAAGGATTATCGTGTCGGCTCGCTTTTCGTAACAGATACGCGGTTCGCTCGCCTGCCATTCAAAACATTCAATTTACTTGCTACCCCGTTATCATCACTACTCCCTCCTTCTTTTTCACCCGTTCGCGAGGGACGGAGCAAGGTCAGCAGCGCAGACCAGCAACATGTAACACTAAGAATACCATTCCTTGGCTAACCATGTCTCCAGATCTGTCCTGTATTGAACACGTATGCAATATGATGAGGCGACGTTTGCACTGTCAACCACTTGTCCAAACACTGTATGATGTAAGTGTGCAGTTCCAGGAAGCATGTCGGTATGTACCTCAGGATACTCTCCGCCTCCTGTATGATGGAATGTCTCGTAGCATCGCTTCCTGTATAGCCGCAAGGAGGTTCTACCACATAATGAACACGTTTTATGGATGCTAAACAACGCGACCTATATGCGTGAAAGGCTAATCATTGCTCACGCACTATTATTTATCAGCATGTGACGGTTTAATAAAGTTCCACGTAAGGAAAGAGGGTGTAGAGATTTATAAGTATAGCAGTGTATGTTACAGTTTCCGTATTGGCTGTTCACGGTAAACTGAGCACTTTTGAAAGCTCTGCTTAAGATCTACATGTATGCACGTTGTGTCTTCTTCCGCCTTACGTAAAATTAACATTGCCATGGGCTTCATCAGTTTATTCATGCGTCGGTCAAATGAAACTGTGAAATTATTAGAAGAATAAATATTTTACAAATCTGCTAATTTTTACACTTCGACGCGTTAAAAAACAGAAATAAATNGAAATTATTAGAAGAATAAATATTTTACAAATCTGCTAATTTTTACACTTCGACGCGTTAAAAAACAGAAATAAATGATTTAAGTTATTACAAATGGTTACCTAACACTTTTCATTCAACGTTAAAATATGGAACTACTTTACCTCCACTGTTACCAACTTTACTAGGCACGTGCCACTCAATGCGTCACTTAAAATATATGCAGATAGAAGCAGTGAATATTTTTCTAAGGTTGATTTCAAAAGTGCTAACTTTATCGTGAAGAACCTTTAATTCATACTCTATTGTCGGATAAGACTACAGGATGTATCCAATTATCAATTATCTTTAGAGTGACAGCTCTTAATTCTTTAAAGAATGGCATTCTAAAATTTGTGACCTTTTAAGAATGAACTACTCAGGGTAAGCATTAAACACCCCACACGACATATCACAGAAAGCTAAAATAATACGCAAGTACATTGTAAATATTTCAATTTCTTGTAAGCCCTACAATAACTGAACAATACATGTACTGCGATGTTAGGTTAAATTATTCATAGGGAACGATAAAATTCCAACCGGTAACAAATATAATTGAATATTTTTAGCATTATAGATTACATTAGGAAATGTTTAGGTGTGTATGAACAAACATTGTTTAACGATTTCCGACTTAAAATACCACATAGTATACGATTTAATTCACCGCACCTTGAAAATTAACTACATCAATTGGAAAGCTAAAAATATAAGACTAAAGAAAAATATGCGGCTTACAGTCAAAAGTATTCTACACTAAATAGCATGCATAACATACACATGATCGTATGTACGTAATTAATATGCGAGTTGTAAATCATTAACCAACCATATATCAGGGATGGAAATCACTTTCCCTCACAAGGAAAGGATTTTCCTTACGTGAAATAGGGAAACGCTCTTAACTTTTGGGAAAGTTCCAAACACACCATTTATCCGCACCCGGGGAACTAGGCCTACGTTAACTGTGCTACAGATACTATNTTTGGGAAAGTTCCAAACACACCATTTATCCGCACCCGGGGAACTAGGCCTACGTTAACTGTGCTACAGATACTATTAACTCCTGCCATTACTGCAAGTATTATGCGTCAATATACCACCACCTTACGCAAAAGCTGAGATCGGAATTGTTCGACTGACCGCGAGCCAATAGTATAGTTCTAGGGGGTCGGCAGTTCGCCGGTGGATTTTCTATCGGCACACGAAGCTCTCCAGCAGGTGGCGACAACAAGGGAGGGGGCGCGCCACGGTCGGCCTGGCACATGAATATTCACTACGGCGATTTTCGTCGCCGTCAGGCGTGTGAATATCGCCGTACAAGCGCGCTCAGCACAGCCGCTACCTTAGCGGCGGGGGTAAAAGGCAATATCTAAATACCAGTAACGGTTTTACGGAAAAATAATTTACGCGAGGATTTGCATAAATAATTAGAAGACTTCGGTTGTGACACTGGCCGGGACGCCAAGATAAGGTGCGAGGTAAACTGGATTCGAATACGAAATATGGAATTGATGCGTCGTTTTCGTGTGGCAGTTTAATTTAGTGCATAAACCGCTCCGGATTTGCCCACCGACATTCAGCAGTGACGTTAATCAAACCTAATTTCTATAGAGTAATAAATCATAACTTTATCACATGCAGTAATGAAAACAACGTTTAATACTTAAAAGAGTTGAGCGGAATATGGACGGTGCTTGGCTAAAGGGTCTTTAGCACCCATAATGGTGAAGTGAACTGGAGATGGAGCAGCGACGAAGTGTAAGTGTGTAGAGAAACAGTAGTAGGCCTGCCCTGAAAAACACCTGCCGGCCAACGGTAGCGTCCGCCATGTTTTCCAAGTGAGACAATCCAGGCTTGAATCTCTACAAGAGCGAATAATGTTAGTACAGAACCACCATTTGCTACAGTGAGTTTTTACTAATGAACAATTAACAGCCGCCATAAGGTGAAACAGCTGTTATTTCACAGTATTTAAACACGTCTTAACAACTTCCAGTGAATGCATACAGCAGTCCATTTATGGTTACTTCCAACTATTATGAATCCCTTTNAACACGTCTTAACAACTTCCAGTGAATGCATACAGCAGTCCATTTATGGTTACTTCCAACTATTATGAATCCCTTTAAGTTCTGCTTTCAGGACATTCTTCCGCCTCATGCAAAAAAAAGCTTAACTGAGTGTAAAAAATTACACCGAAGGACAGCGCACCGCATTCGTGCGCAGTCACTTTAATAATATTTTACATAAAACTATTTCTTNAAAAATTACACCGAAGGACAGCGCACCGCATTCGTGCGCAGTCACTTTAATAATATTTTACATAAAACTATTTCTTACTAAGCATTACCGAAAGCCTATTTTCTCCTTGTTTTAAGTAATATTATTCATTAGTGAAATATCATACTTTATTAATAAAATACAAATAAATGTTCAATTCAGTAAAAAAAAATTTGGTATTTTAATGTTAACATACGTATAAAACGCTTGTGATACATGAAATATTTCAGAAAAAACCAAAGACGTCATACATGGTGTGATTTTTCAATGGTTTGATACAAACAGTGTGAAGAAACCGTGAATAAGCTATACATTTCACGGAACAATAACGTAAGTTAGTATCACAAAATTAACAATGAGTAATGATAAAATTGTTTNATAAGCTATACATTTCACGGAACAATAACGTAAGTTAGTATCACAAAATTAACAATGAGTAATGATAAAATTGTTTAATGACGTAACATCTTATTTAAAATTCAATGTTTAAGTTTGTAACGCGAACTGGTTTCCCTTAGCACACATTGTAACAAGAACTTACTTTATCGCGGTTTATTTTTGTTTCTGACCACTTGACGATGCCACATTAAAGACTCGTGCTCGAGTTTTCATACAAGCTTCCCGCCTCACCGTTCGGAATGGGCTATTGCTATATGGTAGAATACTTTCCACACCATGCAACGTTCATAATCGAAACACTGCTAGTCTACTGACGAACACCCCAATTAAGACATTCATACGCAATTTTAATTTAAACAATTGTTGATGCTGCCAACCTCTGCGATAAAGCCATGTAAAGGCAACTTTTCAAAACGTTAAAATTATTTTTTTCAGCAGTTTAAAATCAAAATTGCTCTTTGACTAAAACCATTTACATTAACTCGTGACAAAATACACGGTCGAAAAAATTTACATCAACATCTATCATTCCGATACCTCCTGACGTCTTTTTACTGGCTTTACACATAAGTATTAATTTTGATTCGCACAAATATTATATCTGTGCTAATTCAGTGTATAAGATGATTATTTTGACAACAGTCCATGTTCAAATAGCGGTCGATAATTGTTGCGAGTTTTCAACACATAGAATCAAGAATTATCGTCTAAATGTTAATAGAATAGAAGACGGTTACGCGTAAGCTAGCGTTGCTAGACTGTTATTGTAAATCCACCCTTACAGGAGTGTAACGGTCTACCGGCCAAAACGCTAATGAGAAACAGAGCGTATTGTCCTTACGTAACGAGTAACTAACGGACTCCGCATTTTATAGGGCAACGAATCGGTTAGTGAGTTTGCCCCCCTCCACTTTTTTACATTCCACACACTACCGATTTTTTCAGCAAATCCCAAACATATCCAAGCTGTTATGAAACTTTCCTCTTCCTAGCGACAAAATTTGAATCCGTGTTTGCCTCGCTTACAAAGGCTTGCTTTGCAACACAAAAGAACGCTTTATAGAAGTTAAAGTAATTTTTTTCGTTGCAGGAAATAAATTATTATTTTTCATTTCGCGTAGTCACGTATTTGAAATGTACTCCATAATGTACTGGCATAAAAGTTCTGTTATATTCATAAATGGCGGACAAAAAGGATATGCATTAGAACATGTTTTCTCAGAGATACTGCCAGCATATAAAGTTTGGTTGCAATTGATTTGGAAATATGGCGCACTAACCTAAAATATTTACATGGTGTCTATTATTCTGAAAAATTTGTCTAACCCCTCATGTCATACAAAGTCATATAAATGTATATAGACCACGAAACTATAATTTGTCACCTTAATTTTGTGACATTCAGTTAATTATTTTCCAGGTAGGACACAGAGGTGACAAAAGTCGTGGGGTAGCAATATGCAAATATACAGGTGGCAGTTGTATAGCGTACAAAATGTATAAATGGCCAGTGCATTGGTTGGGGTTTTATTTGTAGTCAAATAATTCATGTGAAAACGTTTCTGACGTGATTATTGCCGCACGACGGGAATTAACAGACTTTGAACGCGTAATGGTAGTTTGAGCTAGACGCATGGGACAATCCATTTCGGAAATGGTTAGGGAATTCAACATTCCAAGATCCACAGTGTCAAGAGTGTACCGAGAATACCTCATTTCAGGCATAACCTCCCACCATAGCCAACGCAGTGGCCGACCGCCTGCACTTAATGACCGAGACCAACGACGTGTGCGCAGAATGGTCAGTGTTAACAGACAAGCAACACTGCGTGAAATAACCGCAGGAATCAATGTGGGACGTACGACGGACGTGTCCGTTAGGACAGTGCGGCGAACTTTGGCTGTACTGGGCTATGCCAGCAGAAGACCGACTCGAGTGCATTTACTAACAGCACGACATCGCCTGCAGCGCCTCTCCTGGGCTCGTGACCATATCGGTTGGACCTTAGACGACTGGAAAACCATGGCTTGGTCAGATGAGTCCCGATTTCAGTTGGTAAGAGCTGATGGTAGGGTTCGAGTGTGGTCCAGACCCCACGAATCCATGGACCCAAGTTGTCAACAAGGAAATGTGCAAGCTGGTGGTGGCTCCATAATGGTGTGGGTTGTTTTTACATGAAATGGACTGGGTCCTCTGGTCCAACTGAACCGATCATTCACTGGAAAGGGTTATGTTCAGATACTTGGATACCACTTGCAGCCATTCATGGACTCTATGTACCCAAACAACGATGGACTTTTTATGGATGACAATACGCCATGTCACCGGGCCACAACTGTTCGCGATTGGTTTGAATAACAGTGTAGACAATTTCAGTGAATGATTTGGCCACCAAGATCANTGTAGACAATTTCAGTGAATGATTTGGCCACCAAGATCACCCGACATGAATCCCATCGAACATTTATGGGAAATAATCGAGAAGTCAGTTCGTGCACAAACTCCTGCACCGGCAATACTTTCGCAATTATGGACGTCTATAGAGGCAGCATGGCTCAATATTTCTGCCTGGGACTTCCAACGACTTGTTGAGTTCATGCCACGTCGAGCTGCTGCACTTAGCCGGGTAAAAGGAGGTCCGACACGATATAAGGAGGTATCCCATGACTTTTGTCGCCTCAGTGTAAATTACAAGCATCACATGCGCAACCTGGCATTTTTTTTAGCCAGTTTTAAAATAGCGCCACATTAATAAACAAAGTTTTTATGTCATATCTCGAAGGGCAATCAACCGTTCCTACCAAACAAGTAGTACTACGGCAGGCCATGTTATTGGGTAAGTTTAAGTGGTTCAGGTACTTATTTTCGTAATGGCTGCCACATAAACATTTTAGGTTCATTTACTGTATCTAAAGGNGTTTGGTAAGTTTAAGTGGTTCAGGTACTTATTTTCGTAATGGCTGCCACATCAACATTTTAGGTTCATTTTCTGTACCTAAAGAACTATATAACCGATTTCAACTAATGGAGCCTCACCAGTAAAAATGTTTTACGCCTCAAGGACACGACAGGCCGTAAGGAAGCATTGCGTCAGCGCTGGAAAATGGCATAATTTTTTATATAAAACAGTTCAGCCAGCAGTAACTTTGTCACCTTCCTAGAAGTGGACTTCTCTATGATTCTTGGCCAGATGTTTGTATAGAAAAAACATCGGAAGACTTTGAACATGATTCTAAAAATCTAAAATTTAAATGCACGGCAGTACGCAGTTAAAAATAACCTAGTATACTAAAATACGCCTAAATAAAGCAAAACAAACGCTACTACGCGATATATTTCTTTTTCAAATACCTGACGAACGAAGCATTTCGGATGGTTTCTGTAATAGTTTCAGAATATTTAGGTCATATAATGTAAACAGCCTGTTTGTACAAAAATATAATGTCTCAAGAGTGCCAACTACATATATGTTACTCAAAGCACCGCAAATAAATATTGCCGTCGGTAAAAAAAAAAATGTCTATACAGAGAACCTTTCAGACAGATTTTGTTGGCAAACTAAATAATGATGTCCGTAAACACTCATATCAACATAATCATCAGTGATTGTATTCGCAACTTTATTTACAATTACTCGGGCAAAGCACTCTGCTCGTATTACAATGAAGACAGTTTCTTAACACAACTTCAGCAATATTTGTAATGTTACTCCATAAGCTAAAACTAAAATATATTACAGAACATTCTAACAACTGTAGTAAAAGTTTTGCTGTTGCCCTGGAAACCGATTTTACAACTGTCCTGTAAACGTTCCCCTCTGCTGATTTTTCTCTCAGCGTTGGGCTACAGTTATTGATGTGAGTATTTTACTATTGGCGGAACCAACAGAAGTAGCGCAAGAAACAAGCAGTAGGGATGTTAGAAATGTTTTCGAGTTACAATTTGAAAGTCGACTAGTCAAACTAAAATATGAGATCTGTTCCACAAGTTGATCGCTTCGTCTGACCACTAAACTTCAATATTTTTTTCCTGAACTACCGAAAAAATCTTATGTTCATACACTGCAAAGCTGCAAATGATTTAACACGACAGTGACGCATATAATTAAAATAATTTAAAAACAAAAAAACAAAATTAAGAGTAAACAATACTATGCAAAGTAACGTGTCTTTGAAACGAGTAAAGAAGATTTTGAAACATAAATAAGTGGCAAAAAAAAATGGCCATGGATACGGAGGTATGATTAAAATTGCAGTCAGGCCAACAAATTTATTTTAAATTGTAGTTTATTTTGGCGGTGTTACATATGTTTGTTTTGCAACTATACGTTTATGTTCAGTTACTAATAAAAAATTTAAAACCAATATTGAAAATGAAGTTCTTTAAAACATTCTTTTTCAATATTATGCAGAAAACATTGGTTTTTACTCAACCATACTTTCTGTCTAGGGAATGAATATAAGACACGATTACTTAACTTAATAATTTGAGTTATTTAATAGAATCGGCGAAGTGTAAACAAAAATAGTTGTCAACGACGTGAGTTTTAAAACAATTCGTTGCAACTACAAAATATGCTTCTCTCACACTTTTATTGTTATTTAATATTTTTTTTTATTCTTGCCCTTTTCTTTTTGTTGCAGCCGACTTCTTATACACTGAGTTCAACAATCAAATTACTCGTACAACGTGTTGGCCAGAATCGTCTCTTTCTGTGGCTTTTTTTTTATTACTGAATACGAATAGTGGCCAGAAAAATTAAAAGTAGATTTTTCTTTCTTCATAACTTATGATGTAAAATAGAAAACACGAATTTTCTGATTTCCTGAGCAACTGTGATCGGGGCAACTGTTTGGAGTACTAGAGATCGCCTTTAAGAGGAATATGGAGCCAGTGCTTGCATGTGGTGAGCTCTCCTAGCCACGTGTTCGAGCGGCCCAGAAGGCGTGGTTTAAGGTCGCAGGTGGGACTACTGTTGGCCGTTAAACGTTGTGAGGGCTGGTCCCCTAGTCATAGTTCACCTCCCGCTCGCCACACAGACCCGGGGTTTGGCCTGTCGCGTCACCCCCTTCGGCCGCAAAGTGTACCGTTGAACGACGTGCTACGCATCCTGCAAACATTCCACTGACCACTTCAAACAGAACAGTTTGGAAGGTACATCAACGTGTCTATTGCGGACATTTAGGTTTTGTAGAAAACATTCTTAAGTCACAAGCAAAGCGTGGATGTATTAATTTTTTAAGCTACACTTCTTTAAAAATGTATTGGCATGAATAGTCAGTACTAAAAACGAATAAGTCATATTTTTACTCAGTTTGTCAAAATATTTTATTTAGTATCAAGTGCTACCAGCAAAAAGCAATTTAACATAAATGAAGTAGTTTCACTGTAATTGCATAATTTTATTTAAAACTATGCATTTAAATTAAAAACCAGTAAGCGAGACAATTGTGCGAAAATATGGTTTGCAGGGGTGGATGATACAACCGATAGACATATCGTTTGGAAGTTAGTTAACTATTTGTTCGCCAGTGTCAGTAGAATATTCCAGAAAAGCGGAATTAAAAATAGTTTAAATGTAATTAAAATCTTCAAATTTCCAACACCTAACTGAGTTAGAGTTTCAAGCAATCTTACTGTATGTAATTTCTTTATTTTGTCTTTATTTTTTGCTGGCGCAGTTAAGTAAATGTTTGCCTTTTCTACCACTGAAATACAGCAAATATGCATACATTTTAATACACAAATACAAAAACAGTTACAATTCTATCTTACAAATTTGGTAATGTGAACTGACTATAAAGTATTATGAAACACAATGATTAATTGATTGATTGATAGTTTTAACGAGTCTTAGTATAAGAGGTCTTCAGAGCCAATGTGGTGTGGGTGAAATGAGATGAACATGGAGCAACGCCTTAACGCAAGGGTGGAAGAAACGGGAGACCCCCGAGAAAACCCACCAACCACGATTGCCACATGCAAAAATCCCTGTTGACATCGCCAGGAACCGAACCCGTATCGCAGTGGTGGCAGGCGAACGCTCTGGCAATGCCTCAACCGCAGCCATCGACATGCTGCGATAACATTTGTGAACTGAATGCTTTTTTCAAGAAGCAACTTCCAGAAGTCAAACCAATGAAAATATTTTAATAACATGAATAGATAACAACATTAATGTACAAGTGTTATATTAGGAAACTTCAAAATTACTCACATAAATTGAATAGACAAAGGACGATGAATAAAAATAAAAAAAGCATTAGGCCTCCAAAACACAAAATTTTAAAATTGCAGTGACATAGTTAGTTAACAAACCACCAATTTAAAAGTATTATATTTTAGAAAGTAATTAACAATTGAACACAGTTTGATAATATATTATTAGGATAACATGATGATTATATTAAACAATTGTCGCGTGCCGGTTTAGGGATTATAGCACGATATTGGCTCACATCCATCACCCCCTCACACCACCCCCCGCCAAGCGCACTTTGCTGGCGCCTTCATGGTGGCACGTGGAACCACAGGCAGGTGGAAAATTTCGGGACACGTGGAGCTGAAGCGAAGGCCTCCCCCCCCCCCACACCCCCTTCATCTTCGTACGTCTCTAGCCGCCGGGAGATCTGTTGAGAGTGCAGGGCTTTCTTGAGTCATCAGCAAATAATCCGGTGTAGTTCGCCTGAACGCAGTAAATACGCACCACGGAAGTATCGCTGACGACAGTAGGTATTATCCCCCCCCCCAAACCTTCAGAAACGAGGACACGTGTGTTGGAAGGCTTGGTTAGGCGTCTTCCACTTCACCCCTCTCACCCCCTTCCCTCCCCTACAAGGCGCCACGTGCCGCCAATTCAGGACAAAGGCGGGCGTGTATAAAAACCCCTTTCCAAGAATAGGAGGGGGTCAGTAATATCGGGTACGTCAGGCAGTCATATCGGGGCAGTTGTTAGTTCATCTTCACCGCCGAGAGACGTCAGTTCGAGCAGAGAGTAAGTCAGTACAACAGTTACTAAGGCCGGGATATCGGAACCCGGCCACGTCCGTCAGCCGCATCATTAAGGGGTCAGTCATATCGGGACAGTTGATCATCACCGGGCCGCGGGGAGAGTTGCGGGAAGAAATCACGAGAAGACGTGAGTACGAGTCCGAACAGCAGTCCAGGGAGAAGCAGCACAGGGGGCCTGCATCCAAGGCCTACCACTTCGCTGGAACTCATCCCCAGATGACAGCCTACCCACACTCACCGATGAGTTAAGTATAAAATTCGTCGCCTAAAGAAGCCCCACTCAACCACGAATTCGCCCCGTGAATACGAGTAGCCAAAGTACTACAGTACCACACCTCTAAAGTTTTGATGTTGTGTATTTGTGAATATAGACACGAGACAATATATTCGTACTTCAAAATACAACTGTAATAGTCTACCTCATTACAATTCCCACAACCCCCACGCACTTTGTAGTCGGTGCCTGGGGGACATTAACTCTGACCATATAAGCCACCATGTCTTCTACAGTGGCGGTACCTGCGTTGAGTTAATTTACTACCCAACGTGAGGCCTAGATAAGCCTGCAGTAATATACCTCAAGTTCAATTGACCGCCTATCATAAGGCTCAGTATAACAGGAATAAACTCACGCGAGCTGCGTCACAATAAACGACCCAAGATTATGATGTGACAAATAAGCATAAATAATAAAAAATACTGAGGTACAAGTATTCACTTGTAACCCTATTATTACTGAAAAAGACATGAGCGTATAATGTTATGCTACACATTGACTATAAGAACGAGCAGTGATACCAAGATCATGGCGTGGGAAAAAAAAAGTCAAAATAAGGGGAGAGATACTGAAATGTTCAGCTTAAATCAACTTATTTGCAAGTATTCAGAATTGAAATTATTAATTGCTCAAATGACACCATGTAGCATTTATGATTTCAGTTGCTTCGACAAAAAAGAATGTATGTATTAATATAAGTAAATATAAAAGAAAGATAATGTATCTAATAGTAAAAGTACAAATAAAAGTGAATAGCAATTTTACAAACTGATAACACATACTACGAATATGTCTAAACATAGCCTTGCTAACAATGTTTATTCACTGTTTTGGAGGAAGCGTAGGGAAAAGTTAAACTATTCCTAGCTCACTAATTAAAAAGTGATTAAATAAAACCAATTAATAATACTGTAAAGTACATGTATCAGCAAAATATAATCTAGTTTCAATATTTACAATGGCTGAGGTAAGCAAGAGCTGTCGCTATCACATTCACTAAAAATGTCTTGCTCACTGCAGCTGTCATGGTGTGAATTTTTTTCCCTTTCATCATGTGTGTCGTCACTGTCCCAATCCAGTTTGATTAAGAATTCATCTACTGCTAACTCCATGAGGCAGTCGTTCTTCCAGTACTCTACTTCAATTCCTTCAACGTGTCTGCAATATCCCACCCAGTCTTCCTTTGTTACGGCTTCTACTGTTAGCCTCTGTGAGACTTGCAGTGATAAATCTCCAGTCGTGTTGTAACGTTTAATCTTAGCCCAGGCTAGTTCTGTGGCATTGAAATCGCACATATTGTCTGTATCATATAAGTTGGAGAGATTTTGACAGTCAGTGAGTGAGTGGCCCTTGACGTATGCGAAACAAACAACGTGCAATTTACAAAATGCTGTATCAAATTATGCATCAATGAACAAAAATTGATATTACGTTGGCTATTCTGAGTGCACTGCCGACGCACTTCAGACAAGCAGAAAATAAGCAGATAAGAAAGAGTTCTTAGATTAATTAATAAATTTTATTTTACTTGGTCATAAAATAGCGGCTTTTAGTGTTACAAACTCAACATCGTGCTAAAGTAGTAATGTATAGGTGTTCAAAATGAAATGCACATTAAAACTATCCGTATTAAAACTAAACAACTTCACATCTTGCGAGATCTTTCCACGTCGTACCACCACTCTCCGTCCATGCTTTCCATGCATGCTGGATATTAATTCCAAAAGCCTACAAAAATATCGCAGGGTATTGTTGAATTATTTTTAAAAATAATTTGACGAAATATATTACAAACTGTCGTTGTTTCAAGCCAATAATAGGATAAAAGTCAACTTTTAAAAATACGGGATCAGGAGGCAGACCAACGTGCTGCCACCTGCTCAGAAATGCATTCGGCTCACAAAAGCGCTACCTGCCATGCCATACGCGCCATCTGTCTCTCTCCCGAAGCACTAACCAGCCAGAAAAATATAGCTTTCTTGTGTAAAATAAAAAATTTACGAACATATGCCAATGGGTTTATTTTTCCGCGAGCTCTGTATAATTTTTCAATTAACATGTATTTCCGTGTACAACGATTTTGTTTACTAGTAATTTTTCCTTTGGGCCGGTAATAGTTACGTCTACGTCCGTTACACGCCATGCTGTTCTGCCGCCCACATTGCAAAGTCGTTGGTGAGTTGGCGAATGAAAGTGCGTTGTCAAGCAAGTTTCCAAAATTATTTTTATTTCAATTCTTAACATATTAGCTGCAACGTCCAAAGTGAGATTAGAACTGCAATTACAGTCTCGCAAATGTTAACCCAAATTCGCTGCCTCAGATAAATTTAAAAAAGAGTTAGCAAATATTTAATTTTTTTGCAAGGTTTTATATGTTTGCTTTTATAACCTACGATTTTTTTAAACAGTTGTCGGTCTATAAATGCCTTAAAGTTTGTTTAGCATGACAGTATAATGGCAAGTGGATTAACTAAGAGCGTGTTGATAAAAAACACAGCCTCCACTTGACGCACCAGCTGATGGCGAAAGGATACATAAACGAAAAGTAAACATTTGGAGCTACTTTCGTCTAACTGTCAAAATCTCGCCAACTTATATGAGACAGACAATATAATGGGGCAATCTAAATACAGTATGGCCATGTTGCTGGAATACCCTGTCGACAGAAAACATTCTCTCTCCTGGTGGATGGTTTACAAGCAATTCAATGAGAGTAGCTTTTCTCATTGTTTCGTCGCAAGATACTCCTTTTCCTTGTAGCCGCGCCACGATTTCTTCCTTCGCGTCATATTTTGACGGTGGCCTTTCTACTTGTTTCGAATGATATGGTACATTGTTCATAACTATCACGGAATTTGGTGGCAGTTTTGGCAAAACTTGATGCGAACTCTACTTCTCAAAATTCAGAGCACTCATCTGCCCGTCATAATCACCTGTCGTCGAGTTTGCCTTGTAAATTAACTGCCTACCCGGAAGAAAGCCTTCTTGCTACCCGATGTGCGCAACAATAATCATGTTTGCTGCACTACCACTTTCTCCCAATTCTTCAACGTCACCTTTCTTTTGCCAACACTTTTTAAATGTCAAATTAATGTCAATCCACGTTTCGATAATGTAAAATATGTTCCTGCCTTCTCTTCTCAGCTGTTTCATTGTTGTCAGATAATTTGAACGCCACAAGACGATGTCACCTCTTTCAACAAGAAACACCCGCTTCTTTAGTGATATTTTCCGCAAGAAACCCATGTGTCTGCGTAGTCTTCGTAGAGACGACTGACTCAAATTCCACTCAATCTTTTCACGCTGAACTGGCATAAGTTTGCCTACAGTTGGTGNCAATCTTTTCACGCTGAACTGGCATAAGTTTGCCTACAGTTGGTGCAATTTTCTTGACGACGTAAAATTCTCTAATAGTGTCCCTTATCACACGCCTGTCAAAGCTATCGATAACAATTTTCGTAGTATTCTCTGGCCTGAAACGACAGAAAAATTTACACATAAACTTCTTTTTCGGCACTTAGGTTATGGTTTACTATACACAATATAAACACATAAATGTTTAACGGTAATTCATGTCCCAAGCTTCTGAACAGTAAGTAAATGAAAGAATGTACGAATTTAACTTCCCTGTGAATTTGTTCTCTTTGAAATGTGTGCTTATAGCAACACAAACTGTATGTGCAAAAGTACCAAAAAATATTTTTTCCGTCTAAAAATTATATATATATATATCCTAACTAATGTTATAAATGCGAAAGTGTGTTTGTTTGTCCCTTCACGTCGCAATGGAGAAACGGATCGGCGTGATTTTTTGTACAGAGATAGTTGGAGAGCCGGGAAGTGACATAGGCTACTTTTTATCCCGAGAAAGTATCTCATTCCCTCGGGGAAATTCTTATTGGAAAATTAAAAAGTACACGAACAGAAAAACAATGCAACGTCGCAACCGAGCAACAGACCGACGTAATTTCTTGCACAGAAATAGTTGGAGGGCTGAAAGGTGGTATTAGCTACTTTTTATAGCAAGAAAATATCTCAAAAAATTTACAGTCGATAATAGTGAATCAAGTCGGAAAAAAGTTTGCTGCCAGCGCGCTTTCTTGCAATACGCTGTCTAAACCGTTAAAGATCGAACAATATCATGTAGTGAAGAATTGTGTAGAATAAAAAGATCTAAAAAAAACTCCACGGTAGCATATATATATATCTACAACAGAGAAATACAAATAAGTGTTTTTATCATTTAATTCACCGAGAAATTGAGTTTTATACTATGCACAGAGTATAGAAAACTAAGTAAAATTCAACTTTATTTAAAAAAACCTAAACAATATTTCTGTAGTCCACGCGAGCGGAGCCGCGGGCACAGCTAGTATATATATTGCGCAATTAACATCAATATAAAAATTTCCATGTTGAGTACATTTCCACGAAAACTTCTAATATTCAGATACAATAACGAGTAGCTTCAACGTGTACATTACTAACTGCAGTTAAGTAATTATGAGGACTGCGCCAAATTTACAATTTTTAAATAAAATCTGTTGAATGGTTTGGTTGACTGAAAATATTACTTGTATTTATAACCGAAAAGTCACGGATGACAATTTACTATTCGTGCAATGTGTTAAAAGCATACCAATTCAGTCAAGAAAATAAACCTTGCCATTGATGCCGTTACGTGAGTTATTTATCTTCATCAGTTAAAGTGACTAAAAGTTAACATAACTTCATCACATTGCAGATGTAATAAGGGCTCCGACTGGCTGGCGCATGAAGTGCATTACAAGGGTTTGGTACAAAACACATGATTCCAAAACAGCTGGATATTTTGTAGTGGCGTCCAAAAACCATGCTTAAAGTTCTCATTCAAACCCCAAGAATTATTTTTTTTACGAAAAAATTGCTAAAACGGGTGCTTTCAGAAACAGTTTCTGCCACAGATTGTTGTAAACAAACACTTAAGAGTTGTCCTCAGAAATATATCGTACTTTCTTCTAATTAGTGTGCCTTTGAAATAAATAGGTTTACTGCTGAAAGCTACGTGTAGGCGAGTCGCCGCTAGAGAGACAGCATGCAAGTTGAGCGCCTTGTGGGCACAGGTGACGAAACTAGCGAGGAGTGAGCAAGAGTTCGCCTTAAGAATCCGCCCGTTTTGAGGACTCGATTGCACAAAATAATTGCAGGAAGTCGGTACCCTTAATAGGAGATATGGTGATCAGTGTAAACATTGTGTTCTTAACTTCGCTTTCCTGGAGTTGTTTGAGGCTCACCAGGTCTCTCTGCTTTGTTTGCGAAATCTTTCTATAAACGCCTTGCTTACTCCCGTGTGCCTTGCAGCTCTCTCTGTAGCTTTGTTAATAGGAACCAACAAATATTTATTCCATGCCTCTTCATCACAAGCTTCTACAACACTCCTGATAACTTCTCTTTCCTTGCTGTGTATAACTTGTTGATGCATCTTGGGCCACGCGCTACTCGCCATTGTCCACAGTCCGTCATTACTGCGAGGAAAGAGGGGTAGTGTATTTTGTGCGGCACGTAGCACGGCTTGGAGGCGTGACAAATGTCTTCCTAACGCCTAACACCCTTTGCAAAAGGCGTTCTTCGCCCTCACGCTGTAGGCCATCACGAGTCTTGGCGACAACAGTAGTGATAGTGGCGAGGTGGTGACGTACCCGCTGCACGCTCCAAGGGAGGGATGCGACCCGTGTCCCCCCCCCNATAATTGTGGTTTCACCTACCGTTGTGAAATGTTCGCGTCTGGAGTAGGCTGAAGCCAAGACTGGCTTGGAACTGCAAGCGGGATAGGGGAAACAGCACCTTGGTAGTTCAGCGAAGTAGGGGGATGGGGGTGTGACACTTCACTCGACAAACAATGCAGCTACGATACTAAAATTAATTCCGTCCAAAAAAATTTATTTTCGAGGAAATACTGACACATTTAACGGCATTCACTTTTACAAGCAATTTTGAAATGTCGGAGATTGTCTATAATACATGTGATGCTCCTAAACAAAGTAAACCCCCGGCCTTTGATGCGAGGTGGTGCAGTAGTAAAACACTGCTCTCTTAAATGTGAAGAAATAGATACAGTTCCCATTCCGGGAAACTATAGAAACCAAAGATACGTATGTTAAATTCTTCAATTCATCCTGCATGATAGGAAAAAAAAGGGAGGGGGGAGTGGCTGGCGCAAGGCAAGTTTTCTCGCTCTTTCGGGTATCATACACAGTGTAAGGGTTTAAAAAGACTTTCCGAAGAAAAAAACTTAGCACTTCTTGTTTTCAGTGACTTTGAGACGTAAAATATGTATTTAAACAAAAGTTGCTGATAACTAATGAGCCTACTTTCTTGTATAAGGGTGCAAATATATTTTACTAAAGTTCTTGAAAGCTAAGATGGCAGGTAGGCATTGACNGCCTACTTTCTTGTATAAGGGTGCAAATATATTTTACTAAAGTTCTTGAAAGCTAAGATGGCAGGTAGGCATTGACGTCTCATTGACAGCAATATCATTAGAGATGAAACCAGAAACAGTACAAACTACTAACATATACGAGTAACTTGCCCCAGATTCGAATTCAGAAAAAAGTGTACAATTAAAATAGCTTTCAATCAANCTACTAACATATACGAGTAACTTGCCCCAGATTCGAATTCAGAAAAAAGTGTACAATTAAAATAGCTTTCAATCAACTGTATCACGGAGATAGGATTTGCAGCATCAACTTCGGATGTAATCAGTCTAATGTTATGAGTGGTAGGGTTCACTAACCTGAAATATTTACTCAACCATAATTTAAAAAAAAAAGTGTCTGAGCCATTAAAACACATAAGTTTACATGGCCTACCATAACGCTACTTGTGTGAAAACTTTGATGGAAATCGGTTGATTGGTCTCCGAGATATGACATAAAAACCTTATTTTCTTAAGTGGTGCTATCTTACAAAATTGCTTAAAAAGAGGCTCTGTGCACAATATTTGCAATAGATAATGTCCGCATAAAAAGTTTGATTGAAATTGTTAAAATATATGCCAAACATATAACAATACGTATATGGCCGCCATTTTCAAAATCATTGCCTGACCACATTTAAATTAANCCGCCATTTTCAAAATCATTGCCTGACCACATTTAAATTAAGAAACTATACTTGGGCTTCTGTAGTTGTGCAAAATTTTGTGAAAATTAGTAGAATTATACCGCAAATATGACAAATTGGTCAGTTTACTCACCTGACATTACTTTGCAAAAAAAAAAAAGGCAAGGGACGATCTCTGTATGCATACCTGTTGATTGGTCCTCGATATATGACATAAAACCTCTATTTATCATATGATGATCTACATAAATGGAGGGCCGAAAGTTTATATATTAGCACATTCGATTATTTTCCTATATAAAATATACAAAGTTAAATTTAAACCAGCTAAATAGTTTCGTATATATAGCACACAAAACCAAAATGTTTGTATACGCACCATTCAGAAAATATGAAAACATTAAAATTAATATAGCCTACCACAGTACAACTTCTTCGCCAAATTTGAATGAAATCTGTTAATTGTTTCCCGAGATCTGGTATAAAAACTATACTATTTCATGTGGAGTTATCTTACAAAATGGAGGACAAAAAGAGTTTTTTTTTTTGCTTATTTGATGCTTGCAATAGATACTGTCAGAGTAGAAAATTTGGTTGAAATTGGTTAAATGGTATGGCAGTTATACCAAATAAACCTAAAATATTGATATGGCCACCATTTTGAAAATAACTGCTTAATAAAGTTTAATTAGTCATTTACCTGGCCTATCAAATATTTCTTACGTGCCAAATTTGGCGAAAATTGGTTCAGTAGTTTTCGAGATATAATGTAAAAGATTAATTTTTACATGCAGCGCTATCTTGCAAATTGGAAGACAAAGGTGGTTGTTGATTAGCTTATGATGCTTGTAATACATACCGTCAGTCTACAGGATTAGTTTAAATTGGCCAAATGGTATGGTAGTTATACCAAATAAACTTAAAATATTTGTATGGCAACCATTTTAAAATAAGTGCCTAATAAATTTCATTTACATATATTTCCTTGGCCTATCATATATGACATAAAAGCCTTATTTTTCATTTGGTGCTAACTTACAAAATGTCAGACCAACAACAATATTCACCTTTGAATTTAATGGTTGAACTTGCGCTGTCAGCATACGAAATTTGGTTAAAATAGTTTTAATTCTTTCCGAGTAATGACATCGCCCTGAATTTTAAAATGACCACCATTTTGAAAGTAAATGCCCGGCGTGCTCGAAAACTATAAAATTCAGGTGTCATTACTTAGTACTATATGTGTACCGAGTTTGGTGCAATTCGGTTCATGCATCCAAAAACAGGAGATCCCACACACAGGCACACACATCAACACACAACACACACATACAGGAAAGTGATCTCATAAGCCTTTCTTTCCTTCGGAAAAAAGGCTAAAAAAATTAGAGGTATGAAACATAATTCTGAAATAATTGTCGCAGAATTATGCAACAACTCAGTTGCTGTTAATTTTTTCCAACAAAGAAAATACTTCTCAAAAATTAGGCTATAATTTTTTTACTCAGCATAGGATACACATGTGCGTTTTATTCTCTGAAAAACCTAACGTTCCACTGAACTGATAACTAATTTCGGTAACATTATTTTCAGTATTGTGNTAAGCCTTTCTTTCCTTCGGAAAAAAGGCTAAAAAAATTAGAGGTATGAAACATAATTCTGAAATAATTGTCGCAGAATTATGCAACAACTCAGTTGCTGTTAATTTTTTCCAACAAAGAAAATACTTCTCAAAAATTAGGCTATAATTTTTTTACTCAGCATAGGATACACATGTGCGTTTTATTCTCTGAAAAACCTAACGTTCCACTGAACTGATAACTAATTTCGGTAACATTATTTTCAGTATTGTGATTATTTAAATATGCTGTAAATGTGTTACGAAAAATAAATAAAATATATTAAATTTCTCTTTAAAATATTTATTTTGTAAAAAAATAATTTGTTGTTCGTTTGTCATTTCCTGCAAGTAAACGCCAAACATGTCACCAAAAAAAAAACAGTATGATTTTAAGTCTTGTATAAAAACGGAACCGGTATAACTGCTGCTCCGTATATACACTGAAGAGCAAAAAAACTGGTACACCTGCCTAATATCGTGTAGGGCCCTCCGAGCACGCAGAAGTGCCGCAAGACGACGTGGCATGGACTCGACTAATGTCTGAAAGTATGCAGGAGGCAATTCACACCATGAATCCAGCAGGGCAGTCCACAAATCCAATCTGCATCTGCGCCAATTTCAGAAAGGTTTGCACGTCTGTCACGTTTAATGATTCTCGTCAGTCGTCGTTTGTCCCGTTCTTTCACGATCTTTTTCCGGCCGCAGCGATGTCGAAGATGTGATGTTTTACTGGATTCCCGATATTCACGGTACACTCGTGAAATGGTCGTATGCGAACATCCAAATATTAACGCTACTTCGGAGATGCTATGTCCCATCTCTCGTGCGCCGACTATAACACCACGTTCAAACTCACTTAAATTTTGATAACCTGCCATTGTCGCAGCAGTAACCGATCTAGCTGCCGACCGCATCGCGTTACTCTGATTGGTTCCATACCTCGGTTATTTACATACGCATGCCTAAACCAGTTTTTTATTTTGGCTCTTCAGTGTAGTTCTCATTAATAAACTGGATAGCTATGAAGTCTGTATCACTCAAATAAACCAAATACTGTTTTTCCTTAGTAAACTGTACAGCAGAGTATAGAAGCCAGAGTGCTCGCTGGCCTAGCTAAGGCAATCGCCCTCACGTGGCGAGGAAGCCAAGCTTTTAATGATATGTGGCTATGAGCATCTAGCAGCCCCGTCGTATTCAGTTTATGTGTATAACCACGTGACCTTAACTTTATTTTAATTTAGTTTAAAAAATAAATGTCAAATAGATTAAAGCTAACACTTCCCCGACTATCTTAACCATGATATAAAGTTGCAGGGTATGTACATACGTAATATTTAATTTATTTTGCTTACATTGCTTGTAAACGTTTTTTTGGATATTTAAAAAAAATTAAACAAAAATGCGGTAAAGCCGTTTATAAATAGACATACAAACATTTATCACACTTTTCAAAGTTTGGCACAACATACTGGCTTATAAAAATAAACAACTAAATTGTATGGATTCAACTTTTAACGCCTATTTTAAAGTAACGAATTGGCAAAACAAATTATTTGTAAATTTACAGGAAAAAAAATTTAATATATATGTTATGCATGTAATACGTTATTGGCACATATATATAGAATATCCCAAAATTCACGCAAGATTTGCGCCATTTGTGCGGTAGAGTGTTGAATACTAAAAAAAAAGACAGTGTGACAGCTCTGCTGACAGTTCAGGGTTAGTAAAAATGGAGCGCTACACGAAATAACAACGCGTTTTCATTGTTGAGCAATACTTTAAAAATCATGAAGGTTTGGCGGCTACAGTTCGCAATTTTCGTACAAAATATGGTCGGAAAAGTGATTTAACTTCATAAACTGTGAAGAGATTAATTTTAAAAAAAATAGGGAATCTGGATCAATGAGTGATCTTAGACACTCTGGCCGTCCTTCAACAAGTCGTTCACCACAAAACATCGAAGCAGTTCGTGAGAGTGTTGCTGAGAGTCCAGGAACAACAATACGGCACCGTGATCAAGAATTGGACATTTAGAGAAGCTCTCTAGCGCGTATTCTCACGGAAGATTTGCATCTTCATGCTTACAAAGTTCAATTGACTCAAGAACTGAAGCCTACTTACCACGCACAGAGAAGAGAGTTCGTTGAATGGATTATGGAACAAGTGGATGATGATTTTTCGAACAAAACCATCTTCAGCGATAAAGCTCATTTTCATCTTGATGGCTTCGTTAATCGTCAAAATTGTCACATTTTGGGTTCAGAAAATCCACCAGTGATTGTTGAGAAAAAAAATGCATCTACAAAGTGTCACTGTTTGGTGCGGATTTTGGGCTGAAGGTATCATCCGACCATTCTTCTTCGAAAATGCGGCTGGTCAGGCAATAACAGTTAATGGTGCTCGCTATCGCGACATGATAATCCAGTTTTGTGCCTAAATTGCAAGATATGGATGTGGACGACATGTGGTTTCAACGACGGTGCCACATGCCATACAGCCCAAGAAACAATTCAATTACTGCATGAGTCATTTCCTGATCGTGTAATGTCCCGTTTTGGTGATTAGAATTGGCCGCTCAGATCATTCGATTTAACGCCGTTAGACTTTTTTGTTTGGGATTTTTTGAAGTCTCAGGTTTATGCCAACAAGCCCACGACCACCCACGCCTTGAACGAGGAAATTGAGCACTGTGACGCTATACCGCCACTGTGGAAGACAGAGTGGCTTATAGTGTCGTTGTTAATGCCCCCAGGCACAGACTATATGATGCCTGAAGGTTAGGGGGTTTGTAATAATGTAGGCTTTAGCTGTTTCATTTTGAAGGACGAATATATTGTCTCGGATATATTTACAAATNTGGGGGGGGAAGTAGCCCCTTGCCCCTAGTTTACTCTCGTCAGCTACTTCTTCGGTGCGTTTCCACATTTTACTGTGGTTAGCTAAGGGGGAGGGGGTGTTCTCGGCACCAATATCCAGCTCGTCAGCTATTTCTTCCGTGGTGCGTATTTTCTGAGTTTAGGCGAAATACACATGATTATTTGGTGATATCGCGTGAAACCTCTGCGCTCCACAGATCTCCCGGGCAGGCAAAGGCCTAGGGTGGTGAAGGGGGGTGGCAGGGAGGCCTACGTCTCAGCGACACGTGTACTGCGGCCCGCCACCTGCCTCGTGGCACGTGTCAACTGGGATATGCTCGCAAAAAGGGTCAGCGATGCTCCTATTCCCAAAAGACGTCACACGTCAACTGTATCAACGAAATTCAGCCACATTTATGCAAAACAGTTATGGAAAATTTCGACAAAAGAGTGCGTGTGTGCCAGCAAAGCCATGGAGGCCATTTACCCGATATGCTATCCCATACATAACCCTATACTGCATACTTTATGAATCAATAAAACATTTACAATTTGTAATTAAAAACCTCTGTTTTCTATCAACATTACTTCTTGTGTGAATTTTAAGACACCCTATATGCATTAATAATGCTTATTTACACAACATACTTTGCTCATATTAATGACACTTATGTACATAAAACATTTAACATAGAATTAATAAAAATCCAGAAAAGGCAACTTCCCTTTCTTACTGTCCCAAAAAAAATTACAGCGAACAAGAGGTTTTTACCTAAAATACTGAAAATTTTCTCACAATGAAGGTTACTTTGGGAAATAATATTTTATCTACTTAAAAATTCACTGCAATCAAAATAAACTGCAATAAAATATATTCAGATTTCATCATCTTTCGCTATTTCAATTTAAATAGTTTGACGCATTCTGCGTCCCAATACTTTATTCGTCAGAACACACGCTCTGGCGAAGCTCGCAGGCGGACGACCGCAATAAGGATTAAGGGTTTTGTGGACGTGCCGGAAGAGTGACGCCAGGAGCCTCGCAGCTGCAAAGGCACGCTACCAAAGGTTTCTGCACGTGCAACTGTTCCTGCACGTGCAGACGACATCCGGAGACAACGGAAGGCACCAGGGCGTGGACACAGCTGCATTTTGCAGCTGCCCAAGGGACACCGAGATCCCACCACCAGCTGCGTCTGTCCCGGGCTTGTACCGCAATAAACCATGAGAGCTTTTAGCGGACGTGCGTGCAGAACGGGACAATAAACTTCCAGGCCAGAACCAAGGGACGACGCCACGCCGGCTGCGGACCACACGAGCAGCGGCCATGTGTTTTATGACCCAGGGGGACGACAAGCACCCCGGACACGTGCAGAGATGGGGCAAGTCGAATATGGTGATCGATCCTACATAACCACGAGGAGGAGGACCAAGCGGGGCAGTCGGCCGACGGAAACGGAAGAGGACGGAGCGAATCCGCNTTGCAGCTGCCCAAGGGACACCGAGATCCCACCACCAACTGCGTCTGTCCCGGGCTTGTACCACAATAAACCATGATAGCTTTTAGCGGACGTACGTGCAGAACGGGACAATAAACTTCCAGGCCAGAACCAAGGGACGACGCCACGCCGGCNTAGAGACAACAGTGTCGACGTATTTCTACGCCCTATCACTGAGGGCTAGCATCAAGTGCTGGCGCCTCACGCCGCAGAGCAGAATCAATACCTACTTCCAAACTTCAGCATTTGGCAGGTATCAACTTATTATCGGTAACACATTGTATTTGTAGTGTAAATGTTGTATTAATAATAGCATAGAGTAAATAAGGGAAGGATAAAATAAATTTTTTTATGGAAATTATTGGCAAGTTTTGCAGAAGAATCTTTTATTTCCCTTTTTGACGCCAACAGAATCTATACGAAACCACTTTTTGCAAGACGTGCACTGTAACATGTCTTCTCCCCTTGCAGTTTCAAAAGTATCACAAAATCAAGGTTTCTTCAATTGTACATATCCCCTTAAATATTTAGGAGGTGGGTGTCCACGGCTTGGTTTAGCAGCACGTTTATTGGTAGGCCTTTGGGATGCTTCGAATGCTGCTTTGTAAGGGGACGAAGTAAGTACAGCAGCTCTTAACGTCCCTGTTGAATTCTTGCTGGATAAAACAATAGCAGCTGCCTTTGGAAGTTCGGATATTCGTTTCACTGACACAAAGGGAGACGATGAATTGGGCTTCGGGCTTGGCGGAGGTGCACTTATTTGGCGGAGGTGCAGTTATTTCTCAATCTTCTCGCTGGGCGAGAATCACTTAGTTTGTACTTGCACTTGGCTGTTACTCTGTATTGTTATCTGTCTCGTTATATGTCGCATACTGAGCGAATGTCAGAAAACAGGCGCAACAGGTGTAGGGGACGACAAAATAAGCAACAAAATTAAGTTTCTCAAATACATCGCTGTTTACTGGCCATACTCCCGTAGCTCTGAAAGCGTTCGCTGCCATACCCACTGTGTAGCAGCTCTTTCATAAGCAATACCGAATAACATGGCTACTTTTTACTTAGTGACGCACCGACCTGGATTTTCGTTAAGTCAATTTTTTATCATGAGCGATGCGCAAAGATTTTATGTTCTTAGTGTGCGTATAGTGCACATTTAAAGAATAACTTTTTCCTGCATACCTTGTTTAACACACTTAATGAATTGCTGCAAAATTTGAAGAAATTAAGCTTTGTTTGTATAACTGATTTCACGATTGATTTCAAAAACACAACCAGGCATAACTCCATCTGTGAACACGTCATATGCCCCGTTTGTTATCAACATGTGAGGGAAGCAGGAACATGAACCACTGAAGCAGCATACAGCAGTTGTGTTCGTTCCACGCTATCCGCTCAACATTGCTCCCACTTGCAATTTTCATTTCTGAGAAATTATCTTCCTATGCTTTTTCTGGACAGTGGCGAGCCCTGTTTCGTCTACGTTGAATATACTAGTAGCATCAATGTTGTTCTATTCTATCACTTTCTCAAGAAGATCATAGAATTCGCTTATTCTGTCTTTATTAAATCGTGATGCATGTGTCATGTAAGTAGATTCAGATTGTCTAAAGCTAAGCTCTGGATTCTGAGTACTTGAAAGTAAAATTCTCGGATGTGTTCGTGTTATCATTTGAATAGATTGAAAACGCATCAGTATAAATAACAGTTCCAGTATACATTGCAGAAGTAGGTATATTGTTATATTAACAATAGGTGTACTGCCAAATTGTGATGCCANCCAGTATACATTGCAGAAGTAGGTATATTGTTATATTAACAATAGGTGTACTGCCAAATTGTGATGCCACGGATGGACCACCGGTTCATCCATGGAACTGATTGCTGGTCCAACTATAGCACTCGCGCTATTTTGTCTTGAGAGCGCTGCCGTGCAATGTAAAAAAAAAATACATACTTCTGTAATACAGGGACTTGTTACACAGGAAACAAGCTATCAGATACCCTACCAATTATAGCTCTGAAATAAATGACTTATGGAGCACAAGTCTTAATAGATAATGTAAAATTAACAGCAACTGTATTGTAAATGTACTTGACGCTATCCTGTGCTCGTCCGCCCTACCACAAGTCTGAAGCTTGTCAAACAGGTAGCGGATCTGTCGCTCGTACTTTATTGCGTCCCATGAGCATGCGCTGAGCATAGTCCCTGGGATACTGAAGTGGTCCAATGGTGGCGCTGGTCCATTGATGGCACCTTTCACCTAACTTCACTAACTAGATTTTAATAAATACAGTAAAACTTGTATCCTTTCACATACACTCATAAGCATTTGAATTACACACACCTCCCTTGTAGCATGTAGTACCCATTCTCGGCCTGATAGTTCTGGATAGTATGGCTACTCGCAGGACGCAGAAGTCCAGCATTTCTGTGATCTGCTGCACTGTTGCTTGTCTATCCGCTGCTATCAACCGAGCAAGCCAACGGCAACCCCTGTCGTCGATACGTTGTACACCGCGGCAGTTCTTGACGGCGGTGGTTAATACCCGAATACATGAACTCACGGTACACTTGACGCGATGGCCACTGGAAATCCCAGTGTCTTCATGATGTTGGAGAAGAGTGCCCCATGCATCTGGCTCCAACGATCTAGCCACGATTATATGCGCCGAGAGCGTGTTTCTTCCCTATTCTGTGCTAGAGTTTTACTCAGACGGTCAATATAAGGTTTGACGAAATCCCAATCATGCGTGGCTGTGCGCTATTCCATTCGACCGGGTGAAAACAGCGTTATTTCGTCAACACGGCAGGTGTGCGTAACCAAATTGTTCACGAGTGTAAAATACCATATAATTTTTAATCAAATACCTTAAATATATAACTTAATCTAGCACATTGTACTATTTCACAATGAAGCATTGCAACTATGTTCAACTTTCACAACAAATTCGTTAAATCTCCAAAGTAAAAAAAAAATTAATTTTAAAATCAGAAAAAAATAATGTCTAAGTACAACAGCCACTTATGAAATTTGTAGGTTAAGTGGCTGGACAACTTGCGACCATCATTTATAAAGGTTTTGAAAAAAAATTACAGTTCTTAACTTTTCGTAATCCTTATAGGTTGTTTACTATGTTTGAAAATTTTTTTATTTCCTTCTGCTACAATTACTTTATATTTCTCGAGTAACGCATACGTTGACATAAAAATTTCGTCAAATACGGCTCCATTTCTTCGTCCCAAAGTTCATCATCTTTCTTTATCCTGATAACTTTATTTTGTGCTTCTCAGATGTCCACACGGCAAGAAGACAGTAATTTCTTTTCGAAATATACAGTTTGCATTAAATTTGATAGAAGCACTACCCATGGTTTTCTTGTTAAAATCAGTTACCTTATGTTTCTCCCTGTTACATGTATGGGAATCTAATTTTACTATCAAACACTGCCTGATCAGGATTCATTTGAGAAGTATTTAATGCACTTTTTATTTCTATCAATCCGCCGTCTCCTAGTAAACTATTAGGACTCACTACTACACATGGCAAATGGGAATCTATGAACAAGCCACATTTTATAATTATATTTTCTTGCCATGAGAAATAGATCAGGCATAAACAATACTATGTGAATAAATTAGGCTTTTAACTAAGTTGTTGCAGCATGTAGTAGGACGTCTGCGACATACATTGCCGAAGTTAGAAGCAGTGACCATTTTCCTTTTGAGCTCTAACCACTGCTCTCTTCCAGATTGAAGAAGTGTGGCTCTTTCAATTACACCACGTCCTTTCTTTTAATAGGATTGTAGCATCCGTTCCCGTGCTTCAGCAAACTCTTCAGGTGACAAATCTGATTTTTCACAGTTGTGTCCATAAACTTAACTGCTGCTTCTTCCTTCCTAAAGCGTCTCTTACTTTCCTATATATTTTACTTCCTATATATCTTACTTTCCTATATTCCTATATATTTAGTTCAAGGCGTTTCGCATACTTGTTTGGACTAGGATTATCGCACATAGTTTTGGGCAGGGATGAGTGTGGTTTCTGTGTGCAAGAACAGCCACGGCACATCGTCCTGATGCGACTATGGTCGACGAGACTATAAATAACAACACAGTCGGAAGACCGGCAGTTTTTGGAGGCAGCCGTCTGGCTGAAGTGTGGCATCTGGGGAAGTCTGGTGAAGCGAGGGACATCGGAGGATAAGACGGGCGAGAAGGCGTTGTAACCGACGAGTAGAGGGTTATTGTACATGGGAGGAAGGGGTGCTCGAAGCACTCTAGAACATTCCGGTCTAGTGGAATATGGACTGCATTAGACGGTACTCTATAATTGTGTAATATGAACTTCATTATAAATACTGAAACTGTCAAACACGGACATATAATTGTAAAATTGTTCAATAGGTTTTGATATACTGTTTATTGGAACCGATTTTAGTTATTTTATTACATTCATTTTTGCAGGTGACTGTAAATTGTACTGATTCAATTGATTAATTGTAACAAGCAAGTAATAGCCTATCACTGTGCGATATGACGTTGAGAGTACTTTCTTTGTAATGTTTGCAAATAAATTAAGACATCATTATGAACTCTTATTTAAATAAGACCTAAATAACGTAGCTGAGGTCATTGACTTTGAGCAATTGTAACAATACTAAACCGTACAGTGTTAAAATAATTGTATTAGTACTTAAAAAGTTTGAATTATGTGGACAGTACTTTTGTGTGTGCATATACAGACTAAAGAAAAACTGAGATCCGAGAACAATCTTATTCTATGTTTGGGACATCTGAATATGTACTTTCCACAACCGATGTTAGCAAAACATTTTCTTGAAAATCAAAACCCTCGCACAGAAATCTGGAATGAGGTACTAAATTTATATTAAATTTTCAAAAAACATACTTTGAATTGTGTGCATGGGTACTGGCGGTATGAACATGTTATATTTTCATAATTTAATTAATTGTAAAGTATTATTTCAAGCCAATTATAAAAATGCATCATTTTACTTATTCCACGTATAAAAAAACAGAAAGGCCTACTTTTAACAGCCTACACGTGACTAGAAGCATCTCCTGCTCTGTACGTCTCACGCAGCTTGGTCCCATACGAAAATAAAACTTGCATTGGACACAGGCAGAAAATAAAACGTGTATTGCACACCGGCAGAAAAACTAGCCATGCCCCTAAGGCGGGAAAAAATCCCGAGCGCGCCGGTGAAAACATCTGGTCCAGTAGGGAAGATTGCCCTCCGGTGCCCACAACTCTGAGCAAGTCCGTCTGGAGCAGAGCTCGCCACGCAAATTCTTAAAAAAAAAATTGTTTTAGAGAAATAAGAAGAGGTTTTCAGCAATAACTATACAATATGTTTGTATCATTGCGTTCTCAAGTTACGTGCTGTATGGTAGCGAAGAAGGAGGAATAAAGGAAGTCCTCTGTACCACCCCTCCTGCATTCCACAACAGTTCGCCGGCTGAAAATGTCCGCAGTTCTGTGGCGGCTGTCAGCACGCCTCTAGCTACAGGCCTGCTTCCAAGTCAGAGGGTCCCCCGTCCGCGCTGTAAGGCTGGCAGATGCTAGCCAGCACCGGGCCGGCAAATATCTTGCCTGCGTTTGTGTAGCGCGCCAAATGCTACTTCACGGAGCGATTTTTCTCTTAGCAATAACATTCCTTTATTGTGAGCATGCATTTATAAATTTCGCCAACTATTTGCCACATATTTGTGTTAACTATATGTAACTATATTGTGATAGAGATCAGAAAGTTCATATATACAGTTCATTAAGAAAAGTAAAGAAATACCGATAAGAAATAGCTGCACGACATCTATCGTAACAACTTCATCGAGCTCGAGATCTATCGTAACAACTTCGTCGAGCTCATGCGAAGCCGGTTTTTCTGTTGGTGACAACCATCCCCCCCCCCNCCCCCCCCCTCTCTTCAAACTTAGGTAAATTTTCAGACATTACAATCGTTTCATGACTCTTTTAATCATCTGTCAAATTGCACGACGTTATTGGTAAATCGCTAAAGTCTGCAAAAATATCGCAAATAAAATGGCAAAATTGTCTGAAACCGTAGTAAACAATTCTTCTAATATCATTTTCAAAGGCTTCAATGTTTATGTATGTTTATATTTTGCATATAAGTAGCCCTATGAAAACCCACCAAAAAATGCTGGAAAAATTCCAATAATCACAAGAAACACTATAAAAGAACAGGAGTCAAACATAGCACATCACAAACCGGCTAATTCTTTACCATTACTGAATAGCCAATAATGAACGCAGGAATTTTATGAAATATTACAGAGTTACTACTACTTCCAAGTAAACTCTACTGTTATCATTGACATCAATTTAATGCTTCTTTGCAAAAGCTGAAGAAACGTCATAAATAGTAAATTCTGTCTGCAAATATTTACGTAATTTTTTTGTGTGGAATATATAAAGAAAAAAGAACTTGTTAAAATTAAAAATTTAAATATCAAGCATAAAATAAATTTATATTTTCACCAAACCTACGTCACTCACTGTGAGAAATTTTTATTATTTTCTTATTCTGAGCCGCCTTTAAATACTTCAGTTAAATTCCACGTGTGAAGCGATAAGTAAATTAATTAGTAACACATACATATTTCAACTAAAAATGATAGGTATAATATGCCCTAACTACTTCTATTATTTNGTAAATTAATTAGTAACACATACATATTTCAACTAAAAATGATAGGTATAATATGCCCTAACTACTTCTATTATTTATTAAGGTACCCTTACAAAGCTTTACTCCACGATGCCAGTTGGTTGTGGCACCCGGAGCTTGGCTGTGTCTTGAATGGGCAACATGCAAATTTCGCCAATATTGTTAAAAATTATACGAATACATTTGTATATGCGTATGAAAATAAAAAGTCGCCGTTTTTTGCATAAAAAATCGGTTTTGACAAAGATATTTAANGTAAATTAATTAGTAACACATACATATTTCAACTAAAAATGATAGGTATAATATGCCCTAACTACTTCTATTATTTTTTAAGGTACCCTTACAAAGCTTTACTCCACGATGCCAGTTGGTTGTGGCACCCGGAGCTTGGCTGTGTCTTGAATGGGCAACATGCAAATTTCGCCAATATTGTTAAAAATTATACGAACACATTTGTATATGCGTATGAAAATAAAAAGTCGCCGTTTTTTGCATAAAAAATCGGTTTTGACAAAGATATTTAAGTATTAAAACAGTAACTTTCGCGGCCACTGTCACGCGAATGCGGAACGCTGTCTCATTGGTTTGACGTCACTAGTCATACGCTGGTGGCCGGCCCCGGCACATAGCAAACACGTCGCACTAAAATGGAAGGCAACTTTGTGAAAGTGCAGTCGAACAATCTACCACGAGTAGATACCGATATGCTACTTGATTACTTTAATTCCCATAGTTTTGTGTAACTTGAAATAAGAGGTGTAAAAATACAAAGGTAAGAACGTCATCTTCAAAGCGACTGTAGGCCTACATCACATGTTAAAACTTATTTGTTTGAAGGTTTTATTAATGTACGTATTATTATCATCTGTGTTTATGTTTGCGATTGCTAAGATTCGAAGTAGGAAATTAAAATATGGAATAGGTATTACATTCACAAGACTAATATAATTGTAATGACGGCGACTGCGGTGAGCGCACTGTGTTGTAGCGCGACATGCTTGATGTCTGATAAATTAACTACATTATTTAGAAATGAAACGTAATGTTGTGTTGAGAAAGAAGGTTACACATATTTCCGGATTCTAAACCACATTTCAGTATTCATAAAAAACGTTTTTCTCTTTATAAATGTCAGATAACTAGCAGTATGGTGACATCCGACACCGTACGACTTCTCGAGCAGCTGCGGGCCGGGCCGGTGGCGAGCAGAATGTCGCGCTGCCGGCCGGCAAACCTGTATTTCCGCGTTCCACCTCATTTATAAACACTATATTGAGGCCTCAAATATATAGTGTTTAGACACTCAAAAATTATTTAAAAAATAACTTGCTTATCATATCACATTGTTTCTTATGTTTTCTGTACCTAACATACCTTTTATTATTCTGACGTCACGATAGCTGTGTCTGCACTTTATTTTTAAACTGTAAGAACTGTACACATAAGCTGAAAATATAGATATGGTAGTTTGAGAAACACCTAATACCTGGGATGAGATTAAATACAGCGAAGAAAATCCGTAATAAAATATTAAGAATTTGTTTTATTCTCAAAAGCTGTTTTATTTCTGTTTATTTAAGGGAAAGGGCTATAAAAGTAACACAGTTTACTTGCGTAAAACGTGTAGGCTAATTAGTGTCAATTTTTTGGGCCTCGTAATTTTCTGCAACGTCCATCTCAGTAACTTAGAAAAAAGAAGAAGGGAAAATATGAAAGTAAGATCATCATTGATAAAAATTTCTAAAATCATGCATTTTAGATTTTTGAAAGTAAAAATTTTGTTGTTATTTAACTTAAATTGTTAGAGGCTTATGAAAGCTAAATAGAGAAAATTCAGAACTGAAACTTATTAGAAATAGCTATGTTTGAAAAATACTGTATAATATAAACCCAACTTTTTGCTAGAGGGACTCTTGAGCCGTACCCAAATAATTTAATTTTTAATTTTCATGGCTTAACATCGTGACATATTATTTAGGCATATAATTTCAATGTAGCATTAATGTGATATCTGTGCTCTTGAAACGAATGTTAGAAGTAATATTAAATGAATAAAAAATATATATACAAAATTTTGTATGTTAGGCCTAACTTGGAATGTATAAGCTTATAAAATGTAAAATTTACATCGTGTGGCTAAATTTTTTGTAAACATTTTTATATGCCTTTACTATTATGAAATACGTTAACATATATATATTTTTTTTTTTTTTTTGCTCACGTCTACATCACATACGAATTGCTAAACGTGTTGTGGTGCGTATTAAACAATACCATAGTACCGTAATGAAGGTTAGGTCAGATGTAAATAGTAGATATTAAGAAGTTCAGTGTTAAGACTTCCTACATAGGCGAAACATAAACACCTGAAACATAATTACGTACGTTAAAATGGTATTCGCAAACAAAAAGAACTGATTTTGGCTAAACATCTGCAATGTCTCGCCTAACTGCGTTAAACAACGTCTTCCTGTTTGTTTCGTTTTTTGTAACTAATAAATACTTTATGAGGTGATTGCGAGATGTACTAGTACACTGCGGTACAATAAACCATTTCGATGATTTTGGTATACCTGACTGTTTATTTTCTCTTTTCATTACTTCAAACAATTTATATTTAACCAAGTACGCATTACCGCTGAAGTAAACAAACGCGGCGGCCGAGGTTGTATCTGACTTGTGACGTCACGGAGTGAGCAGGCGCGACAGACGCGTTTTGGCGGGCGTTTCAAACGTAAAACTTTCATTCAATTATAACTTTTTCAAAACTAATTTTTAAATCGTGATGTATTGTAAATACATTTCTAACACATAAATTAATTAAAACCAAGTGCCAGCAAAAAATGTGCATGTTGCCCATTCTGTACAAATAATGGGTGTTCAGGTTCCGATCCACGGAATTGGGCTCAGGAGACCGATAGTCTCGTAAAAATTAGACGCAACCAAACAAATACAATACAACCGCCCCATTCGCAGCTAACCGGATTGTATTGAAAAAAAAACTGTAAAAGACCCCACCACTACTTAATACCACACTTAAACCAAAATCTTCTGGTTTAATCGGTCGGTAATATATCGTAATGTACAATGCCCGTTCTGGATTTTTGGTGAATGTGAAACTAGCCCTGTGTGACCGAACAACCTAAGGCAGGGATGGCGAACCAATGGCACGCGAAACAATATTTTGGGCACGCCACGCCACGGATCAAAAGGTTTGCATTTTAGTTTAAAATAACAAAGTTCACTATGACGTATTGATGCATTCTGCATCCCGAGATATATTTTTCCGTCAGCAGGCACACACTGTCGAAACTCGCAACGACAAGGAAACGCGAACAGCCGCCATAAACCAGCTAAGGGTTCGGCGAGCATGCCAGAAGAATGACGCCAGGATTCCGCCGCGACGAGAAGGCACAGCCTCTCGCAGCTGCGTCGAAACCGTTAAAAGGTTTCACAGCCCACAGCTGCATTTCTCTCGCAGACTGGCTACTGCCAAAAACCAGCTAATAGCTTTGGCGAGCGTGCTGGAACAATAACACCAGAATTCCGGGAAGGAAGGAACACGTGTGTCTCGCAGCGGAAAGGGGGACGCTAAGCCCTATACAACTGGGGCCGGGTATCCCACTCGAGCACGTGGTGGGCGAAGCCATAAAACTTTAATGCCAAAATCGCCGGCGCCGCTGAGACCACGTGCGGATAGCCGCAGCGCCAAACACGTGTTTACGACCAAGGGCGCGGCGTTCAGCCCCCAGCCACGTGCGAGATGAAGCGTTTTAATATGGCTAACGGGCTAATAAAACGGCGGAGGAGCAGACGAGAAGAGGTCAGTTCTACCACAGACGCGGAGGGAGTGAGTCGGCGTACGCGAGTCGAGGAAAGAGGAGTGGAGCCGGGAGGAGTGGAGTTCGAGAGAAGGCATCACGACGCCAAGACCAATCTGCGAGGAACTGTCGCAGCCTCCCGACGAGGTGACGAAGCAGCCCCGAGTTCGACACCGGAGCGGAGTCAGCCCCAGCCGAGAGACGAACCAGCGCCTCGAGACAAGCTAAGTAGAGACATGCAGCAAGTGTGAAGAACCTTGTTAAGCGAAAAATAAAACGACATACGTGAACTCTCAAGGAAGTTCAAATTCATTTGGTAAATTTGAACTACGAACAGTAGTGTCAACATATTTACACGCCCTATCACTGAGGACTAGCATCCATTGCTGGTGCCCTACGCAGAGAGCAGATACAGACTTATACGCCATAGCACAAATAGGGAGGTATCAGTATTATATTAGGAACGAACGCGCGCGAGTGATCCTACAGAGCCTACGCTAAGGAGTGAATGGGTGCGGTGCGCGGGGCGGCGGGCGGAAAGCGCGCTCGTTTGTTATTGGCTTGCCTTAGTTACGTCGTGGACTACAATTGCTAATGACGCATAGTTAGTTGACGTTTTCGTTCGTTCAATTTCGTTGACACAACTGTATTTTAAAGTTGATTTTTAACTATTATTTACCATGGCTAGTTCAGCAAAAAAACAAAAAGGGCAAGATAGTAAGTGTAATAGAGAATTTCAAACTTGGTGGACTGAAAAATATGGCATGATAAGTAAAGGCGACAAAGCGGTGTGTGTTTTATGTTCTGGTACAGTGGTATGTAGAACATCGTCTGTAAAACGGCATTTTGAAACAAATCACAAATCTCTTAGTCAAAAAAGCGAACCAGTGCAAAAGGAATTAATTGCAAGTGCAATGAAAGACAGAAATAAACAGTCAACGTCTATGATTAAATATGTTGGCAAAAATTGTCATACGAGCGCGGCAAGTTACTCGGCTGCAAATGTCATTGCTCGGCATAGTAAACCTTTTCAAGATGGAGAGTTTTTGAAGGAAGCCTGGTTAGCATGCGCGCCCTCACTTTTTGATGATTTCGATAATAAAGATAAGATAATTCAGCGCATTAAAGATACTCCTCTATCTAGAAATACAATAAAGGAAAGAATCTTAAAACTGGCCGAAAATATAACAGATCAACAAAAAATTGACATTAACTCCGCTCCTTTTATATCGCTATGCATTGACGAAAGTACTGACATTACTAAATCTGCACGTTTAGCTGTTTTTGCTCGATATTGCGTAGGAAACATCATTAAGGAAGAATTAATTGCGATAACATCGTTGCTAACAACTACAAAGGGCACAGATATTTGTACGGCTGTTAAAAATTCGCTTGCTGAGAAAGAAATTGATTTTAAAAAAATTGTTTCAGTCACAACTGATGGTGCTCCAAGTATGGTGGGCAAAAAAAATGGTTTCATAAGTTTATTTCAAACAGACGTAGGACATTCGATTCTTGAATTCCACTGCATAATTCACCAACAAGCCTTGTGTGCTAAGAGTGGTTTAACATCTCTTGATAAGGTAATGGCGGTAGTCACAAAAATAGTCAACCTCATATCGTCGCACGCTTTAAATAAGCGAAAGTTTGATGCTTTGTTGAATGAAGTCAACTCGGTATATAATGGCTTACTGATGTATAATAATGTTCGCTGGCTGAGCCGCGGGAACGTACTTCAAAGATTTGTTGACTGCTTGGAAGAAATCAGACTGTTTGTGCAAAATGAGGGAAAAATTGAACAATACCCAGAGTTGTTGGATGTTATGTGGCTTTCAAAATTGATGTTTTTTACAGACATATGCCAACATTTCAATGAATTGAACGTAAAGCTTCAAGGCACAAATAAAACAATTATCGTCATGATAGATCTCATTCGCGCTTTTGATGCTAAACTACATGTTTTCAGGAACGATATTACTACAAAAAACTACAAGTATTTCCCAAACTTGAAAAAAAATTTCAACCATTTAGATATACATGAGAAACCAGGTGGAGAAGTAACTGAAGAATTTATTTCTGTAATTGATTCTTCAATCAAGGGATTCTCAGCGAGATTTTCTCAGTTCAGAGAATTATCGGAAACACTAAAGTTTATTATGTACCCTGATGTGACTTCATTTGATAAACTGAATTTGTCCCCATTCGATTGGTTGGAAATTGAAGAATTTGAAATGCAGCTGATTGATTTCCAGTCTAGTTCAATATGGATTCAAAAATTTATTGAAGCAAGGAAAGAGTTGGAATTAATTGAAACAGAAAGATTGTCAAGCAATATAAGTAAAAATGCCAGTATCAAAATTTTGGAAACATGGAATTCGTTTCCAGACACATTTAACTGTTTGAAGAAGCTGGCTCGTGCTATTTTAACCATATTTTCATCTACCTATGCCTGCGAGTCATTATTTTCAGAGATGAATAACATTAAAGACTCGCTTAGAAACCGTTTGACAGATGACTCCAGTTCAGCATGCATTCTGCTAAAAGTAACATCTTACAACCCTAATATAAATTATTTGTCATCTAATCTGCAACAACAGAAGTCACACTAATGTAATTTTAATTATGCGTACAACTGAAACATTTATTATTTGACATTGCAAAATGTATTTTTGGTAGTAAATAAAGAGTTTTGAGTAGATAGTGTTTAGTATTATTATTTTTCTAATAATCACTAAGTTAAAATTATCTGACGGCACGTCTATGGCCTCATCGAACATTTCTTTAGAAAAAATGGCACGCTGATACATAAAGGTACGCCACCCCTGACCTAAGGTGACAAAAGAACACAAAAAAAAGTGGCTATCTACATTCACGTGAAGAAAAGCTTGTGAATGTAAAAGTCGAGATGCCTTCTGCTCACATATTTAGCCTACCGCATATGTGTTCTCCAGCAAATTAGACCAAAAGAGGAAAAAGTAATAGAATCTAGAATAGGATTTAGTTTAATTCGTTAATATTTAGGAAGCTTTCCACTGACATAGTTCATTAGTTATGTTTCTGAGAAGAATAAAAACGTTGGCGTGAATTGCAGATGTTTACAATAAGTTAGCAATTTTTAGTTATTTCTGAAATACATTTCAAATTTCTCAAGAAGCAGATCAATGTTTATTACATACAATCCTTTCCCATATAAACGAAACACACACATATATAAACACATATACACATATATGTACATACATAATTTCTCAGGTACATTTCTTTCTGAAGGTTATAGTGATGTCCTAGTGATTTTCAAATTTTGTATAATTCACGAACGCCATACTTTCGCACCCTGTTCTTGCCACACCAGTGTTAAAATACAGATATGCCTGTATAANGTATAATTCACGAACGCCATACTTTCGCACCCTGTTCTTGCCACACCAGTGTTAAAATACAGATATGCCTGTATAAGTTGAATGTTCATGATTTAGAATTTGAAAATCATCAACACTTATTACCGGCAATTTTNAGTGATGTCCTAGTGATTTTCAAATTTTGTATAATTCACGAACGCCATACTTTCGCACCCTGTTCTTGCCACACCAGTGTTAAAATACAGATATGCCTGTATAAATTGAATGTTCATGATTTAGAATTTGAAAATCATCAACACTTATTACCGGCATTTTCATTCAGTGCATAAAGTGTACGTGCTCACGTGATGCATCATATGGAACCCAAAACTACCATATTTACTTAACACGTGAAAGTGTGCCCTGATGCATATTAATGCAATGTGAGATGATCGTAATCCCGGTCTAAAACAGAGTCGCGAACAACAGGAAACAAGTGGTGGGCTGAGAGTAGAATCTGATCTGTGTGGCCCTAGGTCGGGGCCACACGTCCCTCTCACACGAAAGATGTTTCGCCCAGCAGGGAAGCTTCCCCCTCCGCTGCCGGGGTTGTTGCCATGCCTCCCCCCCCCTCTGACAAACTTAATAACGACCCAGCTAGCCCGCCAGGAGAAGCCGCCGCCAGAGAACACCAGCGACGGCGACAAAAATACACAAACATTTGTTTAGTTTTTGTGGAATTACAAGAGATTTTCAGCGGTGACCATAAGATATGTTTATATCACTGTGTTCAGAAATACTAATTCTATAGGTCTAAAATTTTATTTTCACATTTTAAGTAACATGTAATTTAAAAAATAATAGCTAAAACCCTGGATTCGAGTTTTTTTTAAACCAAAATAAGAAACTCAAAATATATTTGGAAATGTGATAAGCACTAAACCATGTGTTAACTATTTCCCCCCAAAAATGCCGACTTCTAAATTGATTTTTTTTTTTTTGCTTTCTATACAATAAAACAAAATACATTATATTCCCCTCTTCACAGTCGGGTACACAAGACTCTTAAGGCGCACTCAGAGCAAAACCTCCTTAAATGTGCAACGGGAACGCCTTTAAAGACGTTATTTAAACTTCACACCGCGGCACCAAATTTACAGACTGAATATAGAAGTAAAAGCGTTGAAGTCCGCAGGAGGGGAAAAGGGGGGGGGCGGGAAAAAGTTTCGGAACGGCGCCGAAGGGATGCAAAATAAAAACAAGGGTCGCCGACTCCCGCAGCTGTTTGCTCCGGGCAGCACAGAGTTCCGGGCCATTAGGGATTCCGGGTAACGCGCGTGTGAATATGGATCCGATGCTTCGCCGCGCTTTACGGGGAAAACCTAGAAGAGGAGCGAGGAGGAAGGAAAAGTTTGACGAACGCTGATGCACCCTTCCGCGAGGTCACCGTGTGTGCTGGTTTAAAGCATACAAATACCTAAGAGTTTTCGTCCGCCCACACCCCCCTTAACGATAAGCCTTTGGCTCCACTTGGCTGGCGCAATAAGGGGATAGTTTCCCTTCCATCTTGGTTGTTTTACAACTCTTCGCAAACAAAATTCATTGCCAGATATTAAAAATCGAACATCTTGACATGGCATAGGGGACTACTTAGCCAAAATTCTACACTTGTACGGTTTCAATTGTATCCGTATTTTCTCATGTAGAAATGAAATCAATAAGTGTTGAGGTAATCTTTAATTGCGGTTACAGACGTGAAACGAATAATGTAAGAAAAATAAATTTTATATAGAAATAAATGTAAAGTTTTTTCCTGTGCCTTGAGAAGCTTGGTTTTTAAACACTGACTCTGGAAATTAAGTTATAAAGGAATATACTTAAATCCAGTATGGCGGGCCTAGGCCTACTTTCCCCTTAAGTTAATTGCAGAGTTATTGTAGAAAACACGTGATCCAAAAGCGGTTGGATGTTTTGTAGTAGTGTCTGAACAAGAAAACCATTTAAGAAACGTTTCGAAATATGAAGATCAGTTTCAAGTTCTCATTTCAACAATAATGATTTTTTTGAGGCGGGAAAATTGCATTAAAAAAACTGGCGTTTTCAGAACTAATTTTAGCTGCAAAACATTATATAAAGAAAGTTCAGAGTTGTATATGGACACGCATCATACTTGTATCGTTACCAGCGTGCTATAGTAAGGTACGGTAACCGCTCAACGTCACGTTCAAGCGAGTCGCCAAAGGAAACAACTCACGCTAGTTGAGCGCCTTGCGCGTAGAGGCGACGAGGCAAATGGCGAGTGAGAAAGAGTCGACCCTGAAGCTCACGCATTTCGAAGCCTCGAACGCGCAAAACAGAAGCAGGCGAAATTCTATAAGTCTCCCACCTATCTGGTACTCTAAATGCGTTGCAAACTGTTTGAAATACAAACGTGCGTCCAATGTGCTGATCTACGAAAAGAACACACACTTCAGACGAAGGCTGTTGAGTACTTTTAAAATGCCACGCACATTACAAACATAATTTCAGAGTACTTCAAAACGGCTAAAAGCGGCTTTTTCAAAGCGCTGTAGCTCACAATTTACGCATCATATACATACAAAACTGCTCAAGGACCCTGCACTGAACCTTTCTACAGACTTTCCACCAATAAAAGAATGGAGTCGCCGCTGAAATTCCCATAGGTACACGCAGTGCGACTAGAACACTGGCTCTCAAGACCTCGCTGTTAAGAGCCGCCCAAATCTCTTCCCTAGACACTGCACGTCAGTTCAGAGCCTTGCACTTAGGGGCAATGGCGCACTTGATGCGCGTAGCAGTGCCGCCCTTATCATTCCCACGCTTCTCGGCCCCAAACGTGGAAAAAAGCTTCCGGCGACACTGAATGAAAAATAATTTTGGACATATGGCACTGCAAAGCTGTACTGTGTCGCAGAAGGTCCAGACTAGGACATAAATCAGTTCTCGCCTGTGTGCTCGTCCGCGCTGTCTTATTGTGTCGTTCAGAGCATGTACTGCCATCGTTGTTCGCTCCTTTGGTTATCCATACTGCCGTTTTGTTTCGTTTACTTTGCGATTATTACTGACTTAATTCCTTCTAAGGAATTCCGCGTGCTATTTAAACATCTGTCAACAACAGCTAATACTGGGTTTCGGCGTCTTAGAGTTCTTAAGTCGTATCCTGGCTTTTCTACCACTTTCAACAAAACTCTGCTACGGCGCATTTTCAAAATAATTTTCTGCACAACTACTTTCTGCTCCTGTACGGGTAATTTAAAGAAATGAGGCGAAACTTCATATCGCGTCAGTCTTGTTAAGTATTTTTGTCTCAGTTTGCAAGCACGGGACTTCAAGCCTATAACTTCATTGGTGGAAATGCTGTGGAACCAGCTCAATGCAGCATCTTGTAAAAAATTTCTTGGGCATTCAATAGCAGTCGCCAATTGCCGTTTGTTTCGTTACAATTTTGACAGACTACAAAAAAAATATGCGTGATGTTATCAATGGGGAGTGTTCTTTGCGTAACAAATACGCAGCAAATATATTATCAGTAGTTTATTTTAAAAATAAGCATTTTAAACACGTTACAAAGAAATTCACCCAGCTAAACTATGTACCGTAGACACACTCATATTGCGCGTTCATGAGCGTAAATTTTGGAGTATCCAATCGAGAAACAGTAGCTATCAATTAACGGCTGCAGCAAAGATCTTACGTATAAATTATTTATTTCATACCTGAAATAATCATTTTTAAGGCATACTCCACAATGTCTGGATATTTCTGCAATTTTTTAAAAACGCTGTTCATAAAAAAAATGGCTGCACAACTGACTGGCTGAGTGTTGGAGTGTATCTCCGATGCGAGAGGACATGTTGCCAGCCAGAGAAGAAGAGTATAGCGACAGACCGATAGCTACTGTACACGCTGGTGTCCTTGGGCTTGTCATCCATAAAGGGACGACAAAATCATACCGGTCCGCCTCGGTACACTGTACGTTTTCATATATGTTTTGTGCTCCGCATGACATATGTAATATTGTTAATAACCTCGTCGCCCCAAATTCGTTACAATTTTGCATACGTTTTGGAGTAACACTTCACACTTCATTTTTTGTCTCATGTTCTAGTTCATTTAGATCCGGTTAATTTAGGTCCAGCAACTTTACTACTGGAAAAGCAACATTCTGTGCTGCAAATATTTGCCAGAAGTGTTTTAGGATGAGTAAAATTCTGGCCGAATGACACACCCCCATCTACAACCCCAACTTCATTAAATCTTTAATTTTATTTTTTTCGTATAAGAACATAAATGTACAGTTTCAAATACACATATATTGTTACAATTTTCTCAAAGCAAGTAGCCTAACCCAGGTTCGTTAAGACCGTCAGGTCTTAATTAAATAAAAGAGTTAATTATACTTCCCTACCTTTATTTACAATAACTACAAACAAAATTCTCTCGACCCAAATTCTCACAATAAATTGATATCACTTGTTTACAATTAATAAATTAGTCTCAATAGACAGTGTTTCAAAATCTATTCAAATATTTTATAAATTAGGCTATATGTTCATACTTGACAGTTCCAAAATTTACAATAGGATCTGTATTACATCTAGTCCACCATTTTTTAGAGCCCTCAGAGAGCCCTCGCGCACAGTGGCCTTCACTCGTCGGAGTTCATGTCCTCTCGTCCGTTCTCACCACAAACACCTCGTCCACCGTTGCCTCGCATTCTGCCGTCTTCGTCCGTTCCCTTCACCGAAGTTTCTCGCTGCACCACGAGTCACTCGAGTACCGCACTCAGCCGATTGGCTTCCACAAAAAGACTCCCAACACTTGGACTGCTGCAATATATATGGAGTCGTAGGCAATCGCCCAGAATTTTCTCTAAATGCCGTGTTGCGCCGAGGGTCCTAGTTCCCAGAATAATCTTGCGCATCCTCTAAACTCGTCGGCTTCTCTTGCAGGGTGTGGAGGAGGGGCTGTGACGCCAGCCAGGCCACCTCTGTCAATCATTTCCCCCGCGAGCGGGTCTGACTGGGGGAGGGGAGAGTCGAGGTGGGTCACCCCCTCCCCCTACAGAGCCAGAGCAAGCATGGAGCTCCCTCCTCGTGCGTCAGTCGGCACGTAACACTTTTCCATCCTTAAGTATATTCGTCCCGAACAGACTCTCTGACGCCTGGACCTTCGTACACCGCAAGTCGGCCGATGTGAACAACCTTAGAGTTTTCCTCCGGAGAGTCACGACGACAGATCTGGAAGGAGGTACCACTCGCTCACTTCAAAAATTGGTAAAGCCTTCCCAACATCCTCGGCACTGAGATGTACAGACCCCAAGGTGTTTCCTTTCATACAGTCACACTAGCTGCCCTTCCCTGAATGCATCGCCTGCAACTCTCAGATCATTTCGAGTGTTTCTCATGATGCTAGTATACACTAGGACATGATCGTCTCCTGCCACTCCCAGTTTCCTCAACATGCTCTCGGTCGTACTCACGTATGGCTGCCGGGTCATGCAGTTTCTCTGCGAGCACTGGATTCCCAAGTGTCCTGTCTGGCGACACTCCCAACATCCCCGACGCTTAGGTGGACCAAATCTGGATTTCCTAGCATAGACACTGGCAGCAATGTCTTCCACTGTGTCCTCAAACTTCCTCAAAACGTCCAGTATTCTATCTCCATCGTCGTCATTGCACGAGGTAGCTGCCTGTACTGAATGCCGAAACATTGGCTTCTGCATCGCTGATTCCATCTCCAATGTTCGGATCAGGGCATCATGCATGCTGTGTGGTGATGCCAGGCGTACATCTCGGCGCACATCTGCATCAGTAATATCATGAACGAAAAAGTTGACTGAGATGACGATGCGTGCCTCCTCAGAGCATCCTTCTAGAGACAGGTGTGCGAGCCACATTATGTCATGCCATAGTTCCTGTAGTGCTTCCCCTGTTCGCTGGATGCGGCTTCGTAGTTGGGCATGATGGGCGTATCGCAGGTATCGGTCGCTGAACCGCAGTTCTAAAGCCGACACCAATGTGAAATATTCCAGTCGATGTTCTGGCAGGGACTGTAGTATACCGACGAGCGGGTCTGCATGATGTAGAGGAGGGGAGGGGAGGGTCAAGGTGGGTCACCCTCCTCCCTCCCACACACACAGCAGGACCGCGCATGGAGCTCGCGCCTTGTGCGCCAGTCGGTGCGTAACAATATATATGTAACACCGGAGAAATAAATGACCAATTAAATTTAATTTGTTGACATGGCTGTGATTTTAATGTTAAATTATGTATAAGTTAACTAGCGGCAATCTATTTTTTTGTTTCTACTTCAAAGATTCTCTCAAGTAACTGAAATTATTACGTAATCATATCTTACGTTTTTTAAATCATTCTTTTCTCAGTTGTTTGAAGAACAATAATAAAAGAATTCTACACACACCGCTTTTTGCTAAACCATTTTGTCTGTATATGGTATGAACCCTTTCAGTCTCGGAACTATAACAAGAGATTTAAGCAATTTAAGTTTTAAATCACAACGTCAAAAAGAACACTACACTTGATGCCATACTTCAGCAAAGCACCGCTGTGCCCTGTATCTCAGCCGCTGGCTGGAAGCGGAAGCCGACGTATAGCGCCAACTTGGCGGGGCTCGGATCGCCGGATACGCAGACGGCGCCANCCCTTTTTTTCCCATAGCTAATCTCGCAACATAAAACAAACTTCGCCCCGCGGAATGTAACTGCGCATTTTACACATCTACCCCAGCACACCCACCGACACTCTCCTCCCATTTCTCCCGAACTCCGACAGCTCCCAGGGTTTTATTGGCGTTCATTTCTCTTCCCGCCTACTGCGTCAGCCGAGCGCGCGTGAATGTGCGTGCGCGCGCGCATGACGCATCTGGGCTTCGTCTGCGCCGCAGCATCTCTCACAGGAAACGCTGCTTTCAGCGTGTACATTACCCCTCCCAAAACTTTCTTCCATAAACACGCATTTAAACTCTCTCCTTCCAGAATCCGTGGCCATTTTGGCTGAAGGTTGTGTTTAGCGTGCCGCTGACCGAGAAGCGTGGGAGCGCTTAGCGCCGATTCAAATCGAAGTTTAAGACTGTTCAGAGTTAATTGAGCACTTCTGAATTAAACCTTTGGAAAACGTATTTGACACTACCTGCATGCATTTTAACGGGCACACTGACCGGCATGTGCCCGGTAAAGGTGGTAACTAATGGAGAGGAGAGTGGAGAAATTGGGGCGGTTCATAGCATCGAGGTCTTGAGAGTCGATGAGGGAGAAGTCAAATGAGTATGGAGCAATGCCGGAACGCAAAGGCGGGGGAAAACGGGATATCTCCGAGAAAAAAAAACCGCCGACCAGAGGCATTGTCCAGCACGATTTCCACAGGCGAAAATGCGGGATCGGCCCCACCGGGAAACGAACCAGGTTCGCCTAGGTGGGGTGATAACGACAGAAGGAAAGTAGTTCCATGTCTTTGGCACTGACACCTTTCGAAAATAGAATAGAAAATTTGTAAAGTATTTACTTATTTAATAATTCCACTTGACCGGCGCATGAATAAAGTGATCGGGCCCAATGTAATGTTAATTTTACAAATGGTGGAAGAATACACAATGTGCATACAAGTAGATAAGCACGGCTTTCAAATGTGCCTAAAGCATGGAACTCTTAGCTTTTAACTTTGGTTGTTACGTTCAGCAACAGATCGTGCAGGAGAGTATAAACATTGAATTAATAGCGACGAAATGGTAAATTTTCCACGCGTTAAGTTTACACATCTTCACCATAACGTATGTAGCTTTGGCCAATAAAATTCAAGGGACGATCTTTTTTGTATTCATATTTGCTCCTGTCAGCTTCTGAGTGGGTTGTTTATTGCATATTATTCGACGAATGCAATATACAGAATGACTATAAAAGAATACTCCAACTTTGAAGGTCAATAACATCAAAACCAAGCAACATACAACCGTGATTGACCAATCAAATGAACCGTGGAACCGTGACGTTTTTTTACCACACATTCATAAATGTTCTATGTGACCACCATGAGCGGCCCGAACGACATCTACGCGATAATCAAACTCGTTCTACACTCTTGTCAACATGTCCGGTGTTACGGTTTGGATGGCGTCCGTAATTTTCGTTTTGAGGTCGTCAATGTTAGTCGGCAATGGTGGACGAAACAATTGATCCTTTATGTACCCCCATAGAAAAATATGGCACGGGGTACGATCCGGGCTTCTTGGGGGCCAGTGATGAAGAGCCTGGTCACCAGCTGCTCCTCGACCAATCCAGCATTGCGGCAAAGTCTCCTTCACGTATCTGCGAACAGCTAGGTGCCAATGGGGTGGAGCGCCATCCCGCTGGAAAATGAAGTCTCCCGTCCCGCCGCCTCTTCTAACTAAGGAAACAACCACTCTGTAAGCATGTCCAAATAAGGGATTCCAGTAAATGTGGGCTCGTGAAAAAATAAAGGGCCGAAAACAGTGTCTTAGGATACAGCGTAAAACACGTTCACTTTGAAGGAAGCGCGCTCGTGTTCGGTGGTTTCATGTGGAGTCTCCTGACCCCATATCCGCACGTTGTGCCGGTTCATCTTACCATTGGTACGGAACGTCGCTTCATTGCTAAAAACCAGCTTAGACATGAAGACATCGTCTACCTCGTTCTGGGCAACGAAATATCAGACCGTGCCCCTCACATTGACATGTCGAATGCGAGCTCGCTACCACCTCAAACAGAAAGTTACGAACACCATCCAAACAGAAACACCGGAAATGCTGACAAGAGCGCAGAAAGGGTTTGATTATCGCGTAAATGTTGTTCGGGCAGCTCATGTTGGTAACATTGAACATTTATGAAAGTATGGTAAACAAACTTTACGGTTCCACGGTTCATTTGATATGTCAATCGAGGCTGTAGTTTGTTTGGTTTTGATATTATATAACTTAAAAGTTGGGGTATTCTTTTGTACTCACCCTGTGTGTTAATGATAACAGTTTAATTGCGAATATGCACATGTTTGCATTAGCTTTTTTTTCCTGATCCCAGACACAGAATATTTGGTATTAATGAATTAAAATACAAGTTTTTCTTAACTCCGATCTAAACACATACAATTTTATATATAAAAAAATTTTACACATATTAAACGCAAATATACCATAACGAATATCATGTTAAGAAAATGCGAATCTGCCCTAAGGGCAACCCGTGTACGACCACCAAGACAGATGTTTCATCTCCCCTACGCGCAAGTCACGGAACAGGCGTGTTTATTTTCTTCAGCAAACTTCCTCTCTTCGACTTTCAGCAGTTACTCTGTCGTTTTACAGCTTAAGACTTAAGTTCTGTTACACGCCGTCGTACTATTTTTAACATCTTCAAGAGGAAAGTTTTCGGACATGCAAAATTTCTCAAATGGTATATGTAAAGGAAGATGAAGAGAGAAAGATAGAAGGGGAGATAGAAGAAGAGAGAAAGATAGAAGGGGAGATAGAAGAAGAGAGAAAGATAGAAGGGGAGATAGAAGAAGAGAGAAAGATAGAAGGGGAGATAGAAGAAGAGAGAAAGATAGAAGGGGAGATAGAAGAAGAGAGAAAGATAGAAGGGGAGATAGAAGAAGAGAGAAAGATAGAAGGGGAGATAGAAGAAGAGAGAAAGATAGAAGGGGAGATAGAAGAAGAGAGAAAGATAGAAGGGGAGATAGAAGAAGAGAGAAAGATAGAAGGGGAGATAGAAGAAGAGAGAGAAGGAGAGAGAGAAGGATAGAGAGAAGGAGAGAGAGGAGAGAGAGAAGGAGAGAGAGAAGGAGAGGAGAGGAGAGATAGGAGAGGAGAGAGAGATTGTGTGTGTGTGAGAGCGAGAGAAAGACATAAGTATGTATTTTACTGAAGCTATACTGACCTTTGGAGGACTATGTTAAGGGCAGTACTAAGTTGAGATCATAGCGTATTACAACTGAACGTATATTTAACACTCAGAATTATTATGATCTGATCATCATACAACCACTTTCACTATCGAAAATATTCCAGAGAATAAGAAAAATCAACAATTGCACACACAAGCATACGTGCAGCGTTCATGTGTTTTGTACCCAGAATTATTAGCAAAATATTCTCTAATTTCCCAATAGAAGAATTATTTCTAGCACACACGCCCCAAATACAGGAAGTCATGCACGTCGCCCTTACCACCTTACTTGCCTATACACAATAAAAAGACTGTTCTACTTACACAACTTTTTTGGAATTGTTGCCAAGAAAATGTTTTTATTACGACAAGAGTATTACAGTGAAGTTCACAACTGTTTTGTAGCGTGAAAACAAACAGGTATTTCTTATTTTAACAAGTAATCACTGAAGACTTCATGTTGATTAAACACCTGGAAATGTATTATTAATTAAGTTGTGGCTACTAGGCCACGTGAGTAAGGGAGACGTTTCTCTACTTATCTGTGACTGCGGCATTTGGTGAGTTGTCTTCGCTGGTAGCTGAGGCATGGTGAGTTGGGTGGCACTGGTTCAGGCCCTCGGGATTGGCTCTCGTTGGCGTGCTGTACTATGTTGGCTTTTTCCTGCAGCTTTGACGGTCTCTCTCTGAAGTCCGGGATTGGTTTTCCCGTTACTTGTATTTTCCCTGCGATCCCGACTGGCGTTTCTGGTTGGAGGGTGCTTCCTCCTCGTCCTACTTCCGACTATCGCGTTTCTGCATTCCTGACCATGGAAACTGCCACTATGTTTTCGGAAATGAACTCATAAGTTCTCGGTTCTTTTACTGGGTTTGTCTCGGGAATTTACACATGAAGTTTCGGCTGTTCCTGGGTTCCCTCCTCGGTGACGTTACTATTGACTCACTGACTGACTGACTGAATGCTCGCCTCGTCGTCATACGGTGGACGACTCGCTTTCTCGGGGAATGGCGCCACTCGTACTGGGGCTATCACTCGTTTCCGGGAATTTACTCATATTCTCGGCACTTTTCTCGTCACACGACTAATTACTCCCGGGTCTAATTCGCCTTCTCCCGTTTCGGCTGCATCTATCTCGTCTCACAGCTGTACCGCCGAACAAATCCCATCTCGGCTGGCGATAATTGCTCCCGAACAATTGACTGTGAACAACTGATTAAAACTGACTGCCTGGGTCGGTCCCGAACTCCGGCCTGTTGATACGACTGCCTCTCGCCTAGCTGCCTTACTTGTCTTGCATCGCGGCTGCCGAACAACACCTCACTCACGACTGACTGATGACAACTGCCGATGACAACTGCCCGACGATCACTGACTGACTGCCCCCGAACCTTGGCTGCTCCCGAATGTAACCCGCCTCCCGATATATTCAAATATGCTGTCAACAGTTTGTGTCGAGAGAAATAGGGACTTCCCCCCTGTAACTAGCTCGTTTTTTGTATAAGATTTCGTGTATCGTCAGATGTGCGCGTGCTCCAACTGGAGGTGGAGGGAGGGGTGTGGCAAGTGTCTCGAGGGTTCCTAGCAGCTGTGTCAGCACTAATCTCAGCGGGGGTTACCCTGTTTCCTTCGCCGAGGGCTTATATCAGCTAATTTTCGGGATTGTCCCTGTTTTCTCTTGCTTCGGTTCATCCCCTGTGTGTCCTCATACGGCAGGACTCCTCGGGGTTATTTCTCAGGGTGTGAATATAGCGCAATTCCTACCCTATGTAGTCGCCATGCGTCAAAGTATGTTATATATATAAATATATATTTGTGTGTGTTGTAAACACACACTCATTTACTTGTAATGTTAAAAAAAAAAAAAACATTTAGGCACCCTTAGTTTTGAAAAAATGGTTTGTAAAACGTCCAAATATGTTCTAGTCTATTCGCGGTGTCTTCACACTTTTTGAATCAAACATTTGAATAATCACCTCAGGTATGACATGTTTAGTTGTTTCCTAAATATGCCATGTATCACAAGCATTTTATACTTATGTTAACATAAATAGTATCTGATTTTTGGTTAATTTGGACTTTCACTAATATTTAATCTATAAATTATAATACGTAATTTATCAATAATATGAACTAACACAGAAAATAGGCGTGTTGGTAACACCTACTATAGTCCATTCACGGTTACTTCCAACTTTCTTGAAGCCCTGCTAAAATTATACTTCCAGGGTATTCATCAGCCTCATGCAAACAAAGCTTGTAATGAGTGAAGAGATTTGGGCCGCTCTTAACATCGAGGTCATTAGAGCCAATTAGGGCGAAGTGAGGTGAGTATGGAACAGCGCTGGAATAAAGAAAGAGGCGGGGGAAACCGGAGATCCCCGAGAAATCCCGCCGACCAGCGGCATCGTCCGGCACGATTCCCACTTGCGAAAATCCGGAGTGAACCGGCTGGGGATTGAAACCGTTACAGGCGAGCAGTCTAACCACTCAGCCACCGTGACCCCCAAAACTTAGAAGATCACGCCGGCGGAAGGCCAACGCACCGCATTCGTGCACAACCAGTGTAATAACATTTCGCATAACAACTACTTCTTACTAGGCATTACCAACACGCGTATTTTCTCTGTCTTTATTCATATTAGTTAAACATGAAATATTATAATTTATAGATAAAATATAAGTAAGAGTTTAAATTAACAAAAAAACAAGGTATTTATATGTTAAAATATGTATAAACTGTTCGTGATACGTTACACATTTAAAAAGCAACCGAAAACGTCATACATGGGGTGTTTTTCCCAAGGTTCGATTAAAGAAGTGTGAAGAAAGCGTGAATAGAGTATAAACAATATTTCACACGCAAAATATTATTAAATTGAGTGCGCACAAATGCTGTGCTTTGACGGTTTGTTGTAATTTTCTCGGAGGAATAGCCTGAAAGTAGAACTTAAGAAGGGCTTTAGGGAAGTTGGAAGTAACCAAGAATGGACTACCACTGTTTTACGCATCTANGGGGGGGGGGGGTTTAAACAACTGCCAAGCGGCAATTCCAGCGGGCCTACCCTCTTGACGCCCTCCTCGTGCTCGGGCTGTGCGGCCCACAACTCAGATGGTTAACTGGGGACGCCGACGGGCGTATCACCGACGACTGCCCCTGCGCACCGCTTATCCACGCTCAAGCTGTGAAATACGCGGGCGAGGCCCGCGGGACCCTCTACACGCACCCAACGATGGGTGCCATTTTCTACTTCATCCCCGGAAAACCTACCCAACTCCACATATTGTAATGAGTTGATAATGTATAAGTTACTAGCTTAACCGGCCATGCGTTGCTGTGGCATAAAAGATTTTGGTTATATTCATTTCTGTGAAATTATTTGAAATAAGTATATGTATATATACACTGAAGAGTAAAAAAAACTGGTATAGTTATAGTTGGCGCACGAGAGATGGGACATAGCATCTCCGAGGTAGCGATAACATTTGGATGTTCGCGTACGACCATTTCACGAGTGTACCGTAAATATCGGGAATCCGGTAAAACATCACATCTTCGACATCGCTGCGGCCGGGAAAAGATCGTGAAAGAACCGGACAAACGACGACTGACGATAATCATTAAACGTGACAGACGTGCAAACCTTTCTCAAACTGGTGCAGATTGGATTTTTGCACTGCCCTGCAGGATTTCATGGTGTGATTTGCCTCCTGCATATCTTCAGACATTAGTCGAGTCCATGCCACGTCGTCTTGCGGCACTTCTGCGTGGTGTACCAGTTTTTTTTTGTTCTTCAGTGTACAAGTATAAGTATATATGTAAAAAAAACGTTGAGATCAACAAACTGAAATGTTTAAACATACAGCTGTCAACAAAGGCGCTTTCTGATGCGAAGGCATGGTAAAAAAAAAATTTTTTTTGCACATTTTAGTACCTTTGCAGGTAACACAGATAAAAAAAGAAAGGTGTACAAACACTCGTGGGAAAGAAAGGAAGGTTTATAAAAAAACAGAATGAACAAACGGACACAGCATATATGTATGTATGTATATATATATATATATATATACATATGTCATGGTAGCCTATTCACGATTAATTGAGTACTTTTGGAATGAACCACTGCAAATGTCACTCACTAACCCTGCCGTCATGTGTTCTAGCCGTCACACTGACTGGCATGCGTCCCGCCCCGTCAAGTTGCTAACGACTCAGGGAAAGTTGTTTAATGTCTTAACGTCGAATCAAAAGTGTTACATAAGCATTTGTAAATACTGAAATGATTCCTTTTGAATTGTTTTTTATGCATAGTAAGTGGAAGAATTAGCAAAATTTGAAAATATTTACTTATTTCACGGTTTCACTTGACGACGCATGGATAAAACGACCAGGACTATGGCCATGTTATTTTTACGTAGGTATGGCGGCATAATACACAACGTACATCCAAGTATATTTGAAGCAGGGCTTTCAAAAGTACCCAGTTTACTGTGAACCGCCTACATCAACCATAATCTAATGTATAGGAGCACTCACATTTAAAGGGATTTTAATGAAGAGAAATGTTATAAAGATAAGTATAATTACATATCAGATAACTGTTACAATCCGTACTATTTAGTTATGCAGGGGAGCCTATTATTAACATTATTATCATCTAGATCTGACTATATCGAGCAACGAGCCACCTTAGTTAAAATCCGGAAGTTGATTTGGACGTGCGGTTAAGGTGGTCGGCACATCAACCTTCTTGCTCAAACCGGAGTCATGTAAAGAAAATACCTTTTTAAGGTGTTCTGCCGGCCTATACAGGCTTTGAGCCTCTCACAACCGTGCCCTGGTTCCTAGTTCGGCGGAGGGGATTCTTGTTGCTTCAACCAGCAGGTTTGGGCAACAGCGTCCCAGAATTTGCTGCTCGCTGGTCTGGTTGCACTTATTATTTTATGTTAGTAGCAAACAATGTTTAACTTGTACGCATTGTATGTAATGCCATTTTCCTCGAATAAACGTATTTTACACTATATATTTTTTAAATAATTTGATGTCAAATACAAAATTGTTCTGTTTTGCTGCAGCCACAATAGCAAATACTGTGTTACAAAAATTAAAAAATTTACAACATAAACTAATGCCGTGGGCACCACGTGACACATACATAATCACCAAATAATTAAAAAAGAAGTTAAATATCAATAAATGTTTGCAAATTTTTTACANGGGCACCACGTGACACATACATAATCACCAAATAATTAAAAAAGAAGTTAAATATCAATAAATGTTTGCAAATTTTTAACATTNTAATCACCAAATAATTAAAAAAGAAGTTAAATATCAATAAATGTTTGCAAATTTTTTACATTTTTTTTTTTGTAATACAGATGTCAAACGGTAGCCCACAGAATTGGGGTTAAGGTTGTGAATTTTTTCATTAGTATATCTTGGTTAGTATTTGTTTTTATGGCTGCAGCAAAAAAAAACATCGGATTTTGACACAAATTTTTAGAAAAATATGAAGTGTACAATTTTTTATTCGACGAAAATGTCAGCACATACAATGCGTACAAGTTGAACAATGTTTGGTACAATTATAAAATAATTATTTCTTTGGTAGCCAACTAACCTCAAGCTGCCCACGCCATCATAACAACACAATTGCATCCTGAGAGCTGGTTCACAAATGAGCACATTTGAAACCAGGGGCAGGCGAGCCGTTGGCTGCGCATTTCCCTAAAATTGATTCATTTATCGCCACCATACCAGCTAAGGTCACGTGTTAAAAAAACAGACGTTTCTTTACAACTTAGTTTCCCGACGGATCCGTGTTTTATAAAAAAAGTGTATGTTGGTATGGTGACGTCAAAGAACGTATCTGTGATCTAACCTCAAACCCTAACCACTTTGTTTCGATAGAGTTATTGGTAAAATCGCAGTCAAATTTTGGACGATTGAGATTTGTGCCTCAGCAGCTAGCGTGTACACACTGCCTCGTAATTACTCTAGCAGACAAGCAGCTGCCCAGAGATGCATATTTCTAAAGACTGCAGTTTCTGCCAAACTCTAAAATGGAAATGTCGGGCAGCAATAGATAAACCAGATATTTACAAATTAACTTCAATTTCCGACTTTTTTTTAAAACTACTATCAAAGGTTAATTTTCTCAGCCTAACTGTCCAGCGTTTCCGTCTTGGTCAAGGTTAAGGTCAGTTTTCCTTACAGCAGCACTGGTAACAGACTGTCCATTTTACCACAACGAACGCTCATTGTGAAGAACCCGTCACGTTTAGTTTCAATAAGCGAAAAAAAAATGNACTGTCCATTTTACCACAACGAACGCTCATTGTGAAGAACCCGTCACGTTTAGTTTCAATAAGCGAAAAAAAAATGTATGCTAGCATTATTATTATTATTATTATTATTATTATTATTGTTATTATTATTATTATAACAGGCAAGTCACAACAGCAGTTAAGTTTCATCAGTGCTCATACGTTTGAAGGCGATAATAATTTCATATGTCCACGTATATTCTATCCCTCTAAATTTACCCCTGTCTGAATTCAGCATTAGAAAAAAAATTCTTGTCCGTTATATGGATTCGTTTAAANTATCCCTCTAAATTTACCCCTGTCTGAATTCAGCATTAGAAAAAAAATTCTTGTCCGTTATATGGATTCGTTTAAAACTTAAAAACTGCACCTGCAACACCTGCGGGAAAGTTCACTGCGAAATGGTCAACATTACATGTCTGGGAGTTTTATTATAAGTACATATAATAATTAAATGAATAGCAACAGAGAACTTTTTTTATGAGCATGAAATAAGATTTGGCATAACATTAATAATTTATTGTTTCCAACAGATTCAAAGTGTCATGTATCAAAGCATGAAAAGTAATACTCATTATGCACAAAAGTGGAAGGGTTTTGATCAGCGCTTAACAGCGAGGTGAAGACAGAGCAGCGGCGGAATGCAAAGGGCGGGGAAACGGGAGTGTCCAGAAAACGGCAACGTCTGCCACGTTTACCATATGCGAAAATCCGAATGACCCAACCGGGCAGTAGTAAAGTCTACTCGCCTCACATCAAAGCGAAACGGGATCAATTTCCAGCTGGGAATTTGACGCATGTAGAAAACGTGGCGTACGTTTGTTGTAATCTGGATGGGGAACCACTTAAGAAAAACCACACCCAACGCCAACGGGCAGGATGGAACCCCCGACCTCCCGCTAAACAAATAATCAAACGCGCTACGTAGAGTGTACCCAGGAAACGAATGTTACAGAAGAAATGAAAAAGAAAGGCAACAGAAACATATCGCAAACACCTGAACATACTTTTTTTAAACCTGTCNACTGTCCATTTTACCACAACGAACGCTCATTGTGAAGAACCCGTCACGTTTAGTTTCAATAAGCGAAAAAAAAATGCATGCTAGCATTATTATTATTATTATTGTTATTATTATTATTATAACAGGCAAGTCACAACAGCAGTTAAGTTTCATCAGTGCTCATACGTTTGAAGGCGATAATAATTTCATATGTCCACGTATATTCTATCCCTCTAAATTTACCCCTGTCTGAATTCAGCATTAGAAAAAAAATTCTTGTCCGTTATATGGATTCGTTTAAAACTTAAAAACTGCACCTGCAACACCTGCGGGAAAGTTCACTGCGAAATGGTCAACATTACATGTCTGGGAGTTTTATTATAAGTACATATAATAATTAAATGAATAGCAACAGAGAACTTTTTTTATGAGCATGAAATAAGATTTGGCATAACATTAATAATTTATTGTTTCCAACAGATTCAAAGTGTCATGTATCAAAGCATGAAAAGTAATACTCATTATGCACAAAAGTGGAAGGGTTTTGATCAGCGCTTAACAGCGAGGTGAAGACAGAGCAGCGGCGGAATGCAAAGGGCGGGGAAACGGGAGTGTCCAGAAAACGGCAACGTCTGCCACGTTTACCATATGCGAAAATCCGAATGACCCAACCGGGCAGTAGTAAAGTCTACTCGCCTCACATCAAAGCGAAACGGGATCAATTTCCAGCTGGGAATTTGACGCATGTAGAAAACGTGGCGTACGTTTGTTGTAATCTGGATGGGGAACCACTTAAGAAAAACCACACCCAACGCCAACGGGCAGGATGGAACCCCCGACCTCCCGCTAAACAAATAATCAAACGCGCTACGTAGAGTGTACCCAGGAAACGAATGTTACAGAAGAAATGAAAAAGAAAGGCAACAGAAACATATCGCAAACACCTGAACATACTTTTTTTAAACCTGTCAAATATATGTATTTTCAAGAGTGTCAACTGTATTTGCGGAGAAAAAATACTGGCATCAGTGTTATTTTCAGCGACTTGCTGATGGCATATCAGGTGTTCAGATAAATGATTTGCTTAATGAGATTGTGTTTACTCGTTGTATGACAGNTGTTACAGAAGAAATGAAAAAGAAAGGCAACAGAAACATATCGCAAACACCTGAACATACTTTTTTTAAACCTGTCGAATATATGTATTTTCAAGAGTGTCAACTGTATTTGCGGAGAAAAAATACTGGCATCAGTGTTATTTTCAGTNAACTGTATTTGCGGAGAAAAAATACTGGCATCAGTGTTATTTTCAGCGACTTGCTGATGGCATATCAGGTGTTCAGATAAATGATTTGCTTAATGAGATTGTGTTTACTCGTTGTATGACAGGACTGCAAGGCTCAATTTCTAATTATCTACTATGACTGCGCAGGCTACGTTGATCGAATTTTATTTATTAGCACTACATTGATGCAAAATTAACCTACGTGCGTTTTAAATAAATACACAGAGATGTAAATGTTTGAATGAATAAAAATAGTTTCTCAATTAGTTTTCAATAATTTTTTTTTTTTTTACTTTGTGTTCTTTATGAAACATGAGTTCAGATGTGCAAAATAAATACGTTGTAACTTCAAGCGTTTGCAGAATAGTAATTATAAATGCATTAGGAATGGACATATAATCGCGTTCGACAACGTACAAAAATTGAATTCGTCATTACATAGATTTTGAGCTATGTTGGGATTAAATTACAACAAAGTCGATATTTATTTGTATTGCGCTTATCACAGCACGTTAAAGGGGTCGTATTAAAAACATTTCAACAACAATCTAAAGAAGAGCATTACTTGAAACAACACACACTCTTGTGTATAGCCATCTGCAACATTCTGCGACAATACGATTTTATAATTGAAGCACTTAAATTTTGAAGAAGAAAAAAATCAGAATTACACTTAGACATCAAGTTTGACGAATCAGACACGTATTTTAAAGTTAAAAAAACAGCACGTGTATAACTGGGGTATTTCGTACACTGAAGAGCAAAAAAAACTGGTACAGCTGCCTAATATCGTGTAGGGCCCCCGCGAGCACACAGAAATACCACAAGACGACGTGGTATGGACTCGACTAATGTCTGAAGGTATGCAGGAGGCAATTCACACCATGAATCCTGCAGGGAAGTCCACAAATCCATAGGAGTGCGACGCGGTGGAGATCTCTTATGAGCAGCACGTTGCAAGGCATCCCAGATATGCTCAATAATGTTCATGTCTGGTGATTTAGGTGACCAATGGAAGTATCTAAAGTCAGAAGAGTGTTTCTGGAGCCACTCGGTAGCAACTCTCGACGTGTGGGATGTCGCATTTTCCTGCTGGAATTGCCCACGTCCGTCGGAATGCACAATGGACACGAATGGGTGCAGGTGATGGGACAGGATTCTTACGTATCTGTCACCTGTCAGAGTCGTATCTAGACATATCAGGGGTCCCATTTCACGCCAACTGCACACGCCCCATACCATGGAAGAGCCTCCACCAGCTTGAACAGTCCCCTGTTGACATGTAGAGTCCATGGATTCATGAGTATGTCTCCATACCCGTACACGTCCATCCGTCCGATACAATTGGAAACGAGACTCATCAAACCAGGCAACGTATTTACAGTCATCAACAGTCCAATGGCGGTGTTGGCGGTCCCAGGCGAGGGCGTAAAGCTTTGTGTCGTGCAGTCAACAACGCCACACGAGTGGGCCTTCGGCTCCGAAAGCTCATATAAATGATGGTCCGTTGAATAGTTCGCACGCTGGCACTTGTTGATGCCCCAGCATTGAAATCTACGCCAATTTGAGAAAGGGTTGCACGTCTGTCAAATTTAATGATTCTCGTCAGTCGTCGTTTGTCCCGTTCGTTCACGATCTTTTTCCGGCAACAGCGATGTCGAAGATTTGATGTTTTATCGGATTCCCGATTTTCACGGCACACTCGTGAAATGGTCGTACGCGAAAATCCATATTTTATCGCTACCTCGGAGATGCTATGTCCCATCTCTCGTGCGCCGACTATAACACCACCTTCAAACTCACTTAAATATTGATAACCTGTCATTGTAGCAGCAGTAACCGATCTAGCTGCCGACCGCATCGCGTTACTCTAATTGGTTCCATACCTCTGTTATTTGCATACGCACGCCTATGCCAGGGGGTTTTTTTTTTTTTTTTTTTTCACCCTTTCTAGTGTGTTTAGAAGTTCATTTTACATATTTAGTTAGATATAGAATACCAAACACCAAATACTGACACGTCGTAATTTTTGTACACAAATAGGGTTACTAGGCCAATTCGTAACAAAATCTGTCATCCTAAACACAGCGCTCACGCGCGTCTCTCAGCATTCTTAGATAAGCAGTTAGTTGATAATAGCATACACTTCCCGGACTATATTCTTCTTTATGTCTATGCTATTTTATAGCAGTATTAATTACTTGACTACTTAACTGACATACAGTACTTTCGATTCAATCCCTCTGTGTCGACATCCAGTGGAGAGGAGGGCCTCTGGTCATCTTTTCGACCCCTCTCCTCCTTAGTAAGCCCTTTGGCCACTAAACTTGTTTCGAAATGTTTCGTTTTCACTGCTACTGCCTGAATAGTACATGGTTCCATTTCCCTGTTATCTCGTCTTGGACTTTGTTTTTCCATTCCATCAATCCCTTTTTCATTGCCGGGTCGTCATATGTGTTATTTTCAGTACATGCGATTGGAAACAAGGCCTCGACTCATCAGTCGCCTGCTGAAAAATCCTTTTAAAGATTTTTATGACTTTCTTCGGGGTTATCCCCAAGCTGTGTAATGGGTACGCTCCCACCACAAGGTTAATATAGCGATTTTACTCACTGTCAAATCCTTGAAGGCCCGTCCGCTCCTACGTTAGGGTTTCTATAGTGGTTTCATACTCTCAAATCCAGGGGTAGGATATTTTACGGAGCATTATCTGTTTCCTCTTCTGAAGGATTTATCAATAAACATGCATCAAATTCCTGTAATATACTGACAACTTTCTTTGCAAACTCTGCACTATCAATAAATTTATTAGTAAGGTATTTTAAAATTAAAAGGGCAGAACTTAGATGTGTTGATTTTTTTTTTTTTTTAATATAACGAAGTAGTCTTGAATATAAAGGGTTTTGAGCCATAATATATAAGGTTTTATCGTGAACTTTATTTTGTCGGGCTCACAGTGGCTGAGCGGTTAGCCTGCTCGCCTCACTCCAAGGCGAACCGAGTTTAATCTTTCTCGAGGATCTCCCGTTTCCCCCGCCCTTTCATTCCGGCGCTGCTCCATGCCTCAAAACACCCTCATCGGCTCTCAAGACCTCGCTGTTTAAAGCCGCTCAAATCTATTCACTTAATTTACTTTGTCAAGACATAGTATATGGCTCAGTAGATGCCGCGAGATGTTAAGCCAAGCGTTTGAGAGATTACCATTAAGTATAAATGAGAGTAAATTACTCATTACATCCCAACAATGATAACAGATATGAGACTAATGCCAGACAGATGAAATTAGTTTTTAAAATATGCGGAACTGTGTTATATGCCTCAACAGAATATTTTTTTTTAATGAACTGAAAACCAAAGTTTACCAAAGATAACACTTTTCCTGTTGTCAGTGTCTTGCAGTTAACTCCAAATTGTTAAGGGGAGACAAAACAAAATAAAAGATTGATGGCCTTTTTGTTTCGAAGTAAAAATGGCTGAAAGACCAAATTAAGGACTCCACCGAGCACGGGCGTTAAACAGCTCAAGCCATCGTTTGCCAACTGCGTGGACGAACTTGGGTAATTTTCGGATTCCACGGGCCATAGCCACTTCGCAGTCGACAGCGCGCGCGCGCACACACACACACACGCACAACCCCCCTGCCCCCTTTCTATTGGCGTCAGCTTGGAAAGCTACTAGAGGCCAAATACCAGCAGGGCTAAATGGAGGCCGTAATTGATTTTTTTTTTTCCCGTGCGTGAGAGGAAGGATTCCAGCATTTTCGTTTTCTCATTTTCCCCATTCCTACGAAACCTTCGCTTTTCAGGACCGATTCCATTCTCCTTCGGTGGCGTCGGCGCCCGTTATCGGTTTCCAGCCTCTCCCACAGNATTCGCTTTTCAGGACCGATTCCATTCTCCTTCGGTGGCGTCGGCGCCCGTTATCGGTTTCCAGCCTCTCCCACAGCCCGTTCAAAGAGCAAGGCAAGACAAGTAGAATGTGAAGGGGAGAGGAGAAATGGAAGAAAAAAAAAGCCGATAGATCCTCGCACCGAAGAGTATTAATTAACAGCAAACAAACGCACTCCGATCCCTCTATCCTGAACCAACAACCTCTACCAAACCTCCCCCACCCCCCTTAAAAAAGAAGTGGTTCTGTAACTACGATAGGCAGTAGCATCCAACCCGAAGCTTATTTCATGTTAGCAATGTGGTTTGCTTTCACGCCGAGGTTCCTTCCAATTAGGAGAATGAAGCTAAGATGAAATATTTGGGGGACAGTAATTTCATAAAACTGCTGTATGTATTTTGAGCCAAAAATACTGCAAAATATAATTAGATAAATTTTACGGGGTATAGTAAGAAAAATTTTTCTGTGAACCAAGATAATACTGCCCTTCATGGCGATAAAACAATGGAGAGTTGGTGTGCTGAAATATTAGTTTTCGGGCACACTCAAACGTTATTTTATTAATTAAATAATAATTAAATTTCGTTGCATTTCAAAATTTATTTAACTAACAAAATATTTTGTACCAGCAACTAGAGATTTATTTGTCCGTATGAAAAATCAGTATTTTGTAGAAGGAAACAAGATATATCTCATATGGCACGCTGCTCTGCGTATAAAATAAAAATATTAACTCAAGTTGGTTTTATTTAAAAAATTAAAGCTTTTCTTTACGTTAAGAAAAGGTTCTTAAACATTGTTATTTTAAAAAGTTCAGGATGAAAGCATTACACTCTTTGAGTGTCTGAAGTGAATTCTACCATAAACAAGGTACTCCAAACGAGAGCCCTAAGTCTTGGCAGGTCGTCCAAGGAATTTTACTGGTACCTTCAAAATCTCACTATGGCAAGCGGGCTACGACTGCGTAGTAAAAACTCGTTACGGTTCACGCTATCCTTCTCTGCTCTCTGTGTCCCCTCCGTTCCAATCGTAACTGCACCGCCAACCGTCGTAAAGAAACGAAAATTCGGGGATTTGTCGGCAGATTTACATGGATTATGTGCGCTGGAACATGATCTTGTTTAGGACCCGTAAAATTTGCGGTCTCCCTCAGGGCTGCGGGGAATGTAGGTCGGGAGAACTATAAAAAATTGTACACCGCCGCTACGCAAAATAACTCTGGGGAAGCAACGCGCACTTTTAGTGTCGGATGTTTACTATGGTCGAAAGCGCTCACCCAACCATCATCCCCCCTTTTAACTACTAAAGAAAGATTTGAACTGGAAGAATAAGGGGTTCAAGGGGGTGTCACACCAACTGCCCCCACCGAAAGAAGAAACTTTGTATATTTTTAAAGTGTGAAGTGAAAACATTTTCCGTTCCCTCCAGCCTACTGTAAATATCTTCACGTGTGGTCTCACGCAGTAGTCTATCCGACTCGCATCCGGGTCGCCATGAGTTCGATTCCACCCACATGAACTCTGGAGGTCCCCCCCTCCCCCCTCTAACAAGTGGTACATTATTCCCATTCCAAGTGAATGCTGGCGCAATGTATGAATATAAACTTTCCGAATACTCAAATTACAAATAATAATTTCCTTATACTTCCCTATATATGCAATGAAATACGACTTTATTTTTCAAAACTTCAGCCAAAATATGCAAATAGGGCTCAGAAAAAAATCGATTGTGAGATCTGACACCAACAGAGACAAAATATATGAGTAAAACTACAAATCAACTTATTTGATTTTATAAAAAGTTCATTCGAATTCTATGTTGATAATGTGCCATTGGTATTTTATTTCATTTTTACCTAATTATTAATACTTCAGTTATTTAACAATTTATTACCAAACATTAGTTTTACGCTGTAAGATTCTCTGAGTTAATTCCGTAGATGTGGTACTACGGCCGTGTTGGACGGTAAAGCATATTTCAATTATTTATGACAGTCCGTATTTAAATAACTAAATTCTCATTTTAATATCAGAAAAGATGCGTAAGAACTGCACTTGTACGAAATGAAGTTGACAAATATGGCTCGTACATTGCCATAAACACGTTCCTCACATACTCTGATCATGCTGAACAGACAGAAAGCACACGAAAGCAGATTTTCTGCGTCGCCCTTTTGGAATTTGGTTGGAAGCTTAGTTTACAACAACCACGGTGGTTCGTACGTTATTTTAAAAATCCCAAAATAAATGCAAGAAAACAGGTTTTATTCTGAAAATAAGTAATATGAACAAGATGAAAAATTTCTTATTAAATAATTTTTATCAACGTTTTGGGTAAAACTAATTATTAAAGATTCACTTAGTTTATTATGAATACTCGCAAACATACTATAGGAGATAATCCCTTTTCCGTACTTGTCTGTTCGGCATGACGGGCGTGCTTGTTGAACCAGGCATTTGGAAGGGTCTTCGCGAACGAAATGTCATAGCTGGCACAAGCGGACACTGAAGGAAAAAAAATATTTTGTGGCTGCTACAAAATGTTATGTTGGTATACGCACAGCCAAATAATTCTGTGGTGAGCACAAAATATTTTGTAGCCACCACAAAACAAATTTCTAGAGGCCACACATATCTAGTGGTGACAACTAAAAATTTTTGTGTTCACCACAAAATAATTTGGCTGTGTGTATACCAACAAAATATTTTTTAGTATCCACAAAGAATTTTTTTACAGTGGGGCCTGTGCAACCGGCGGATTTTATTTGCCCCACAGAGATGTGTTCCAAAACTTTACTCCCTAAGTAAAGTAAAATAAAGTAATTACTTAATACAGAGTAAAAGATGGGCAAAACTACTGTAACACTAGTTTTGTAACTAGCGCTTCTTTTTTTTTTTACACTACGGAAAATTGACCGTCTCCATGACGTAACAGCAGTGTTTCTACTTTCGCCAAGGGGGTTTGAGTTCGGTTCCTGACACCGACCCTAGGAACATTTTAGTGGTGAGTTTAGCTCAGTTCCATACTTTGGGAAGGCAATAGCCAACCACCACAAAATCATCTTGTCAAATCGCTCGGGAAGCACCCGATTTCTTTTCAAATGTATAGTAACAGTGACTCGCATTAGTGATCGCAGCTGTTACTTTTTATGCCCAACTACACGAATTATGTACAATAATAATTACTTCTTACATTAGAAACGACATTTGAACTGGCTAAGAGAAGGTAACCACACACATGATTTTCGTTCCGTCAATTATATTAACAATTCCNGAAACGACATTTGAACTGGCTAAGAGAAGGTAACCACACACATGATTTTCGTTCCGTCAATTATATTAACAATTCCCCCAATTTGTTTCATATTTGGCTCCAAGTTTTCCAAAAATTCTAATTCGTGCTGCATGAATAAATAAAAGTAACAAAACAAAACAATCGAAACATTTAACACAATGTGCTCTACAATAATTAAAACTCTACGAAAAAAGTTGAAAAAGAAAATATACTACAATTGTACACAACCTTGGCAGCACCATAGGCCTGTGCGGGTCTAAATAATGAGTTCTCATTAAGATGAACAAAAGCAGACTCCAAGCCTAGAATATGAGGTTTCTTCGATGTCATATGGGTGACCACTAGTGATANCTAAGATGAACAAAAGCAGACTCCAAGCCTAGAATATGAGGTTTCTTCGATGTCATATGGGTGACCACTAGTGATATTGTAAACAACTAGACATGAAAATATTTCAACAACTACAAGGTGAACGACAAGAATTTGAAATGCCATCAAAATTCGAGGTCTCATTTAAAACTAAATAGCGACTAGAAGTTGCCTAAAAAGTTGTCCAAGTGTCAACACACAGGTTTCCGTAGTGTAAACAATGGAAGTCCAGAAATAAAACGAGTACACTCTATCCAAGGTTTCGTCACACTTTTTTAATCAAACCTTTGAAATTTCAGCACGTATGTCGTGCTTAGATGAATGATTCTTATGACGTGTATCAAAAACGTTTTATGATTATGTTAAAATAAAAGTACATTTTTTTTNTGCTTAGATGAATGATTCTTATGACGTGTATCAAAAACGTTTTATGATTATGTTAAAATAAAAGTACATTTTTTTTGTTAAATTGAACTTCTATTAACTTTTTGTGTGTAAAATATCATATTTTATTTATTATTAATATTAGCANTTTTTTTTGTTAAATTGAACTTCTATTAACTTTTTGTGTGTAAAATATCATATTTTATTTATTATTAATATTAGCAAAACCAGAGATAAAATGGGTGTTTCAGTAATGCCTAGTAAGAAACAGTTCTTATGAAAAATATTATTACATTGAGTGCACAAGAATGCGATACGTTGTACTTTGGTGAAAATTTTTTAGACACGGATAAGCGTTGCTTGCATAAGGTGGAGCAATATCCTTGAAGAACTATAGCAGGGCTTCAGCAACGTTTGAAGAAACCGTGAATGGACAAAACGAAGATAGCAACAGGTAGAACGAGTTTTGTTTCGTGTAAAAGAGCGGAGACACTTTCAATCTGAAGATAAACGAGACACATTTGTTAACTCTGGTACACAGGTTATGAAGTTTGCTTCTCCACACCGCACTGGGTCCTGGGTTTAAGCGAGAAGTGCACGTCTAGGTCAACACCTGGTGATAAATTAATTTGCACTGTCCATAAAAAGTGAAATTATAAATCAAACACCTGGATTTTTTTATTATTGTAGCCCAGAAGATTAAAGTCAGTTCGCTATTATTTGTCTGGCTTTCCTCATCAAGAATATAATTAATCACTGCAGACATCGCTCTCTCGCTAGCCGCCCCCGACCTAGCAAGGCGACTCTCAAACGATGAGTGTTAATCAAATATAGCAAGTCGCGAGCCTCGCTCCCTCGCAAGACAAAGCCAAACCACGCAGGGCTACCCTCAGACGAAGAGTGTTAATCAACTATAACTAGCCGCTGCCTAGCTCCTTCGCGAATCAGCCGCCGACCATGCACGGCTAATCTCAGATCGCGAGTGTTAATCAACTATAACTAGCCGCGGCATTGCTACTTTGCGAGACAGCCTCCGACCATGCACAGCTACCCTTAGACCGCGAGTGTTATTCAACTATAACAAACCGCAGCCTCTCTCCTTCGCGAGACAGCCGCCGACCATGCACGGCTAATCTCAGATCGCGAGTGTTAATCAACTATAACTAGCCGCGGCATTGCTACTTTGCGAGACAGCCTCCGACCATGCACAGCTACCCTTAGACCGCGAGTGTTATTCAACTATAACAAACCGCAGCCTCTCTCCTTCGCGAGACAGCCGCCGACCATGCACGGCTAATCTCAGATCGCGAGTGTTAATCAACTATAACTAGCCGCGGCATTGCTACTTTGCGAGACAGCCTCCGACCATGCACAGCTACCCTTAGACCGCGAGTGTTATTCAACTATAACAAACCGCAGCCTCTCTCCTTCGCGAGACAGCCGCCGACCATGCACGGCTAATCTCAGATCGCGAGTGTTAATCAACTATAACTAGCCGCGGCATTGCTACTTTGCGAGACAGCCTCCGACCATGCACAGCTACCCTTAGACCGCGAGTGTTATTCAACTATAACAAACCGCAGCCTCTCTCCTTCGCGAGACAGCCGCCGACCATGCACGGCTACCCTCAGATAGCGAGTGTTAATCAACTATAACAAGCCGCGGCCTTGCTACTTTGCGAGACAGCCTATGACCATGCAAGGCTACCCTCAGACAGAGAGTGTTAATCAACTATAACAAACCGCAGCCTCTCGCCTTCGCTAGACAGCCGCCGACCATGCATGGCTACCTTCAGAACGCGAGTGTTAATTTACTATAACAAACCGCAGCCTCTCTCCTTCGCGAGACAGCCGCCGACCATGCACGGCTACCCTCAGATAGCGAGTGTTAATCAACTATAACAAGCCGCGGCATTGCTACTTTGCGAGACAGCCTACGACCATGAAGGTCTTCCCTCAGACCGCGAGTGTTAATCAACTATAACAAACCGCAGCCTCTCTCCTTCGCGAGAAAGCCGCCGACCATGCACGGCTACCCTCAGATAGCGAATGTTAATCAACTATAACAAACCACAGCCTATCTCCTACGCGAGACAGCCGTCGACCATAAACGGCTACCCACAGATCGCGAGTGTTAATCGACACTAATAAGCCGCGGCCTTTCTCCTACGCGAGACAGCCGCCGACCATGCAAAGCTACCCTCAGACCGCAAGTGTTAATCAACAACAACTAGCCGCGGCGTTGCAACTATGCGAGACAGCTTCCGACCATGCATGGCTACCCTCAGACTGCGAGTGTTAATCAACTATAACAAACCGCAGCCTCTGACCTTCGCGAGACAGCCGCCGACCATGCACGGCTACCCTCAGATCGCGAGTGTTATACAACTATAACAAACTGTAGCCTCCCACCTTCGCGAGAGAGCCGGCGACCATGCACGGCTACCCAGAGATCGCGAGTTTTAATCAACTATAACTAGCCATGGCCTTGCTACTTTGCGAGACAGCCTTCGACCATTCACAGGTACACTCAGACCGCTAGTGTTAATCAACAATAACAAGCCGCGGCCTAGCAACTTTGCGAGACAGCCGCCGACCATGCACGGCTACCCTCAGATCGCGAGTGTTAATCAACTATAACTAGCCGCGGCCTCTCTCCTTCGCGAGACACCCGCCGACCATTCATGGCTGCCCTCAGACCGCGAGTGTTAATTTACTATAACAAACCGCAGCCTCTCTCCTTCGCGAAACAGCCGCCGACCATGCACGGCTACCCTCAGATCGCGAGTGTTAATCAACTATAACTAGCCGCGGCCTTGCTAGTTTGCGAGACAGCCTACGACCATGCAGGGCTACCCTCAGACCGCGAGTGTTAATCAACTATAACTAGCCGCGGCCTTGCTACTTTGCGAGACAGCCTCCGACCATGCAGGCCTACCCNCGCGAGTGTTAATCAACTATAACTAGCCGCGGCCTTGCTACTTTGCGAGACAGCCTCCGACCATGCAGGCCTACCCTCAGACCGCGAGTGATTATCAACTATAACTAGCCGCGGCTTTGCTACATTGCGAGACAGCCTCCGACCATGCAGGGCGACCCTGAGACCTAGAGTGTAAGAAATGCATACGAATTCCTCAAACCATTGCTCCGAAGTGGGGCAAAAGATCTCAGCCAATCAGGTGCTCCAAGTGCAAACAATTGCGCACTTCCTCGACGGTTTCGGGTACCTGGTTTACTGCACCTCGATTAAATTTATACACATTTACATTGATTTACTTGTCTACCTACAAAACCAACAGTTTGATTATAACATTAATATTTATCTAATTAAGTCATGATATCTTTGTAGGAGATTTGTTTTGCCCCGTCTTCTGGGAGTGTAGTTTCTCGCCCCACACAACTGCGAAAGCTGGCCTTATTTTATTTTCTGTCCCAACGAAGTCACAAAAGTGGTCATTAACATAAGGGAGAGGAATGGCACCTATGACACCATCAATTATGGCCTCTTTATGCTTTCGGCATCCTCTGTACAATAAAATATTAGAAATGTAACGATTTTCTTATCGTTATTATCAATACATGTATCACTCTATACTAATCATAACATATAAATAGAAACTTTAATCACTTTGCTAGGAAAATTCTAACAAAAGTTATTTTTAATAGTATATTCTACCTACTATAACACAGACACAACTCAAAATGGGCTGTCAGAATGTTTTTATGTAGCATATTTTTACCAGAGTAGTAAGGGTAAAAATGTTTAGGGTAAAGAATCGCTTAGCCACGTCAGCTTTCATTCCCAGCCAGACTGGAGAATAAATTATGTGAGGTGCGACTGTAAACAAAACGAAGAGTTAAGAGATACACGTTAATTCCAACTTTTTTGAAGCCCTGCTTACTACACGTTTTATTCTAGCTATATAGTCAATTCACGGTTATACCAAATTTTTCTGAAGCACTGCTGAAGTTATACTTCAGGCTATTCCTCCGCCTCATGCATCAAAGCTTAGGAAATCACACCAGTTGGCCAATGCACCGCTTTCGTGTGCACTCAATTTAATGATATTTTGCGTAAGATCTATTTCTGAATAGGCATTACCAGCAAACCTATTTTCTCTCTGTCCTCCATATTAATTATAAATTAAATATTGTCATTTGTATATCAACTTAAAAGTGGAAGTTCAATTTAACCAAGAATACGGTACTTTTATGTTAACACAAGTATAACACACTTGCGATACATGACATATGTAGGAAGCAGCCGAATACGTCATAAAAGGGGTGTTTTTCAAATTCAAAATGTGTGAAAAAAACCGTGAATAGACTATAGTTACGTAGCTAGTCACAATGCAGCTGTACAATCTCTACCGTTTGCCGTTACGTCATAACGCATAGAGCCAAGAAACGTATTACCAGAGTCAAGCATGTTCGCCACACTGGGGGACCAAGGGAAGAGGAGTATAAAAGGAAAAAATTGCTCACCGCTCCATAGCGCCACGGTTAAGCAGAAACAAAAAAACCAGCTCTAAGAAAGCTCTAAGAAATAAAAACCCAGAGACAATTTATTACGGCTTCGTTTCCTGTATTAAATTTTTACATTCCCTACTGCTAGGCCTTATAGTAATACGTTTTTACNAATTTATTACGGCTTCGTTTCCTGTATTAAATTTTTACATTCCCTACTGCTAGGCCTTATAGTAATACGTTTTTACGCCCGCAGGGAGTACATAATACAAACAACAGTTAGAACAAATTAAGTGGGACTTTTAACCCTTGCATGCTTACTGTAGACAATTATATCTATACACGCTGCACGGGAAGGTTATATTGAACAGGCACACTTTACTCTGCAAGGATCAATGCCCAAATGATAATCCCTAGGGATAAGTGATTCATAAACCGTGCTACTGCTGTACGTTATAACNAATTTATTACGGCTTCGTTTCCTGTATTAAATTTTTACATTCCCTACTGCTAGGCCTTATAGTAATACGTTTTTACCGCCCGCAGGGAGTACATAATACAAACAACAGTTAGAACAAATTAAGTGGGACTTTTAACCCTTGCATGCTTACTGTAGACAATTATATCTATACACGCTGCACGGGAAGGTTATATTGAACAGGCAAGGATCAATGCCCAAATGATAATCCCTAGGGATAAGTGATTCATAAACCGTGCTACTGCTGTACGTTATAACTNGCAAGGATCAATGCCCAAATGATAATCCCTAGGGATAAGTGATTCATAAACCGTGCTACTGCTGTACGTTATAACTGGTTCATATCACTGATCACCGAAAACAAAGCCTACGCTTATTTGTTATGATAAGGAAGCAAATTCTTTGGGAGCTTAAGCACATCAAGCATAAAAAAATGTATTATTCGCAATACCAGAAACAAAAAAAATGTAAGTATAAAAGGTTCGAAGTGCCCACACAATCATGAACTATGANGTAAGTATAAAAGGTTCGAAGTGCCCACACAATCATGAACTATGACTTTCTTAGTCTTGAGCTATGGCACAAATGGTTGCATCGGCAACAGGCTTCCTCCGTATTTTTCTCGGGGCCACTGTGGGGCAGCGGCTAGAGCGCTCGCATCTCATCAAGGTGAACCGAGTTCGATTCCAGGAGGGGTCGCTCCAGGATATTCGCACGTGGGAATATTGCAGAACGATGCCGCTGGTCGGTGGGTTAGCTGCTTCCTACTCACCTCGCTTCATTCTCTTCGGCTCTCAAGACGCTGATGTTATTTAGAGCCGTCGATACTTCTACACTCCACGTTTTTTTTCTCTTCTGAGGAGTGGGCGATGTTACTCGCCAATCCTCGATATCCACTTCATGTAGTATGCAATGGGGAACATTAGGATTAGATCTTCTCGCATAAAATCCCTGGCTTACCAGCAGACTTAGTGTAAGCACTACGAAATTTTCTGGTTTAAGTACGATCAAGTACTAATTTTTATTTTAAAAGTTTCAAGGAAATTTTACATTTAAGCATAACGGTAATTCAATTAAAGTACTAAAAAAAATTAAAAAAAACTACTTAGGCTACATTTTTTTTTATCTAACTATGAAAATTAACTGTAAACCTTAGCTAGAAACCTCAATGGTGTCGTATGTATTCAAAAAAAGGGAATGAAGTAGAAACCTAAGTTGCGTTTGGTGTCGTTAATAGTAAATGCAAACCAATCTCGTGGGTTGGCAAATACAACCCAAAATATTGTTTAACGTACACAGTAACACTAACATAACTGACTGTTGTAGTCATGTCCTGCTGGAGGTTGTGTCTATAGTTATACAGTTCCTAAAACCGTTAGAAAATTCTCTCAACATAACCCAAGCAATATTTGATTGTTCTTGCAACATAAATAACTTCAATAAAGAAACATAAAATTACGTTGCTCGTACAGAACTAAAGTTGCTCCTGCTCTGAAAAGCGATCTCCGAAACATTCTGTTATTTCTTTGTCGGTTTTTCTCCGTGTGGCTTGAGGTGTTACGCGTGCCGAGTGCACAAGGGGAAACGCAAGCATGCGCATCCATCGACTTTACGCGCTAGAAGTGCAGACTTTTCCGTCGTAGTCTCGCTTTTAAGACTCTCATCGGTAAACCAACCATTTTATAGCGTGATTACGAAGGTAGTTAATGCTGCAAGTCCATTTGTTACCGTAATGCGGCGTGAAACATAAGATAGCCCAAGACAAGGGCTTCTGCCAACTTGTGAGCAACTATTTTGCGGTATTTGTGTGTTTATTTTGCATAATTGAGCCACGATAAAACATAGAAATTTATTGCACCAAAAAAAGCGCGGCAGAAATACATCGCTTCAGTAAAATATTTACTCTGTTAGCGAGTAAAAAACCATCCTGTACGATTGCCCTTTCGTCATTTTTTTTTTGTTTCCATTAAAATATAAAATACGATTAATGTATAGGTATAGAGTTAATTTAAGTCAGAAGCCTCTTCATTAGAAATATGCAAGCCTATAAATAATAATTCACAAATCGTTGAAACTGAGTTCCTTAAATCGTTATTAGGTGATTGCTGATTTCAAGAGACACGTTTTCATAGATTTCCAGTATAGTATAAACGACTTGGAGGCATGCTCTTGTAGCACTGTTGCACGCAGCTGCTGCGGGTCCTTTCCTTTGTCCACACCCTCTGGTGTGTGAAGCGCAGTGCTCCATCACAACTAAAATAACAGAGGTGCCCACCCTCTTATTGCAGACAACTTATTAACCATCGGGATTTATGAATGTTTTATTCTGTTTTTAATTGAGCAAACAGAAATGGTCCTCTCGTTGCAACTTCCCAGGACCTACCACTTCCGAGGCGCATAGGCAATACCGATACTTCCTGCAGGCAATCATACACTGTCTGTTGCCAGAAACAAAGAAGCAGCTTCAGTACTGTTTACAATGAGCATTAAAATTGTCCTTCGCCATCGTCTGAGCATGCAGTGGGCACAGCAGCTTGCCATGGACGCATGTAGGGAGTATTGTCTACGTGCGGGCCTATGTATCGCTACGGCCGAAGCTTTGTATGGATTTTGCACTGAAACGTGGGAGCCATAAGAGCGACACTGCCATGCAGATAAAATGCACCGTCGCCGCTAAGCACAAGGCTTTGAACCGGTGTGCAGTGTTCTCGTCGCTCTGCGAGTACCTATGGGAATTTCAGCAGCTACCCTGTTATTTTATTGGTGGAACCTCTGTAGGAAGGTTCAATGCAGCCGATTTGTACGTATTTGACGCAAGCGTATATTTTTAGATACAGCGCTTTGAAGAAGCCTTTTTAGCTATGTTGGCGTGCTCTGAAATGTGTTTCCAATGTGCGTGACGTCTTGAAAGCACTCAACAGCCCTCGTCTGAAGTGTGTGTTATTTTCTTAGATGAGTACATGGGACGCACGTTTAATAGTTTCGTGGGAAAACGAGTATTCCAAAAACACTCCAACGCAGTTCAACCTCCAGGTAGTTTCTACGAAACTATTAGACGTGCGTCCAATGTGCTCATCTACGAAAAGAAGACACACATGAGACTAGAGCTGTCGAGTACTTACAAGAAGTCGCGTACAATAGAAAAACCATTTTGGAGCACTCCAAAATGGCTAAAAACAGCATTTTCAAAGTGCTCTATCTCAAAATATACGCATTAGAAACACAAAACTACTTAGGAGGCCTGCATTGAACCTTCCTACAGTCTTTCACAAATAAAATAATGTCACCGCTGAAAGTCCCACAGGCCTGGGTACGCGCAGTGCGACGAGTACACTGCGCTCCAGTTGAGAGCCGTGCGCTTAGCGCCGATGGTGCACTTGACGCGCGTGGCATTGTAGCCCTTATCCCTTCCGCGTTTCTCGGTCTCAAATGTGGGAAAAAAGCGCAAGGTAGGTGGGAGCCTTAAGGGTGTTCAAGTACCAAAAATAATTTTCTATATTTTTAGAAAAAAAATTTAATTCTGTTTTATTACATCAAATAGTACCTGCATATAGATAAAAAGTATCAAGCAGAATGGAAAATTAATTTACAAAAATTAATGACAGAAAATACAAGAGTTTTTTTTATTTATATATATTGGCATACAAATGTAATATTTTGCATTATAATCATGTTTGGCTACAGTTCAAATTAGTAGTGACATTAGAATAAGATGAAGAAATTTAATTGAATTTCTCCCAGTTGTTCGGCCATTAATTTTATTTCAAAGTTTACAATAAAATTGAAATCCAAAATAGCCAGAAGTTAAACTTTAATTGCAGGCAAACAAAATGCCACACTTCAACAAAATTTCTTTGTGGAGTTCCTAAATGTTCGACAAACATTTTAGCGGAAACCAAACAGCGTGTTCAAATAAATTTTTAAATTATTTTTGGCACAAATTTTAAGGTTAAAATGCTGACAATTCTACAAAAAAAAGTATGTGAGAGTTATTATAAAACTAATTTGTATTTTTTATCAAATATTTATTGATATTGTATCGCAAACCCGCAAAATATCGTAAAAATGCAGGAAAAAAATTTAAGCACTTCAACAGCCTTCAGGTAGGAAATACCAGGGACCTAACCCACCATCGCACAGCTGTGTGGTGACCTCAAGGAAGCACCACCCTTTCCTCCCCTGAAGGCGCCACCACAACCACACTACTGGTGCCACGGTCCGTTCAAAGGGCTAAACTGTGTATTGATTCGGCGCTCGGGACGGGCTTCCGAGGGGTGAACTTGTAGGGGGGCGAGGCAGTTAAGGACGCATGCCCATCGCCACGGGTTCCTGACAGAGACAAATGGCCATCACGCGTCGCGGGCCGCAAGGTTCCAGCCCCCACCACCCAAGGCAAAACCATCCGGCATGTTCTTCCTTCCGGCCGTCGGGGGTTTCTGCGTCGATCTATGGGTAAGGTTCCTCTACAACAAGTTGGCAAGATCAATGTTAAAAGTTTGGCAACCAAAAATCTTCGCCACTAGGTAGGCGCAAGTGTTGGAAATGTACCAGATTTTCTCTATTTTCTACTATGAAAAACAGGATAACTGTACTAACCATAAAACAAATATAAAATAACTTCGTAACTGTCAAAAAGTTTTCTTTTTTAGAATTTACGTAGTTAAAATTTTAATTAAAAGTTGCCTTTTTGGAAGAGTGCGCACCTAGCGGCGGAAATTTTCCCTATCCAAACTCTCCCATATTAAATCACGTTTTGTTACTAACCTTAACAGAATAAACCTTATCCATGGCACAGCCGGCCTAGACTGCACAGGTACGGAATAGGGACGTATCCAGAAGCGAAACGTCGAGGTAATTAAACAACCCCTGGAACGAACGTAGGATAGATGGCACACGTAGGTCAAAAACACGCAGTGAAAACTCGTGGCTAGCAAACTGTTTACATAAAACGCGCCGTTTGTACTTTTGCCATACATTTTTTGATCGGATTTTAACGCAAAACAGAAACCACTGCGGTGATACCAGTTTGTGAACCATAAAATGTACTCTGCAATAATTATAGAATTTTCTTCCTTGATAAGTCATAGCGTATCACTCAGGTGATTGGATAACTCTAAAATCAATAGTGTGTCCCTTTACTTACTTACGATGTGAAATAATTGGGAATTAATTATTGATTATTTTCCGAGAATCACTTTAGAAGCGCTGGTAGTACAAGAAATAAAACGATAATCGTCTCTGAAATATAAATAAATAATGTTCTATGCCCTAAGAAAGTCACACTTTAAAAAATTCATCCATGGAAAACATATACATAAATTCAATGGAGTCCAACTAACCCCTTTTCTTTTAAATAGAAAAACATATCTTAGAAAAATAAACGTAAACACACCGCCAGGATAACGACCACATTACAAAAAGTTCCCGACAAATCATAAAACTATGTTGGAGTAATGTGCTGAATAAGCTCAGTCCAAACCATACACAGTCGAATAACATTATTAGGACCACCTTCTAGTATCCAGAGTAACCACTCTTCGCACCACCGACAACAGTTAGACGAGCTGGCAGTGACTCAATCAGGTGCTGATATGTCTCCACGGGTATCTGGAGCCATACTGTCTGCAGTACGTCCCACAACTGTTGAAGGGTGCTTGGCGGAGTACACAGAAGGCGAACACGACGATCGAGGTGGTCCCACATATGTTTAAAATTGCAGTGAGATCGGGGCCGTTTAGGGGCCAGGGAAGATCTTTGAAGTCTTGGTCGTGCTCTTCCAGCCACGTGCGGACACTTATAGCCGTGTGGCAAGGCGCATTATCGTGCTGGAAGATCCCATCCTCTCGAGGAAAAATAATCATCATGTACGGGTGGACGTGATCGCCGAGGAAGGATTCATAACCAAATCGATCAAGAGTGCCTTCCACACGGATGATGGGATCTAGAGAATACAACGAGAACATTCCCCAGACCATAACATTGTCACCACAGTCTTGTGATAGTCCAGCAATGGATGCAGGGTGTCGGTTCTCCAACGTTTCTCGTTGGACACGCTGACTTCGATCCGTTCTATGCAGCTGAAAACGTGACTCGTCGGAGAAGACTACCCGTCGCCAATCAGCAGTGGTCTACCCTGGAACCTCATTTCCAGAAGGGTTAGCTGAATTGTTGCGGTAGACACGTGTCTGGATGCCCCCTGGTTAATTTGGACGGTGAGCTGTTCCACTGTAACCCGCCGGTTGGTCGTCACGCACCGTCGTATTCGACGTTCATCTCGGACATCAACGGCGCGTGGAGCTCCGCAGTTTCCACGACGGTTATTCTTAATGGTGCCATTCGTCAACTCACAATACACATTTACCACAGAGGCAACTTAACAGTTCAAGAACGTCGCTGTTTCCGAAATGCTGCCCCCCTAGGTCCGAAAGCCGATGACCATTCCTTTTTGCATCTCTGTTATATAGCTTACCTTACCCATGACAGCATGAAGCGCACTGTGTACATCCAGCTTGTCGGTTGCATTATATGCCCGCTTCACCAGCCCACATCACGGGCCACGTCTTGGGCTACGCGCTGCAGATGACACTTATAGCAGGTGGTCATAAAGATGTGACTCGACTATGTATATTGCCTTCAATAAGAAGGCTTACAAAGGAGATAACTCTCACTTGTATGACGACTCCGGGCGCCACCGTCAGTAATACGGCGTAATGTTAGAAAAAACTCGAATTTGGAATTCACGTCTCACAGCAACCCAGCCAAACGCCAAAGACGACTAGGAAGTCGATGTTATGGTAGCTGCGAACCTGGCTTCCAGCTCGTAGCTTGCCTTGTGTAGGTTGGGCGCCAAACATCACAGGCACCTTCCAACACACTATAAACTTTCGGCCTGCTTTCAAAACAGAGGGTGACGTGTGACGTCAGCGAGACTGATCCAAGCCACTCACTCCTTGCCGGAGTCACGTTGCTTGCGCGTGTTTCCTCCATCTCTGGCGAGAGAGCTGCTTGTTGTTTGGGCGAATCTCCAACTTAGCGAGTGTTTTACCCATTTCCATTGACAGCATGTCATATCAATGCTGTTACCGATTTCAATGGGAATTACGAGAACGGTTCGCGAGTTCGTATATTTGGTTTTCAAAAACTAATATGACAGCATTCATTGGTAAAATTTCTCGCGCCAACTTCAAACCAACAGATTCTTTTAAAATAAGTTCACTGATTAAAACCAACAACTACGTACTTTTTTTCGAGGAAGGTCGATGACTATTCCAGTTATTTCCCATTTTCTTAAAATATTTCACATGTAATAAATATGGCATACCTATAGAACTAAACACGCGGACGACTTTTTAAATGCAATTAAATTATTGTATTCGCACTGAAGTCGATAATTGTGATGAAATACTCACCACGTGGGTGTAATACCTTAAGGCGTCTTTCTAATAAAAATTCTAAACCCCACAAGGTAAGGCCAGGCCGGTAATTTAGGGAGCATTGTGCCACAATCTCAATAAACTTCGACATAGACTCGCAACAAAATTCCTCGCATATTAGATATGCAACACTGAAATGATATCACACTGGCCGTTCAGCTAAGGCCTGATCCCATCACAACAACACGCAATGAAAGCCAACACAACTGAGCTGCATATGCCACTTTTACTGCACCGTTTTGCTCTTTAAGAAAACTGCGCAAAAACAACCTCCAACATGCAGTTTGTAACCTTTTTCACAAATAATCGCGCTAGCACACCGGAATAATACAAAATACTGTCAGGAAATTTTCGTCTACGTCCGAAAAAGCCGCATGTTACGGCCGGCCCCCGCCCGTGTGTGGTGCATGCCTGGTGCCAACGTATACGTAAACCCGATCGAACGAGAATACATTTATTTAAATCATGTTATTAGTCACGCCGTTATGGTGTAGGAATGGGTTATCCGGTATACGTTACGTCGACGTTTCCGTGCTGGTACCCCATTTGTCGGTCTGATTTTAAAAACATATTGACGTCAAAACCTCCCAAGGATGAGACGGCGCAGTGAGCGTCGACCCATATCCTGGACTGCTGAATACGAGTGAGGATACTGTTGGCACCACAAATCCTGGCGGGCGAATTTACAGTAGAGCGAGGAGAAGTAGCGCGCACGCAGCCTACTGCAGCCTGACGGCGTGCTAAAAACATTAGTCTCAATTTAATCATGTGCGCGCTTGCCAAAACGCACCGAATATTTTTCTAGCAGTTTCTTTCCAGTCTTGGTGCTGCTAATTTCAGTACTGGCACTGTACAGTACAGTAAGGGCACTGAAGGCGCACGACTCCACCAGACTGGGACTGTGTGTTCAATTAGCGTCTTAGCCAGACGCACACTACTATTGAAAATATTTCAGTCCCTTTTCTGGAAGTCCAATGCATCCCAGACAAACGGTAAGTATGGTAGTCTACTGACTTGGTGGTCTCGCTGACTGAATACATTTTCGTCTTAGTTCATCGGAGTTCGTCTCTTAGAATAGGTCTGCATTACACTAATATATATATATATATATATATATATATATGTATATATATATAGACATACACACATGCACACACAAAACTCACCAAGTAAGGGGAAAATAAAAACTGTTTGCGCGCAATGCTTTAAATTGTACAACGAGTAAGTACAGAAGGCCGAGAGAATATTAAATCCGTGTTATGCGTTACTATTTCGGTGTTCCGTCTAAAGCACAACCAACGACCACATGGATTCATTAGTGATCTGATACTACATTACTACAGTAAATGCTGGACAAGCAGGCCAGACGTGATACGCTGTACACACCTTATTGAATTCAGTATTGTACAAATTTAACGTCCAGCTAATTGGAAATATAACTTCTTATGTACTTTCAAAATGCATTCGACCCATGCCATCGATCGTCATACTCCAAACTCTATACCATTGTAAGTGAAACGTGTAGGAAAACAAATGTTAATTCACACGTTTTCTTTATCACACAGGTAGTTTGTGAGACTTCGCGAAATAACCAGCATTTAGGATATGTTCCGAAGTGCTATTTTTACGCTTGAAACATTTCACTTGTCACTCGCCAGCAACCAATAATAAACATTAAGGAAAGAGGCTACATATTGATACACAACCTTATCGTAAAGAAAATTACCGCACACACATATGCGCAAACTATGATAGACCATAAAGTCGATACGTCACGTAACTACCGGAATAATAAACGACCAACTGTGGGCCTCTGGGAAATGTCGACGAAGTCCCCATTCCGGACAAGATGAAACTTTGGCGCGAGTACGGCAAAACTTCTGCGGTAAACACGATACCTTTGTCTATTCCGCAGCTTTGCTTTCCCATTCTAAACCGCGGAAAAAGCTTACTTACTACCACACCGTGGTCAGAGACTTGACGAACAAGCAGTGCCAAAGCTTAAAAAAGTATAAAATTAAAATCACCGACTACATTTTCATGCACTCTAAATCCCGACTTTTAGGGGACGACTCGACCGCGTATCTGTCACCCTAAGGATCAAGTAGCCTACAGATTCTTCCTAAATGAGAAATGGCAGACACTGCAGACGGCCGGTGGGTTCTTTTGGGGCATTCCAGTTTCCACCTGCCCCTACATTCCGCCACTATTTCACACCCATCTCACCCATAAAGGGGAAATGGGGTAGAGTACTTATGCGATCTATGCAGAAGTCACTCTCCTAGTTCCAACATTAAACTTATTTTCTGTTAATAGCACTATCAATAAAAACGTGTATAGTATCCAAGATTAGGACACTCCATAAGTGAATATTTGGAACACTTTCACTAACAGAGTTTTAATGCAAATAGAATAAACTCAGGTTAGTCATAGAATTTATTCACGTAAAAGGGTGATTCTTTTGAAAATTCAAATGTAAATAGACACGTTCATTTCTGTTGCCACGTCGCATTTACAGTTGTACTGGCAATGGACGGGTCAATGTCGGGGGGTGCGCAGAAGACGAAAATCATTCCGCCTCATCTTTAGTCTATGATTTCCCACGCTTTCCCTCCACGTAGACTGGGAACGAGAAGTGCTACCATAGCAATCGACTCCACCTGGCGCCAGCATCGTAGACCCTGCTTGAAACTGTTCATTTACGATTTGGTAGTTTTCAATTCGGAATCTGTCGGAAGTCACTTGTTCAGGTATTCGTAACAGCAGATCTAAATGTTAATTGGAAAACATATTTTATGGAAATGATATAATTTGAAATAAAGGAATTTATATTATACATTCTCCAAAATAAAATAATCTTATTTTATCCAAAAATGTTGAGCCCAGCACTAGTATTTTACTGAACGTGTAAACAAAGCTACACCTATCTTAATGATCTTAAATTTATTTATTTATGACTGCAAAATACGATTCTTTAATTCAAAGTGAGTATATTATGCATTATTCACAGTAAACTTAACACTTCTTATAGCCCTTTTCAAGATATATTTGTAAGCTCAGTGTGTGTACCTCACCATACATTTTTTTAAATCAGTATTGTCATGAGCTTGCTAGCTTTATTCTCGCGTCAGTCACATGAAACTGTAAAATTATTAGAAAAGGAAATATTCTACATCTGCTAATTTTTACACGTATTGCATTAGACAATTAAAGGCAAAAGAATAATTTCTATATTCGCGAATGTTAACCTGGCACTCTTAATTCAACATTAAAGCCGCGGGACTTATTTCCATCCGTCTTTACCAACTTTACTAAGCGCATGGGAGTCAGTGTGCCCGTTACAACATCTGCAGGTAAGGGCAGTGACATTCTTCAAAGGTTGACTTCAAAAGTGCTCACTTTACCGTGAACAGCCTAAAGTATGCTAGCATGCATATTTAGCACACACTAGAAACTAAATACCAAACTATCAAATAAGGCATCATATTAGTATAATACATTTCGTAAACTAAAAGCACCGATCAGAAGACGTGAAGGGAGCAATACTAGCAACACTTCATACCATCCTTCCCGGTGGAGCTGATTCGCAGCTGGGAACTTTTTGAGGGCAACCTTTGAAATAAAAAAACTTGCTACGCTTATTTCAACGGTCACACTGACTAGCACGCTATCAGTGAAGTTTATAACGATGCAAGAAAAACAGTTTACATTAAAACTGACTATTTTTAATTTATGAACAGTACATTCCTAGTCAAATTACGTTTTTTTTTTCCAAGCAAGTAAGAGTAAAATTAGGATATCAGTATCATCGCTACGTTCCTAAGAATTTTACGGTTACACTTGGTTTATGAATGAATAGTCATCGAGCCCGTGGAAATATTTATTTTACAAATACCGAAACGGTACATACTTGGCGAAAAAAAAAAAGTAGATTCAAGTCAAGGATATAAAAAGTGCTTATTAACCATAAACATCCTGTATTATTGATTAGCAAGGACTGGAAATTTCCGGACTCTACGCTCCACAATCGTCTGTATGCCCCGTCCTGCACTCCATCATTTGTTACCAATATGTACCGCCGTAGTGAGAAACCTACATCATTGTCCCCTGGATTACACGCACATTATTATTAATGCGGAATTATTTGCAAATGGCTTCAGTGTGTATGGTAGTCAAATCACAAAAGTAACACCAGAGAGGATTGCACAAACAGAAGCTGGCATCAACGCACAAATTGGAAGCTATACGTTAACCAAGCCAATAAAAACAATCCTTTTACTAGCCGTGGAAGTACATTTAATCAACAACCCACGTCATCCTCCGATACTTATTACGAATCAGATCACATGCTGTTTTTTTATAAGTTTATGCTGGTCCAAATTTTTTTCTCCAACAGCTCAAGAGTAGCTGATGGTTTAAGGGAGGTCACCAATGACACCAATAGCAGTCGCGTTTTTTACACAAACCCAGCAAAGCCATGAAGCCTGCGCTGTGCAGTTAGTAGAGTGGAGGTGTAGTGGGGATATTAGGGCGGCTCTTAACATCGAGGTCTTGAGAGCCGACGAGGGTGAAGTGAGGTGAGCATGGAGCAGCACTGGAATGCAAGAGCGGTGGGAACGGGAGAACCCCGAAAAAACCCGCCAAACAGCAGCATCGTACGGCACGATTCCCACAGGGGAAAAACCACTCCGGGAATCGAACCCGGTTCGTCTAGGTGCTGTAGTTAGTAAATTACCCTGATGCCTGGGCGTATTTGGCTTTGCCGTAAGACCACATTAGGGTGTATATCTATAATTTGGAACGTAAGAATCTTTCTTTTTAGATTAGGTTAAGGCTCCCGCATAAGTGGAGCTATTTTCGGCGTTTGGGGCCAGAAACGCGGGAGCGATAACGGCGACTGTGCCGCGTGCATCAAGTGCCCCATCGCCACTAAGCGCAATGCTCTGAACTGGCGTGCAGTGTTCTCGTCGTGCTGCCTGCACCTATGGGACTTTCAGCGGTGACCCTATAATTTTATTGGTGGAAGTCTGAAGTAAGGTACACTGTATTGTCCTTGAATATTTTTGTATGCACCTGATACCTATATATTGAAATACGACGCTTTGAAAAAGCAGTTTTTAGCTATGTTGGAGTGCTCTTAAATTGAGTTTCTAATGTGCATCGCCCTTGAAAGCAGTTAACAGCCATCGTCTGAAGTGTGTGTTCTTTTCGTAGATAACCATATTAAACGCATGTTTAACAGTTTCTTATAAAAACGTTTATTTCAGACACTCCGCAATGCAGTTGAAGCAACAGGTAGACGGAAGCCTTAGGGGAAAATCTTTCAGAAACTTAAATTTTCTCCAACGGAAAGTCATGGGGCGGGTTTACCTAGAGCCTGTAATATATATCAGTATTTTCACGACCAAGCATGATACCTGGATGTCCAATTTTGCACGGAACTTCTTCCATCGTGTATATGCAGTTTCATTGGTCTTCAGTCAATTTATGATAGCGCGTCGCAAACGGTTTTACTCTCAAATACGTACTGAGTTTGCACGACAGTGTTGGCTGAATCTGTTCAAGATGAGACTAATTTTCACATAGTTTCTAGTGAAACGATATATCGTGTATACTTCTCTTAAGCTAATATTTTTACTTCGGTGTAGGGAATTCTCGCCTCGAGACGTACTATGTATGATACAAGTTTACCTCTGACGTTTCTCATAGAATTTAGAGTCCACGAGGCGACAAATGAAACACGACTGAATACTTGCGAATTCCACCCTAATATATTTCATTTATTTTTGCAAAAGTTTAGAGATGCTCGATTTTTAGTTATTTCTGTCGGGCGGTAGAGCCAACTTACACTTGCGAGTTGCGGGTTCCAGTCACTGGTGAAGTTGGCAGCCCTGAGTATGGCAGAACCCCTGCCAACGGTGCTCAAGACGAGTACGCGGGATAATTCTGCAAGGATTTGTAACTATAGTCCATTCAGTGTAACTTCCAACTTTTCTGAAGTACTGCTAAAGTTCTACTTCTGGGATATTCCTCCGCCTCATGCAAACTAAGATTAAATAAGTTTACAACATTACACCAAAGGGACCAAAACTCCGCATTCGTGCGCACTCGGTTTAACAATATTTTGCGTAAGAACTATTTCTTACTAAGCATTACCAACATACCTATTTTATTACTTTCTTTATTCATATTAATTATATGGGAAATATTATAATTTATACATAACAGTAAAATTTAACTAAAAGTAAGATAGTTATGTTACCACAATTATAAAACTCTTGTGATACATGATGTATTTAGGAAATAATCAAATACATAATACATGGCGTGATTTTCGAAGGTAAGATTCAAATGGTGTGAAAAAACCGCGAAGACTATACCTTTCACAATACACGATTAAAAATGTCGTAGTTTCGCGGACATTTTTAAATAAATACACCATTAAATTTACAAAAACTATCTCTGTACGTACAAATTTCCGTATTCCTCTAACTTCGAGTTTCGAAACTAACAATGCTGAGGTAACACGAAGCCTTTGCTGCTGCAACCAAAAAATTGTCGTTCCTGTAATAGTTAATATATTCTCCCAATTAATATTATTTCTTCAAAAATCATAATCACACGCCACTTGTAACAAAACACTTAACACTTGCACATAATTATAAACTGGCAAAGATGCGTGCCATACTTCAATGCTTCATGTTTATGCTCACGTTATCGAAAGAGCGTAGCGGGTGATTGATAAGAGTTATTGTTTCACAATATGTTTATTCGTGTTCAAACCCCGCACCCAGTACAAAATATAACTTTCTTAAAATTCTATTTTTATACACAAGGAAGCACCCATGTGACGAAAATCCAACTCTTTTTCGTTATTGCTCTCCAGAAGCAGGATCTGCAGAACATGTGACTAGTAAATTTACTGAGAGGTTTTGTGAATTCCCGTAAAGTTCTATTTATTTACGGTAAGTCCGTTGTTGAAGAATGCGTAGTTTCCGTAATTTTAGGAATATTTCTGGATCAATTTTTCGATTATTTTTTCCTAGGCGTAATTAACAATTAATAAACAATTAATAAGAAATGTGATATTTTACTCTTGACTGACAATATAGCGTGAACTAACATGCCAGGGAATTGCTGACCCTAGAAATAAATTTCAGTTTATTTCGATGCGATAGAAAAATTTTTTAGTTCAGGGTCTATAATGGTGTGCAAAGATAAGGACGAGACAGGTTTTCACAATGTACTAAATTCCACGGGCCGAGATCACGAACCGAACCCTCTTCCCATGGGTAAAAAGGCAGCAACCCTACTCAATATACCAGTACGATATCCATTTTTCAATATCGTATCAGTGAGATATATAGCTTCCAGAGAGTACTGAAAATCGATGACGATATATAACAAATATCGTTTATATTGATATCGCAAACATCGACACTGCAGATATCGGTTATACTGATATTGAAAATGTCGCATATCGCCGATATCGCAATATGCGATATTTTAGCATACTCTATTGGATCATATCGCAGTAGCAAAATTTAAGAAATATTGTTTCAAGATCGATATATCACAATATCGCACAACCTTACTACTCAATGCAACACCAATCACAGGTAAGCCATGGATTCATGCCCCTTTGTAGATGTAATTCTAGGTTATTCTAGAACCTAAGCCTCTTCCAACCTGCTTCCAGGCTCGAAAGTGGCCGAGGTAATAAGCTGCAATACAATCAAATCCAACCTTTGTACTCACACTACGGCCGCAGACATTTTGCAACGAGACAATCGATATGCAGGTTTCGCGTGTGTGTAGGGGATGGAACAAACGGTCCGGCCGAGAGCGACCCTCATTTGTTTCGTGGCGATATCCGCACCGCATAATCGCCCATAAGCGGCACGTGACGCAGTTTCGCGCACATGGAAGGGGGGAGGGGGAGCATATCGACAACACACCTCTGGCACACAACTGAGAATTCGCCGAAGGGATGGAGCGAGCGGTTAAAATGGGTATTCGCGGCGAACAACAGCCAAAGGTAATTCGCCGACGTGTGTCGCCTACCATATTAATTTTGGCAAGAACGCGCGCGAAAACGTGTTACGACCGTGCGGTTAGCGTGTGAGAATCGTCACGGGTTCGATATAGGCAGCAACTAGCGTCGGATAAGGTAGTTACAAAACACTTTTACGTTCCCAGTTCGCGTGAATACGGAGCGATGGATTTTATAGGCTATTCGCGGTAAAGCGAGCACTTTTTAAGACCCTGCAAAATTTTTCCTTTCAGCCAATTTATATCTTCCCGCAATTTTTTAATATAAACATTGCCATGTGGCTAATAAACAGTGTGTGTACATTTCACCACTCTCAAAAGTTTACGTTTAAGGCTGTAGTAAAATATATTTATTAGTGGTTATTGCCTGTTGGGAGAGCCTTGGAAAGTGCTCACTTTACCGTGAGTAGCTTATGGTACTTATCTGCATGTGGCCGCCGGTCAAGCACGACACACTCCCAATACACCGATCCAGGTTGAACTTTTACTGCAGGACGTCCGCGTTTTGAAACTGGTGTCACTTGCTAGCATTTCTTCCGCCATCCCTTTACGAGACCACGAAGAAAGAGAATCATGCCCTTCAAATGGGAGATGAGGGGGAGACGAGACGATGTTTCCTGAAAGGGAGCGCGAGAATTTCACGGGAGGATAATTAGTTTTATTTAACAAACTTTAATTATCTCAAGAAACAAACCAGAGTAAAATTATTTAAAGACACCCATAGGAATACACGTATCTGCCCCAAAGTTTGTGCACACTAAGGAGGTAGTATGTGGGATTGATCAAAAACATCAAGTCCTATGGACATCCAGCACACTATACAGTATGCAACACATACTTCAGACACCTTAATAAGGTGTCTGAAGTATGTATTGCACCAGGAACGGCCGCACACGCAGTAATTCCGGTACGGAAGCTGCGGAGTCCCACTAAACCGCCACGCTAAAAGACACTTGACTGTTCAATTGATCGGAGCTCGCCGTCGTCCTCAGGTAATTGCAGACGCTTATGTGATTCGCGCGCAGTGGGATCTCACAGCCAGCGCTCGCCATAACGTCACGCGATCTGCGCTAGGACACTCGGTCTAACGGCTGCAGACCGGCGTAGGCGAGTGATGCACTTCCACTTACCATAAGAGTGCCTTCTACACCCTGAACAGTTTGTGTCGTGATACCCGTTCGGATTGCACGATGTTTACTCTAAGTGCCCCTCCGTGCATTTCCACTAGTGTAACATTTCGAGAGACAATAAGAAAAATCTTCTTTGCGTTGCATTTCAAGCAAAAAAAGGTTGTTAGTTTTGTCACGTGAAATTACACAATGGTATGCGATACGAACATTAAAAAAAAAAAAATACAAACCCAGAAAGGTTAAAAAATTACCTGTTTTTTTCCTTCAATTTATTAATGTTTCAGTAAATCTAACGGAACAGATTTAGTGCACTTGCGTTTGAATGTAAGTGTACGTGCGCACATCTAAACATACCATATATATACATATATATGTATATATAAGTGAGGTTAAAGAGACTTGAATATATAAATAAAGGATAACACAAAGTTAAAAATTATCTTAAACAGACATTAAAAAAAAAAGCTGGAAAGTGACAGTACAAAAATTCTGTGATCAGATTTCACGGTAGTAATAACCAAATTTTTGAACTATTACAATATTATCAGGATATTCAGTTAATATGTTACAGTTGGAGTTGTTGCGGGAACACCCTATTACTGTTAAAATTGTTATGGCGTAATGTATAAGTAAGGTTTATTCTACTCAGGTTGGGAAGCTTAACTGTTCAGTTTGGTAACTAAAATTTTTAGCCACTAGGTAAGCACTAGTGTTGCATGTGTACCGGAATGTTTCTATTTTATACGTTAAAAAACAAAATAATTGCAGTAATCATAAATCAAATATAAAATAACTACTTAACTAAGTGAAAATTTTCTTTATTATTATACACGTAGCTTGAAATTTTTATTAAAAGTGACCTCTTTGGGACACTAGCGCTTACTTAGCGGCCGAAATCTGCCATAAGAAAACTCGTTTTGCTCGTAACCTGAGTAGAATTAATCTTAAAATAAGTTACGGACACCATCACGGTTAAGACGCTACTCAATATTTGAGTGTACCAACAGCCAACCCACCTGATTGCTGTCACTACGAATGTATACAGTCTACATTGGTTGTAGGCAAAAAATTTTGCTCCTCGTAGCCACATTTTTACACAAGCTATCTTTCAATGTGATCTCCCTCCCCTTTTTTTTCTTCGCCAACCAAACCACCTTTACTTGGATCTTTTTCGGTGAGCGGGGCACGCTAGGTAGGGCAGATATGGCACGTGGTGACTTTCCCAAAGGTCGCGGAAGGAAAAAAAAAAAAAAAAAAAGGATGAGATAATACAGGTGGTAGAGGGGGAAGAGGTTGCCCCGAACGGAGCGCCACCGTCGATCCTTTGGTTCGAGGACACCGCTACAGGGACATCCTGACGTGGTGTTCTGATTCCCTGCACTCGTGCACAGCGACATGCGAGCCGGCATAATGGAATTTCATGGGAGTCCTTGAGCTTCCAGTCAGCGGTCCGCAAGTAAAACTAGAATATTTTACTTTTCATAAAAAATAGTGTGGTGACGCTGTAACTCTAATTTTTTTTGCTATTAAAGAAGCTGGGTTTTTCAAATTTTGTTGTAGCCTAAACTACACTTGAGATTGTAATAATTTGCAATGAAAAATAAATACGTTGTATACATGAAAAAATGTTCTTAGCTTGTATTTAAGAAACGGTTGGGGGTCCGGAAAAATGTACTTCCAATTAAAGTTGTCTGTGAAATGGCAAAGTTTAAGAACCCTTGCTACTACCCAATTCTTGCATGACTGCATCCGGGAAAGAACAGCTACCGAGCACTGTAATCTTTGAAAACAAAAATGGAGACCGCATAGCATGTAAACAGACTTGAAACAACTTAACCTTACTTCACTTTAAACAAACTATCTCAACCTTACTGCAAAATACACCAAATACACGTTAAGTATTTCTAGGTATGCTTACTTTTAAGATCTTTTAGCTCGCTAATTTAAAATTCGACACGTTCCTGGAAAACAAATTGGTGATAACGTGGCATACCCTCCATGCTGTACTTGTGCTCCATACAAAAATTCCACAAATAAATCTGTTCCAGAAAATCTAGCATTACCGACAACATCCCCAGATGCAGTCAGCAAACGTGCAGTTTAACGAAGAAACTATTTATTTTCGCCCACCTGTTTGCTTTGTAATTTTTCTGTCCCTTCGCCAAGTGTGAACAGCATTCCTGAACACCGACTACAAACGGTAAGTTTTTTTATATTATTTGCCCCACACACTGCTTTACGTAAAAATACCTTGTGTGACGGAGTATGCTCCATCACCACTGTGAGTTGTATTTTATTGTGCGATGGTAAGACTGCTTGCTTTTCCAGTTCAGCATTTATTTTCTCCTCGGCGCTCGACTTCTTTCGTCGCGTCTGCCCGCAGCGCATGTCTGTTTATGGGTTGCAGCGCGAAGTATGAAGGGGTTACCTGCCTGAAAATTGTGTCATCGGCTCTTGTATTTTTGCTAATTAAAAAGGTGGTTGATATAGAGCGCGCTGACGTCGGGCCTGGGGTCTCTGTAGAAGGGGGTGTGCGTGGAAGGGGCCGCCGGGTAGTATAAATAGGCGTGTAGCTTAGAGACCGGGAACATAAATAATTTAAATAAATGGGTTCGATTAACATTCATACTCACAACAATACATAAACTCATCCCCGAGTGCGCAGGTGTATGAATGACTCGCTTTAGAGTTTTCTACCTGTGTATTAGCGCTGACATCACCGCCCACAGTGTCGAATAAGCCAGTCTGGATAGCTTCACTACCAGTTCCGGTAAGATCTACAAGGCAGGAATCGCATAATTACTCAAAACAATTAGAACATCCACACTATAAAACGGGAAAACAGGGACCTTTAAATCAAACTACATTTTCACTACTCTTGGGCCGGCGGAATTCTCCGATCGGTCCGGGACAAAAATTTCGACATATTTAACAAAACTACCTAAATCAAGGCATTTTCAGCTCAATTCACACGAAACACTGGAAATGGGCAAAGCTCCTCGGATCTTTAAAAAACACAAGCCGGTCGAAAATAACACCTATTAACACCTTAAATACACCCATCCACATTCCTGAGTATTTCCAGTTCAATTAAAGAAATACGCAGGTAAATTAAATAAATAATTCAATTCACCGTGTCTCCTGGGCGGTCGGAGTTTTCTGATCGGTCCGGGACAAGATTTAATAAAAATACTTCGTCCACGTCGTTTTCAGCTTGGGTACCAGGTCCCCTGGCGCTACCCAGGGGTCCTTCAACATAGCAGACTGCTGGCTTGCCGCAGAATAATAATTTGATCAACAGCCAGGCGGAGCAGGCTAGCTGTCCCTAACCTGGGTGCTGGAAATGCTTAACAAATGGGAGGACAAGAGCTCTCACAAGGGCTTGTATCTCCCCCGCGCTGAGGGAGTAGCATCCCGGTGATGCAAAATGGCGGTGGTATTTTCAGCTCACTTCACCACACTTAACCACACTGTGCGGACACGCACAGCCTCAAATAACACACACACACACACACACTCTCTCTCTCTCTCTCTCTCTCTCTCTCTCTCTGTCCACTCACGCGACTCATAGTTACGCCCTGACAAGGCAGCTCATGTGGGTGCATTAGAAAAATATTTTCCTCCACTCTGTCGTCAGGAATCCAGGCCGAGAGACACACAAGGGAGGTCAGGACTGGGTTTGGGGGCATTAGTCTTAAGTTAGTTTTAGTTTCAAAAATCCAAAAAATCTTACAAAAAAAAATGTAAAAATATTTAAAACAAAATACAAAATTTAAAAAACTCTCAAAATCAAATAAAAACTTAAATATATTCAAAAATAAAAGAAAAAATATAAACATTCTTTAAAAATCAAAAAATAATGTATTTACGGCTGCAAGGCCAGTTTTCTAGTCTTAAGGACAAGCTACAAATGATGCCCTTCGGGAGACTGAAGTAGATACACCCACTACACTGGTTAACCCTAGTTTCGACCAAAGCTGGCAACAGTCCTAGTACAGAGGGTACCAGAAAAGTGTACTAATAACCTGCAACTTTTTCACAAACGCCACACGATGAAATGACCGGAGAATAAGCGCGAGGCCGGACCCTAACTTGCAGCACTGTAAGGGCTGATGATGAACAAGCTGGGCTGTCGATGAGCAGCGACTCGGGTTGTAGGGACTCACCGACGCACTACACGCGAGTTTAACTGGCCACTTGCAAACAACACTACAACATGTTCTACAGACATCACGACACTACAACACGCCCGCCGGGAGACTGGTGGGGAGCTCACTCCCTCGCCGATAACACATACACGTAAATTTATTAAGATAGCAACAGTGGTTAACAGCTATAAATACGTGCCCGGAGCCCAGTTAAAACATATACATAGCAGCCTGCCGCCGGCTCAATGATTTTACCCAAGTTTGTCGGGCAGTATTTTTGTTGCAAACCCACTAAACGAGTTATGGGAACTTCGGTTCATGATCTCGTGACAGCACGGCCTTTCGGGGGCATATGAGAGATCGGCGGCGGCGGATCGGGGAGATCGTGGTCGGGAGCCTGGGAGGCCCAGCTCGGCTGGGGTGGAGATCGTCGCCTGGAGGCTGGGAGGCCCGGTTGGTAGGAGACTGTCGATGAAGGTGATTGTGTTGGGAAAATGAATAATTGTGGTATTGCAGTTCAGATCCTTTTATTCTAGAGACCGAAGGCCTCAGCGATTGATTCAAAAGATTGTTGTTTTTTTTTGTGTGATATGTGTTACTAATGAGTGGTTTTTCTGAAAAAAAAAAAACTGGAGGTTTTTAAAAAGAGGTTTTATTGGAATATTATATGTATTTTGAGAATAAATTGTTTTGGAAACCAAATGTTTGTATATGTAAAACTCAAGGTGTTTTTATATTTTTGTAAATTGAAAGAAAGGGTTAGAAGGAAAAGAATACTGGGCCAAAATTAAACTAATATTAAACGAAACTGTAGTTTGTATAATTGTGTGTACACCCACCCATTCTGGTCAGAAAGAAAAAGTAACTAACAATTGTCTGTTCTAAAACGTTTTGTGATGTATTTTTCTCTTTTCTGTCCTCTTCCTGCATAGTGGTAAGTAGACAGAGGTTGGGAGGGAAGTTATGATGGTAGAAGAACCCGTCACAATTGGTAGAGTGGAAACCAGGTGCGATTATACTTATACGTGCAACCCTGTGCTTGTATAACCACACATGCAAACAGTGCCATAACCATGTCATCGCAGTAGCAGGTTATGCATCGGGATATGTGAATATGGGTTGTATGGATATTATTTTATCGATAAATAATTGCTAAGAAATCTGTCAAAACGTATTACTCCAATCAAAATATAATTTACACAACAAGTATGTTGCAGATAAAATCAGAAAAAAATATTAAATAATGATATTTATGTTGCTCTAGACAAGTTTTAAAAAAACTAACTAATACAGTTGTGCCTCAGCACGATTGTAGTTAAAATGCGTTGATGGGGCATTCAAAAATGAACTGACTGGTAATTTATCCATGTTTAACGAACAATGTTTTATTTAATCGTCTATTACTCCCTTCGTCGGAGCATTCAACCAAGCATAAGATAACCCGGATCAGTGGGAAAAGGGTAAGAAGAGGAGCGAAAGCTGTAGTTCTCGGATATTGAAAGGAAGCAAGGCTCAATCAACGCAAGACGAAACTGATATTTTCACTCCCACACAGGTAGGTTGGCCCCTGGAGTATTAGAGCAGGTTGTCTTTCAGGCATTAGGTATACGCTGTTCGCTGTATATTAAGCACTTCTGAAAGACATGCCTAAGATCTACTTGTATGCACATAGTGTATTCTTCAACCTAATGTAAAATTAACATTGTAATGGGCCTGATCACTTTATTCATGGGGCGTTCAAGTGAAACTGTGAAATTATTTGGAAGGTAAATGTTTCACAAATTTCCTAATTCTTACACTTATATGCAGAAAAAAAAACAAAACAAAAGAAAAATTTTCTATGTTCACAAATATTTACCTAACACTTAATACAAATTTAAGACACGGAACTACTTTGCCTCTGCGTCGTGACCAACTTCACTGGGTGTATGTCCGTCAGTGAGCCCGTTAAAATATAAGTAGGTACAGGCAGTGCCATTTTTTAAATGTTTATCTGAAAAGTGATCCATCAACAACGGACAGCTTATACCAGACAAGATTATGCTGATATCACAAAACTTAGGTATAGTGAATATCAGAATTTTTTTTTATGTACCTAATTACGAATATGACGCTAAAACATTTTCCTAATAAAACATTTTCCTAACGCCAGTCAATTTTCAATACTAGCAAAATACGAAACTGGAAGACTTAATAATTGATTAGGCAGTTTCAACTAAGTCTCATAACTGAGCGCAGCATTTGCCAAAAATTACTTATTTAATTTACCGTTTTCTCATTAGCCGTTCGTGCGTCACAAAACTTGATGAACAGAAGCGGGAGAAGGGGGCGATAAATTGCAACATTACAAACTCCCGGTTCCAAATAGCTGATAAATATGTATACAACACGCAACTACGGGTAGTAAACGGTACAAATACACACACTAATTTCATACCAACAGCACGTTTCAGAATCATGCTTCGAACATGAGAATCGTGCCAGACGATGCCACTGGCCGGCTGGCTTTCTCAGGGGTCTCCCGTTTTCCCCGGCTTTGCATTCCGGCACTGCTCCATGTCCCCCTCGTTTCATCCTCATCGCTTCTCAAGCCGCACAAACCTCTCCACTCAGAATCATGCTATGTGCCATGTTTCGGGTATACAAACGAGAAAATGGCTCTTTAAAAAATGTTACCCTTATTTTAGTTTCTCGTTACAAGAAGTGAAATAAATTAAGTACTAAGACACTCTCGAAATTAATATTTAAAATTATCTTTCATCGAGACTTCTAGAGTGGCTTGGAGGACGATATCCCGTCGCGTTTCAACTCTCCCGTGAAATGACCTAGGCAGATACAACATAATTCATCTGAATCCAGTTTCATCCATCTCGAGTGGGTGAGGCCATACAGTTGCAAACCGCTATACAGTTGGAGGAGGGGGTTAGCTAGTGGTTTTAGGGGAGTGGAAGTTTCTAGTAGGGATTTCGCTCACACGGCGATTGCTATTGATCTCGATTACTTGGGCGGCAATGGAGCGAGAGGCAGACCATTGTAATTAAACGGCGCTCGTTTACGAAACAGGGGCGATCGCTACACCCTACCCTGTCTGCACGTTGATATTCCCGAGCGAGCGGCCGATCTCGCTGATTACGGAACATCAAAGCGATTCGGCCACGGCGATCGCACCGCAACCGCTACGCCAGAGTGCATTCACAATTGCCGACATCCATCCCTCGACATATCAAAGAGACCGCAGCAATTATGCTTCCTTCCAGGCCGTAACATCTAGACATTATCTACGTTGCGCGGGGGGCTGAAGACGAAACGAACCTCCCAATCATGATGGACCTCGAACCACGTGTCCCACAGATTCCGCACCCAGGAATTTCCCGAGTCTTGGCCATAGACTAAATATGAGGTAGACTTATATCGCTGGCTGAGCACAACCAATCTCCGCGTCCCAACATTGAACTCCTTTTCTGCCATTACGACTAGCAAAAACGGCGTTGAGTGGATTTAAGATTAGAACACTGTTTAGTAAACAAGTGCTTTGAGATGTTTTTATACTTAATCTAACGAATTTGTAATGCTTTTTGATTAAATTCAAACTGAAAAAATGATTGTATTAATATTGTTACATGGACGCCTGCGGGGCGTATCTAGTTCTTGAGGGATGGATGTCTTAATAAAAATAAGAGAACTAAATTTGATTTCTAATTTATTCACATAGTTATTATTTGCAGCATTGAACTATCTGTCTCCACTATTACTCTTTATATTTAACAGTGAGCGCAATATTTAATGTCTATTTCAACTCTAATGTCCTCCTTAATGTCTCTGTTTGGTTACAATCAAATAACTCATACACATCATTAACACGTATTCAGTATATATGTTGCCATCAATTTCAATGCCTTTCACTCACGCATCTAGTCCAATAGTCCAGCCTGCCAGCCGCACCCTTCACTGCTTTGTACTCTTAGTCGCAGATTTCCCTTTCGCTGGTCAATTCTCTCGCCGCTCGTCTTCTATCGCTTGGAACTCAGCTACTCATCCATTCAACGAAAAATCTAACTCCTAGGCTTGGAGGCCCGTCACACTTTTATATCGGTCGCCCTGACCATTTGAAAGGTTCAACGCACCCCGAGTCACGCTGAGAGAACGAGGTCAGTAATCCAGAGCATTATTAAGATAAATACAGAAACTCAATACAACCAACAGATACGCGGTTCGCTCACCTGTCGTTCAAAACATTCCATTGACTTGTTGTCATCACTATCATGCAACACCTTGTAATGTGGCACACGGCTCGTTGTAGCCGGCTTTATAATATTGCAGCCACACAGTTAGGCGCCATTTTGTAATGTTGCACGCGGCTCGTTATAGTTGTGTTTATAATATTACAACCCCGCATTAGGCCGCCATTTTTGTAATGCCGCACGTCAAGTTATTGACGGCTGGAAGTTGCCACTCGGCTAGCTCTGTAGTAGCAACGAAGTCTTTAAAAAGGAGGCACCAATTGAATGCAAAATAATGTAGTCAAGTTCCAGTTTGGTATGGGGGTTATGCGCTACGCCTGACGCGGCCTACGCGAGCACTGAGAGTCTACTGCTGAAAAGTGTCGACTGCTTGTTATCCACTGCTGCCCAGCGATATGCGCACGCACCCTCTCTCCTAAGATAAGGGCCTGGTGTGGGTCGCCAAACACTCTCTTCCTACGCTATCCATACTGCATAGCCCACTTAACTGCGCCATCAGTTAAAATAATCAAACTACTAGAGCCAGCAGTGACATCCAAACTGCGTCGTAGTAAAAGACAATTTAACTTCCAGAACAAAACTGTCGACGTAGTTTGGAAAGACTTCTAATCTAATGTTGACGCGTAACACAAACTAAGATTTTCAAAACGGCAAACATACGCCCGATAAATGTTATACCACGAATAAACTAACTACCGTGGCTTTAATTTTGAATCCCGATAAAATATTACGAAACCCCGTTAAACGAAAGAAAATGAACCACGTGTCCTGAAAATTAATAATACTGCGTCATTACAACCTCTGCCATTCACTTCCACTCGTTCGGGCGGGATGCAAAGCACTGAGCGTGTAACAATATAATAATGCTTGTCATTTAAAAATTAAGATTTAAACAAGCACAATCATCACTTTTGACCACGTTACTTTGACAGTTGTGTATTATTGGGGTAGGTCAATGTCGGATAAATGCGCAGAAGACGAATAAGTGGTCTAACTCATCTTTAGTTTATGGTCTTGGCAGGCGATTGGGCTCTACCTCGCCACCGAACGTGACGCCTTTGCGGTAACGGTTATAGTCAATTCACAGTTACTTCCAACTTTACTGAAGCCCTGCTAAATTACAACTTACAGGATATTCCTCCGCCTCATGCAAACAAAGCTTAACCAAGTCTAGGTAATTGCGTCAAAGAGACCACGCACGCACACTCAGTTTAATAATATTTTGCATGAGAACAATTATTATATCTTACTAAGCATTGACAACACACATATTTTCTCTCTATTTTTATTAATGTTAATTATTAAAGAAATATTATTATTTCAAGATAAAATGTAAGTGAAAGTTTAATTTAAAAGAAAATAAGATACTCTTATGTTAACACGAGTATAAAAGGCTTGTAATACAAGACCTATTTACAAAACAACCAAACACGTCATACATAGGGTAATATTTCAAAGGTATGATTCAAAAAGTGTGAAGAAACCTCGAACAGACTATACAAATAACTCCGCATTACACGAAGACTCGATGGCGAAAAGAAGAGTCCAATTCTGAATTAAAACAAAGCCGATGTCTTGTATCTTATAAAATAAAAATACTTTCCTTGTACTGACGCGTCCCGCGTCCCGAAAGACAGTTTATTCGTCAGAAGACACGCTCTGGCGAAACTCACAGGCGGACGACCGCAATAAATACTAAGGGTTTGGCGAGAGTACCAGCAGAATGACGCCAGGAAGGCGCAACTGCGCTTCGCAGCTGCAAGGCGTGCTACCAAATGTTCCTGCACGTGCAGACGATATCCGGAGGCAAGGAATGGAATGAACACGTGATGTACAGACCACAGGCGGAGGAAGGCCGGCGCAGTTGCGTTTTGCAGCTGCCAAGGGACGCCGAGCTCACACCATCGGCTGCATCTGTCCCAGGCTGGCTACCGCAATAAACAATGAGAGCTTTTTGCGAGCGTGCTGGAATAATAGCAACACGATATCCGGAGGCAGGAGAACCACAGGCATCCACCAAGAGGCCACCAAGTGCTGCACCACGTGCGAGGAAGCGGGACGCCGAGCACGTGTTTTACGACCCAGGAGGACGCGGCGAGCAGCCCGGCCACGTGCAGAGGGGATGCTAGTTCAATATAGCGAACGAGCATACAAAACCACGAGGAAAAGGGAGGAACGGGGCAGTCAGACGTCGTCAAGCGAGGAGTGTCAACCGGAGCCGGCAAAAACGAGTTCGCGAAAATGCATCAAGACGTCAACGTCAGTCGGATGACGTCAAGCGAGGTGTGCGGAGCAGAGCCAGTACGAGGGGAGGCGTCGAGACGCCCACACCGATCAACGAGGAACGGTAGCAGCCCAGGCGTCGAGACGTCCACCAAGTGCCGGAGCGGTCCCAGGTCGCCAGCCGAGAGAAGACCAGCGCCTCAAGTCAGATAAGTAAAGCCATACAGGAAGTGTGAAGAATCTTGCTCCCCCCACGACGCAAATCGCCGCGTCGAGCCATACGTAGCCTACGTAGAAAAATGGGAGGGGAGGGGAGAGTTGTCTCGTGTGTACCTGTAGAAGTGACCCTGTTAAGCATAAATAAAACTGACTTATGGTAACTCGCAAGGAAAGTGAATTTATTTGGTAAATTGAACCTAGGGACAATAGTGTCGACATATTCCTACGCCCTAACACTGAGGGCTAGCATCAATTGCTGGTGCCTTACGCAGAGAGCAGATTCAATACCTACTATACGCCATAGCAATAGGGAGGTATCAGTACTATTTTTAACACGTTAAATTGGCTTTGTGTTGGGAGAATGCTGCAAATCCAGCAATTGCTTGTTAATTGTCAAGTTGAGCCTATATTGTGTAACCAACTTCACATAAACCATATGTCACATTATTTTATTAAGAAATAAACACAGATTTCATATATATGATAAAAAAAAACGTTTTTGTAACACAAAACACTTTTAATTTCAAACGAACTTCGTTGGTGATGAGAAAGATACTAGTTGAAAAGTACATATATCGTGGGCAATCCGTGAGTCTGTACGTCAAATGGTATTAAAAGACTTTACAAATGTGACCATTTTTTTTTAAACTTTATTCTGCTGATTATTTAAAAAAGTATTTTAAACATACGGTTAGTGGTTGATACTTCTGTGATGTTAGACCAACGTGTGTACCCAACATTACGTCAACAATAAGCATTAATATTTCTTAAATGAAAAAGCAATAATTTCATTATTTGCTTGGAAGTTCAGTTTTTTTATTTCAATAATCACTTTTTATGTCAAAGGGAGTTCGTTGGTGATAATTTGGCTACTTTGGGAAACATACTGTTACAAGGCGCTAGAGGGGCGTATCCGAGTGCATGAGGGTTGGAGGTTTTAATAAAAATAAAATAACTAATTTATTAACACAACTATTATTTACAACATTAAACTATCCATTCCGAATATTTCTCAGTGAGTGCCATATTTAATGTCTATCTCAATTCTAATAAACGTCCTTCTCAATGTCTTTATCTTGAACTATAGTCAATTTACACCCATTATTAACACATATTCAGTCTGTATTTTGTCATCATTTGAAATCAAATGTCTTACACTCACGCATCCAGTTCAATAATCCCGTCTGCCAGTCTCTCTCTCCACTGCACTGATGTACGCAGTCCACAGATTTTACTCCCGTTGGTCACTTCCATCACCACTCGTTGCTCTACTGTCTCGTCGTCTATCGCTTAAGGTCGCACAATCGCCATAACTCTCAACTCCAAAAAACTGTCAGCTGGGTGGCCCGTCACAGATTAAATAGTTTCGCTTTACGCGATATGGAAGGTTCTCCACACTCCAAGTCACGCTGAGAGAGTGAGGAGAAGTTTCCCACCAAGGCGAGCCGGGTTCGGTTCCCGGTGGGGTAGCTCCTTGGAAAGGCCAATGAACCAGAAAATTCTTCAAATAACAGCAAACATTCAATCCACCCAAGATAAGGAGCACGCGGATTGTGATACGCCTGCGTACAACACTTCACTAGATACATTTTAGTTTCTAATATTTGCAATTACTATAAAAATCTAAAAATATTTTCTGCAAATTTACAGTTTGGATTTTGCAGTTTCTGCTATCAGAAAATTTTAACTTTCTGAAGCAATGCTGGCTGTACATATAACATCGCAGTCACTGGCTTTGTGAACTGAACTGTCCTCTGCAATATCAACAGTTGACATAACAAACAGCATGACTTCCACGTGTCAGAAAAGTTGAGGCGGAGGGATACATTAGCAAAACAACAACACTAGCGCTACTTTCTTAGAACTGTCAAAAAAGGCCTTTATAAAAGAAAGAGAATATAACCCAGGCACGCTCACATCATGTGCCCCGTCGCCGCTCACCGCCAAGTATTTAACTAGCATGCAGGTTTTCTGATACGCTGCATTTACTTTGACACCGTAACCTCTGACAATAAAGGTTTATTGGTGGGAAACATGCAGCACATTTCTTTGCAATTGCTTACGACATTATGGTAATAATAGGTCATATTTATTTCCGGTAAATGAAGTCGATAAGTCCCTTTACTAGTTGTGTTCTCGGATAACATCCGACTAACGCCTAGGTAGAAAAACCTTTCTATGCGAAATTTTATTACGAGAGAGAACAGAATCCCCTTCGTTTTAAATTCACCCCTACTTCCACTAAAGTGGAGAGATTTGGGCGGCTCTTAACATCGAGGTCTTGGGAGCCGATAAAGGTGGTGTGAGGTATTTAACAGCGCCGGAATGCAAGGGCGGGGGAAACGGGAGATACCCGAGAAAACCCGCCAACCAACGGCATCTTCCGGCACGAATCCCGCATGCGAAACTCCGGGAGCGACCCCACCGGGATTCGAACCCGGCTCGTCTAGGGAGGAGGCGAGTAGTCTAACGACTACACCACATCGGCCGTGCAGAGAAGTCCCTAGTATTGAAAAGAAAATATCGCACAGCTACAGTGAATTGGAAAACTAGGCCCAGAGGTCGCCATGGCGTAAAGTTCAGACTATAAGCACAGACTTCAAATTGCGGTCAAGCTATTGGTAGGAAGTGTGACGTTTTCAGATCCCTTCCTTCAATATGCACTTTGAGAAGAAATATAATTAAAAATTAAAAGTGAAGGAACGACAGTAAAATGTTCGGAAAACGTGGAAGGCCTCCAGCGGGCAGGCATGCGCGATATGTATGAACATTCCATACTGTCATAAAAAGAACACAATAAAATTTATTTCCTGAGATAAAATTCAGCGAATACTAAAAAGTATGGAGGACGACAGAGAAGTTCGGGTTCGTTCTTAGGTTCGGCATTCCGTGCCGAAGTCAACCCTTTCCATCCGGCCCCAAACCATCCCACTTTCCCCCTTCAACATCATCAGGAGATAAGAATCACTTCCCCAAGAGGTGCGTCTGCTTTCGTTCCGTTTCCTCGCACGAGTAGCGCCGTTCCCTTTGACGACATCCTCGTCGGGAGGAAAGACAGGAAAAAGAAAGACGGAACGAGAAGGGAGGAGCTCTAAAGACGAAGACACGACCCAGTAACATTCCGACAACTCCTTCTCTTCCTTGAATGCGGAACCGACGTCGCCTCCAATATCCGCACCCTACGCCCCCTCCAAGTCATCCCATTTACAGCGGCGAAACGTGCGGCCCGCTCAGCGTATCTTGCTTCCCGGACGACGAGAGCCGGAAGAATGTAACGCGATGTTCGGAAGATTACTGGCTAAATATTCCCAGCTCGTGGCGCCGTCGACGAAATCCCCTGGGGTCGTGATGGCACGAGGCTTTAGCGGTGACGTGGCGAGGAGGTCGGGCGTGTAATGGTTTACATGATCCGCACTCACGACGTGGACAAGAAAAAAAATTTGAGTACCTGACCGGCTATCAAGTTCTTCGGAAACAACTAAAAGCGAAGACAGCATCGTTTAGTGACAAAAGCCTCCCTCACTACCATATATCACCACACTTAAGTTACAGCAGACGTATTTTTATAATTAAAAAATCATACAGAAAACAACCGTGTTTGACTGGCATACGGATTCGATCCATGCCGACTGTTCTACAGAGGATTTGCCCTACTGGTTTTTAACCGATATTCCGGGCGAAATTCGGTTCAGGTCAATAACATATGCCTCCCAAATACCCTACTTCGAAAGAAAATACTGACCTATATCTGGCCTAGTAAAGTAGTTGACCAACATAATCACATGCACACGAAACTAACAAAAAAAAAAAAAAGCGCACATGCTAGCAGAAGCCTAAAGGCGGGCACCTACATACAGAAGTACCTGCCCATCATTTCTTAAGCTGAGGCACTAAATTTAAGCCAGCGACGAACTCCATTAGTAGCAGGGAAATGGGCATACGGGTGCAGTGATGAGGATGGGAGGGGGGTGACATTCTCACAACCGCCATCTTGGATGAACTTGATCTTAACCACTGACCTTGACCTCAAATGTCCCGTTTTCCCTGAAAAAACACTCAAAATTCGCATAATGTCCCTCAAAATTTCCCGAATTTCCCTCTAAATCTGCAAAATCTCTTGCAAAAATGTTCTTTGCTAAATTTTTTTATGAGTCACTGAGTTAAAAAATAGTATGAAATTGTTTAAAGAATGTTTAAACTCATGCCCTGTCATTCCATGCCACCATATTGTTTCTAGAATTGCCCAGTTCATTTTCGCTGGACCTTGGATTGGTAGGCAGACGCCCTATTCTACTGAGTCATCAGGACATGGGTGGCAGCTCTGGATTTAAATAATGTGTGAGTGTATA
>NQII01000310.1:32421-55557 GCA_002778355.1 Clitarchus hookeri | reverse complement strand
TATATATATATATATATATATATATATATATATATATATATATATATATGCTGTGGAAATAAATACGTTCGCAGCATTTTTCCTTGCATATTATAGGCATGGGTATGTCTAACCGAAAATATATAATATATATCAGATATATTTATTCATGCCAATTCATGCAGCCACCTGTATGTGGTGCCAGGAATGTCAGCCATCTTGGCTTATAATATGATTTGACAACCACCGATTATTAACACGCATAATTTTATAAGTAAAAGTTATATGTTAAACATTTTTATTTTACTTTTAAATTTACAGACAAAAATGTACCGAGCGACCTGTCTGTAGATTAGTATTTTCAAAAAGAATTCGATTATGACGTAACAAATATGATTGTGCAAAGCCAAATTTTATACATAAAAGTTATGTATTTAATGTAATATATTTAATTTCACTTTTAAAATTTACACAATTCCATGTCGAGCGACGTGTCTGTGGATTCGTATTTCCAAGACGGATTTTTAGTATAACTATTAGTAATAAGAAACGGGAGATAAAGTGGACTCCAGTAGAATAATGCAGAGAGCTATTAAAAACAACAATTATGAAATCTAGATCTTGATCCCAATAAGTATTAAAATAAATACATAACTTTTATTTATAAAATTCTGTGTAATCAGTTGTTGTGCTGTCACACTCATATTTACCCTAAAAATTAGCATATCTACGGATATCATACTATATACTTGGGTTTCCAAGATTTTAAAACATTAAACAATATTTAGTTATATTACATACATAACTTTTATTCGTAAATACGTACATAAACATAGGTTGTGGCGTTATTTTCGAACTAGTCTTGAAGAATTAAGTATGGAAATATAGTACTTCAAATGCCTACTTTGTAAAAATCTTCAATGCATACCTAAGTCTATAAAATCGAATATGTAAATTAGATGACTGAAGCCCCAGGCGTTAGAAAGAGTATTCATAATTTCTAATGACATATTCGAATTATTCTCAAAGAAATGTCCGGTTGAATGCTGCATGTAATAATATATCAAGTCTGGATATATTTTGTGAAAGATAAATATTAACTTAATCGATACGTGTATGAAGTGATAAATTTTTTTTATATGAGCGTCCGTGTGCTTAGCCCTATAAATAATAATATTTAGAACAAATTTTAATACAATTGTTATCAAAATAAAATTAATTATTCTTGTATACTGTATAGCCAATTAATTTTTTTTTTCATTGGATTTTGACTTTTATGTCGGTGTACATAAAGTCAAGTATATTCTTTTACTAATTTCTGGAAAACCATGCACCCTAAGTCAAAAATGATTCTAAAATGTTTATTTGATTTTCGACCCATATGTCTGTATACATCTTGAAATTTTACTCTTCGTCCTGAATAAAAAAACACCCAGACTATCCTCAATTATGCATGAATCGATAAATGCAGATATTTATTCCATTTTGGTTCTTATATTGGTGTGTGTGCATGTAAGGTTGACCGAGACGCCAGCTGCCCGAATCCAAACAGTTTTGCATTAACAAAAACGTTCAGGACTACTATTTTTTTACAGCATTTACAATGCAATGTTTAGTGCCCTCGAGACAAATTTATTAGTACGTTTGTATAGAATATTTATTGATTATAAAGTATGCAACTTAGGCTAAGTTTTTTACAATCACGTCAAAATAGTTTTTGGCACTACACGAATCCATACATAAGCTGCTTGCCAGCATACTTTGAGATCATTTAGTCATAGGTATTCCTATGAAATACAGTATGCCGTCAGACACAGGCAATCGCTGTTTATAATATTACAGTTGAAATCGCCTTTAAAATACACGCCTGTAGACATGCAACACATTATATTACGTCTCTAAGTTTTAAAACTTAAAAGTACGTAAAATGTTTATTTATAAATACTTGTATATTGGTACCAAACATCATATTCGAACAAATTGACTATACGGCTTTGATCTAGGTCATGGGTGAAACCCATAATATGAATTTTGTGACTATAACCTCGAGGGTTGGAAAATGGTGGCTATTTATGCTCGTGAAAAAGACTTAAGATATAATTATTTTCTCATCTCGGATAGACTTCCACTGGTGTGATACGTTCCAATTTCCATGTGCCTAACTCCAGCAGTTGTTTAATGATGTCCAACTGTGCCTCTTAAGTTCGTAGCTGTCTGATATAGGCATAATGCACTTAAAAAAACACGTTCTGAGGTAAGACAACCACTGTCCTGTATTCGTGGGGTTGTAACATAATTACTTTAAAAATCATAAGATCAATTCCTATGCGTACTAAAGTCAATGCGGTATAGAGTACACGCGAATAATCAAATTTGATGGCGTCACATTAGCATTAGACTCGAAAACACGAGTCCGAAAATAAATAACACTTGGTTCATTTACCAACACTATTCTATGCTTTTATAATCCAATATGGTGCTGGACATTGTCTCTTAATCATATAATCGAATTTTCTTTATAAATACGAATCCGTAAATTGTTCGCTCAAAATACCAATTTAAAAGTGAAATAAAATGCGTTTAATTAAATTCATGGCTTTTATTAATAAAATAATGCTTTGCATAATAATGCTAATAGTGATACTGAAAATCCGTCTCGGAAATACGAATCCACACACACGTTGCTCGACATAGTACTTTCTGTAAGTTTTAAAAGTGAAATAAAATATATTACATTAAATACACAACTTTTGTGTTTGAATAATCGATGTTTGTTACGTCATTATCGAATTCTTTTTGAAAATACGAATCTAGACAGGTTGCTCGATACACTTTTGTCTAAGTTTAAAAGAAAAAGAAATTTTTTTAGCAAATAACTTTTATTTATAAAATTATGCTTCCGTATAATCGACGGTTGTCACATCATATTATAAACCAAGATGGCCAACAGTTTTGACACCATGCAGAGGTGGCTGCGTGGATTTGCATAAATAAAAATATCTGATACGTATTATTTCTTTTCGGATAGACATACGCATGCCTGTATATGCAAGGAAAAAAAGCTGTGAATATTTGTATATAAACACCATTTAAACCCAGAACTGGCACCCATGTCCTGATAGCTCAATCGATTAGGGCGTCTGCCTACCAATCCAAGGTCTGGCGAACATGAACTGGAACATATTAGAAACAAGATAATGAAATGGAATGACAGAGCATGAAGTATAATGACAGGGTATGAACTGGAACATTCTTGAAACAAGACAATGCTATTTTGGACTTAGCGACTCATAAAACATTTGGAAAATACAATTTATGCTGGAAAATTTGCAGATTTAGAGGGAAATTAAGGAAATTTCGGGGGAAATTCTAGGAATTTTGAGTGTTTTTCAGGGGAAACGAGAAACTTGAAGCCAAGGTCATCCAATATAACGTTTATCCAATCGTCTGACACCCGCACCCCTGCCCCCGTTTGCCCATTACCCTGTTACTTCCATTTTTGCTCGGAAACGGGAATGCCCCCAGGAAATCCACCGGCCATCCCCAACGTCCGCAATGGGTTTCCACATGGGAACGTTTACGATAAACGAAGAATAATCGAACGAAAAACGTAAGATACCTGAAGAACGATAAATGATAAATCTATGGTAAGAATATGTTTGAAAAACATGTTAGTATTTAAGAAATTTGGGAATACAAGTACCTTCTAATACAATTAAAACCTGTCAACATTTTAATGTTTCTATTTTATTTTTTTCATCAATAGCTATCCACACGTACTTTCCTTTCTGCTGGAATGTTACTCAGCAATCCAAAAACCGTCGATAAGCATGCTTGTTAGTGGTTATCGACGCACTAAGTCTCAGGACATGTCAAATGCCTCAAACGCATTACCAAGTTCCAGTCGTGCGCTGCTCATTGTCGTTTGTAGAGTGCTGCGTGCTTGGAGTGTAGGCCCGGGAACACAAACTTTGACTGTTAAAGGAGTGTGACGCGATCAGTAAACCCTCCTGAAGAAACTATATATACTGAAAATGAGAGCGACACTTAGTATCTTTCTAAAGAATGGTTACCAAAGTAAATTTACATTTATAAGCAGCGCCCTGCGCTGTGAAAAATAAAAAGTAAAGAATGCACAAACATAAATCTCGGAAATCAAGGTTATACCTTGTTTGCCAACGAATAGAACCAAAAACGGGCCATTATTATGATTTTAAAATATTTATTCAATTAAGAGATAGCACATAAAATAAACTTATATACGTAACTATTAAAGAGAAGTGGAGGTATCAGTGGATGATTTATATGTTCCTTCACTGTGGTATTTTTAACATTTGCAATTCACGCTAGATCACGAAATCCCGTCGTGCAATATTTCGAACATTGGCAGCCCAAACATAACAGAGGGAGAAGCAGTACAGGCGTCGCCAGATGTAGAAAAGGGTGGAATATGTGGTTAAGAAGGCAACGTGCCACCCCAGTCGTGACGGAATTTCCGATATTCCACGCGCCATGCCAAGAACACACGCGTATTCTTTTGGCATGCAGAGTTCTTGGTATTGGCACGCGTTGTCATAAACCGCATGAATTGAGGGGGGTGGGGGTGAGTGCTTGGAACGTAAAGATCAAATTTTGCGTTATTCCACACGCCACGCCAAGATAGCAAGAAAGTGGAGTGGAGAGGTGTGGGCGTCTTCTGACATCGGGGTCCTTAGAACCGATGAAGATGAAGCGAGGTGAATATGGAGCAACGCCGGAATGCAAGGGCAGGGGAAACGGGTGATTCCCGAGAAAACCCGCCTACCAGAGGCATCGTGTCGGTGGGAGGCGAGCGCATTAACAGTTGCACTACCGCGACCATAACTGCAAGAAAGAACGTATGGCTAACTGTTATCATCTTTCAAATATATTCTAAATCTGCCAAATCTGCTTTATAGTATTCAGTATTGATGAAACACGAACGAACAACATAAATTTTGGCATTATAGTGTTACACGTTTCTGGTCCGCATCGCTTCCTTTGTCCCGTCCCGCTCGAGCGAGCGAAACAGTGTGCAAAGGGCAGAGTAGTAACACAAGGAGTGCGCGGCGATTTACAAAGGCGAGCTGTAGCGTGTGCCAGTTAAGTCTATCGGGACTCGAGCACTCCCGTACTTGAATGGATTGAATGTCTGGGGTTATCGTAGGAAGAATGTTCTGATCATTGCCCTTGCCTCTCTCAGCGAGACTCAGGGTGCGAGAAACCTTCTAGATCGGGCCAGTGAGACTACTTAAGCCGCGACGGGCCTCCTCCGAGCCGAGTCTAAAGTGCCTGGAGTCTGGAGGAATGTACGTCCGTAAGAGCCAAGTGTGCGAACATGGCGGAGCGACGAGTGGCGATGACAGTGACCAGCGAGAGTGAAGTCTGCGGACTGCGAGCATCGGTACAGTGGAGAGTGAGTCTGACGGACGGAATTAGTGAACTGGTGGCGTGAGTGACAGACATTTGGAATTATTGCAATAGACAGATAGAATGTGTGTGAATAATGAGTGTGAATTAAATTACTGTAACCAATATAGAAACACTGATAAGGACTATAATAAAAAATTTAATAGACATTAAATGTTGAGTTCACTGACAAGAAGAGTATATAATAGTGGTGATAGGTTGTTTAATTTTGTAAATACTAGCTGTGTGAATAAATTACAAATAAAATTCAGTTACATTATTTTTATTAAGTCATCCATCCCTTACGATATCTGATACAACCGTCTGGCGTTTTAAAACAATATTTTGATCTATTATTTTTCCTATAATTTTTAAATTCTAAAAGACTATTTTTGTCGTTAGGAACCATAATTTTTGCACAACCAATTTTAAGAAATATTACATAAAACATTCCAATTTGTATGCTTCAGCTAATAAACAATTTAACTGTTCTCTTCTGTCTTGACAATGCAATTGAGTAATTTTTTTTCGATATCAAGCAAATCCCAATTTTATAACAATAAAATTTAAAAAAAGAAAATAGAAAAAAAAACTAATTAGAATACTGTTACCAAAATTTTACTGGTTATTTATTCTTCGTCATTATTTAAAAATATACTGATCCATTACTGTGATTTTTTTATGACTGGTTTGATATGTTTTAAAATGTTATATGTTTTGTTGTTTTTACTTAGTTCAACCTATTTTTTTAGTCATATTATTCTTCATGACAATTTTTATAAATGTTATAATCTTATATTGAGATCCTTGCACAAATCTTTTAATAATAATCGTTTCAATGAGGTTTTCACTGATTTTGATTAGTTTCATTAATTTGTATAACGAATTCATACACTTAGTTTTTATCGTGTTGAACTTTTAAGTAACCTATTTATTATTATATAGTAGATAATTAAGTATATTATATTATCATACATAATTTTCCTGTCTGTGTGTACGTTTAGGTGTGTGTGTATGTGTATCCTAAATCTTTGAACGCGTGAACATTATTTCACCGAGCTCAGTACATTTTTATTGTTTTGGGCTCCGCAATATGCCAATTTTTAAAATGGCGGTCATTAAAAAATGGTGCGATGTAATATCTCGGGAACCTGAACCATTTAACCGATTGCAACCCAATTTTGTATGTTAACAGTACATCATGTATAAATTTATTTTAGATATGGATAGTGTTGTTGGTTCGCCATTTTAGACGAAAGCATTACATGAAAAAATAAAGCTTTTATGTTATATTTCAAACTACTCAACTGATTTTCCACAATGCAGTTGGTTGCACGCTAGCTTATAGTACGAGGTTTTCTGGGTTCGAGTCCCCGGGTAAGGCACGTATGTATTTGTAATTGTCTCACCACTGTTGCCTATGTTTCTGGTTCCATCTCTAATGATATTGCTATCAACGAGTCGTTAAAGTCTACCTACCATCTTAGCTTTCAAGAGCTTCATTAAAAATTATTCGCACTTATGTAGAGGAAAATAGGCTTACTAGTTATATCAGTAACTTCTTGTTATTCTTTCAAACATTCAAACACAAGTATAAGAATTTTTTTATTTCTAATAGTTTGTATGTTTGTGTTAACATCTCAGTTTTTTTAATGAACTTCAATACGGTTTTATATATTTTTTAAATATTAAGAATAGAAAAGTATTTTTTGATAGTTGGGTATTAATGCATTATTTTATGTTCGCGTTTGTTTCTGAGCAGTACATTATCTAGCAATGTAATGTTCCAAACAACGAAGGCACCACGCAGGCAGTACGAATAGTCATACTGCCTATGAGATGACTGTAAAGGTTAAGTGGCTATTGATTCGCCTAGCCACAAGAGGAGATAATAAATTCCCACGTCGTTATTGCAGTCTGATAGCCATTAAAAGTTATCCATTTGCGACAACCGCGGGAATGTAATTGATTACATTCAACGAGTTATAACACAAGTGACGGTGATGACAGCAATCAAACGTCACTGACAAAGTGATGAAGACCACAGTACACGTTCTGCTTCAACCAGCATTTACACATACCTATTTTCCAATTGGAATACATTTTGAAAATCTAACTACATATTAGCGTCGAGAACACCTAAATGTCTGCTAAAGGAATCCTTTGTTCACACACGTTCATTTCCAATATTTTCATATGCGACATTAAAATTTACAATTAAATTGCTTACAAAATAACCGCATAGTTTTTACCCCGCTTTACTTATTTTATACAAGTTTGGCAAAAGTGTTCCGGAGTGCACTTTCTTCGTTTTCCCATATTGACCTTCATATTCCAACGTCATGAATGCAATAAACCTGTCAAGGGAGCATTTATGTATTATACACTCGAAAGTCGTGTCTGACATCGAAATAAGCGGAGCACCACACAAGCACTAATTCCCACAGAAATGCTGGAAGTACTTGGTAAGTTTGGTTGGGCATGTGAATGCTAAAGGTGACACCGGAACATGCATCAAATGCCTATCCCTGCTGTAGGGCAGCATAGAATTGTTGCAGGAGTTCAAGAGGTGATCCTTTCATGTAAAATTATAAGTAACTAGACCCCGAGTCTTCGCCAATCTCTNCAAACATCACCCACAAGCTACCTTCTCACAGATTACTGTGGCCGCTAAAAAATTTCATCGTGGCGAATTCAAATTATTTAAATTTTACCCTCAGCTACCTCCCTCCCTCATTAAACCCTTTCACACTTCGCCGGAATTTAAATATTTTATCTGGCATAGCGAATTTGCTCCTAAGCATTGGAATAGTCTGTTTTTGAAGCAAAATCCTTCGCAGTTTTTACATCAAGTTTAAGAGATATTGATGAATCGTTAACCTCTTTTCACTTCCTTTCACGTTCAAATATCCCTTCTTGTGGGTGAGTGGCAAAACCCGAAACCACTCTCAATAAATTCATATTTCCAAGTCCAGTGGTTTAGCCGGTGCTTTGAGAGCCAATCAGGAGCGATGACACTTAATTTTATAAGTAATAAACTAAGATATGCTCAACGTGTCAATGGGGCCGCGGTGGTGTAGTGATAAGACTATTTGCCTCCCACTAAGGTGAACCACGTTTGCTTCCCGGCGGGGTCACTTCCGGATTTTCACAAGTGCAAATGGTGCCGGACGATGCCGCTGGTCGGTGGGGTTTCTCGGGATCTCCCGTTTCCCCCACCCTTTCATTCCGGCACTGCTCCATAACAGGCATCGTTTAACCCTCGTCGGCTTTCAAGACCTCGATGTTAAGAGCCACCCAAATCTCTCCACTCACTCATTCCTTGAGCATGTCTATATAATTGAAATTCCTCTGTGAGAATTTTCTTATCTAGACAGTATTACAAAAGACCATTTAAAACCATTTTCATCACATACCACCAGTCATAAGCATGAGGTGCAGCAACGTTCACAAGCCAGATTTCCCTTAGGGAAAATCGATGCAGCATTGGAGCACGAACACCTCAGTATGTACAATGCCGGCCCTGATTTTTGTCTATACAACACATCCACCATTGTGGCCAAGGTGAAAACGGATTTAAGCTGCAACGTAGATCACTTCTTATGGTTAGATGTACATGTTACCATTATAAACATGCACACTGGTTATCTAAGAAACTCCTCAACAAAAATTAACGGGACATATATGTATATACACATTCACACAGCCGATTCACATTACAGGATGAGTATAAAAGAATACCCCAACTTTAAAGGTCTATAATATCAAAACCAAGCAACCTACAACCATGCTTGACCATTCAAATGAACCGTGGAACTGAGAAGTTTGTTTGCCATATATTCATAAATGTTCAATGTGATCACCACGAACGGCCCGAACGACATCTACGCGGTAATCAAATTCGTTTCACAATATTGCCATCATGTCCGGTGTTACGGTTTGGATGGCGTCGGTAATTCTCGTTTTGAGGTCGTTAATGTTAGCCGGCAATGGTGGACAATACTATTGATCCTTTATGTACTCCCATATAAAAACATCGCACGGGGTAAAATCCGGGCTTCTTCGGGGCCAGTGATGGAGAGTCTGGTCACCAGCTGCTCCTCGACCAATCCAGCGTTGCGGCAAAGTCTCGTTCATGTATCTGCGAACAGCTAGGTGCCAATGGGGTGGCGCGCCATCCTAATGTAAAATTAAGACCTCGCTATCTCTTCTAACTGAGGAAACAACCACTCTGTAAGCATGTCCAAATAAGGGATTCCAGTAACAGTGAGCTCGTGAAAAAATAAAGGGCCGAAAACAGTGTCTTCGGATAAGCACAAAACACGTTCACTTTGGGGGAAGCGCTCGTGTTCGGTGGTTTCATGTGGAAACTCCTGACCCCATATCCGCACGTTGTGCCCGTTCGCCTTACCATTTGAATGGAACGTCGCATCATTGCTAAAAACCATCTTAGACATTAAGGTATCGTCTACATCGTTCTGGGCACATAGATGACACATCAGACCGTCCCCTTCACATTGACGTGTCGAATACGAGCTCGTTTCCCCCTCACAACCTCAAACCGAGAGTTACGAACGCCATCCAAACCATAACACCGGACATGATGACAAGAGTGTGGAACGAGTTTGATTATCGCGTAGGTGTCGTTCGGGTCGTTCGTGGTGGTCTTAGTGAACATTTATGAAGATATAGTAAACAAACTTCTCAGTTCCACGGTTCATTTGATTGGTCAAGCATGGTTGTAGGTTATTTGGTTTTGATATTATAGACCTTTAAAGTTGGGGTATTCTTTTATAATCAGCCTGTATTATGACAACTTGCTACTATCCAGAGAAACCACCCTTCGCAGCACGAACAGCAGCTAGACGAGCAGGCATTGACTCAGTGAGATGCTGACAGGTCTCCACAGATATCTGGAGCTATGCTGTCTGCAGTGCGTCCTACAACTCTTGAAGGGTGCTTGGCGGAGTACACAGACGGCGAACATAAACAAATCGAGAAGATCCTACAGATGTTCAATTGGATTGAGATCAGGGCTCGCTTGAGGCCTGGGAAGAACTTTGAAGTCTTAATAGTGCTCTTCCTGCCACATGCGAACACTTCTAGCTGTGTGGCAAGGCACATTATTATGCTGGAATATCCCATTCTCCTGAGTAAAGACAATCGTCATGTACGGGTGGACGTGATCGCCAATGATGGATTCATAACCAAATGGAATAAGAGTGGCACCCACACGGATAATGGGACCTAGAGAAAACTACGAGGACATTCCCCAGACCATAACAATGCCCCCACCACCATGTTTTAGTCTAGCAACGGATGCAGGGTGTCGGTTCTACGACGTTTCTCGTCGGACACACTGACGTCGATCAGTTCCATGCAGCTGAAAACGTGACTAGTCGGAGAAGACTACCCATCGCCAATCAGCAGCAGTCTAGTCGCCATAGTGTCGTTTTTGTAGATTCGCATATGTTAGCATGGGTGCAGNACCCATCGCCAATCAGCAGCAGTCTAGTCGCCATAGTGTCGTTTTTGTAGATTCGCATATGTTAGCATGGGTGCAGGCACTCTCCGTCTATTCTGGAAACCCATACGCAGAAGGGTTCGCTGAACTGTTGCAGTAGACACATGTCTGGATGCCCCTGGTTCATTTAGATGGTGATCTGTTCCACTGTAGCCTGTCGGTTGGCATTCAAGCACCGTCGTAGTAGGCATTCATCTCGGGTATCAATGACGAGTAGAGCTCCGCAGTTTCTACGATGGTTATTTCCTATGGTGCCATTCGTCCACTCACGATACACATTTACCACAAAGGCATGTGAACAGTTCAAAAATGTAGCTGTTTCCCAAATGCTGCCCACTTCCCCTTGGTCCTAAACCCGATGATCATCCCTTTCTGCAAATCGGTTAAATCGCTCCCAGCAGGACGCGCACTGTGTACAGCCAGCCTGTCGCTCGCATTATATAACCGCTTCACCAGCCCACGTCACGAGCCATACGTCATGAGCTACAAGCTGCAGATGGCACTTCTAGCAGGTGGTCATAATAATGTGATTCGACTGTGTGTGTGTGTGTGTGTGTGTGTGATAGATATATACATATATATATACACTGAGGTGACAAAAATCATGGGATATCAATATGCAAATTTACAGATGGCAGTAGTATCGCATACAAAATGTATAAATGGCCCGTGCATTGGTTGGGCTTTCATTTTTAGTCAAGTGATTCATCTGCAAAGGTTTCTGACGTGATTATGGCCACCCGACAGGAATTAACAGACTTTGAAGGCGGAATGGTAGTTGGAGCTAGATGCACGAGACATTCCATTTCGGAAACGAGAATACCTAATTTCAGGCATAACCTCCCACCATGGACAACACAGTGGCCGACCACCTGCACTTAATGACCGAGACCAACGACGTGTGCGCAGAGTGGTCAGTGTTAACAGACATGCAACACTGCGTGAAATAACCGCAGGAATCAACGTGGGACGTACGATGGACGTGTCTGGTAGGACAGTGCAGCGAACTTTGGCTGTACTGGGCTATGCCAGCAGAAGACCGACTCGAGTGCCTTTACTAACAGCATGACATCGCCTGCAGCACCTCTCCTGGGCTTGTGACCATATCGGTTAGACTCTAGACGACTGGAAAACCGTGGCTTGGTCAGATGAGTCCCGATTTCAGTTGGTAATAGCTGATGGTAGGGTTCGAGTGTGGCGCAGACCCCACGAATCCATGGACCCAAGTTGTCAACAAGGAACTGTGCAAGCTGGTGGTGGCTCCCTAATGGTGTGGGCTGTTTTTACACAGAATGGACTGGGTCCCCTGGTCCAACTTAACCGATCATTGACTGGAAAGGGTTATGTTCAGCTACTTGGAGACCACTTGCAGCCATTCATTGACTCCATGTACCCAAACAACGATGGAATTTTTATGGATGACAATGCACCATGTCACCGGGCCACAACTGTTCGCGATTGGTTTGAAGAACATTCTGGACAAGTCCAGCGATTGATTTGGCCACCAATATCGCCCGACATGTATCCCATCGATTATGTATGGTACATAATCGAGAAGTCATTTTATGCACAAACTCCTGCACCGGCAACACTTTTGCAATTATGAACGTATATAGAGGCAGCATGGCTAAATATTTCTGCCGGGGACTACCAACGACTTGTTGAGTCCATGCCACGTCGAGTTGCTGCAGTTCGCCGGGCAAAAGGAGGTCCGACAAGATATTAGGAGGTATCCCATGACTTTTGTCGCCTCAGTGTATGTGTATATATATATAAGTTGTATTTAAATTCGACCTACAAACGTCGGTTACAGGATAATCACGAAAAAAGTTGAAAACATATGACGCTATTCCCTACCTGTGTGATACTGAGTGGTTCATAGGATCTGAGTTAATTTTACGAGGCACAGACTATAAGGTGCCTTGAATGTTGAATATGGTGAATAATGATAATGTCATCAAGTCTTGGTTTTACAGGTTTATTTTATGGGAATTCATACATACTTTCCTGGCACTTTTGCATGAATTACACATACTTTATCGTCACCTTGTGCCAAGGATTAACTCATACGTTATTGACCCTGCAGGTTCTGGGCCTGAAGGGCTGATTACGGTGCTCTGGCTATGTTTCCGATGGCTTAGGGGACACTTGGCGACAGGACACATCCCTGAGTGGCGACGTGGGTACTTGTCTGTATTTGTTGCTGGGTTGTTGTTCCCACAGTATTTGAGGTCTGGTGAGTTGGGTGGCCCTGTTACAGGCCCTCAGACTGACTGTTGTTGGCATGCTGCACTCAGCTGGCTTCCTCCTCCGGCATTGGCTGACTGACTCCTTCAAGTCCTGGCGAGGGACCCTTGGCGGGCCCCCACCCCGGCATCCGCCTTCTCGGTGCGGGGTTGCACAGGACTACTCCCACTCAACATGGCGCTCCTTGTTGAAGTTCACCACTCGACTACTGTTCTCTGTGTAGGGTTGTAACTGACGGCTGACGTCCATGATCCAGCTCCCGATGCCTGACGCCATGCACGTCCTGGTGTGGCGCTTCCGAGCACCGTGCCATGTGCTGCTCGTCGCTACCCGGCGATGGGGTATCACTGACTGACTGTTTCTGCGAACTGACTCTCGCCCAGCGCCCCGTGGCGAGGGAAATTACCGGTCGACTGTCCCGATATGACTGACCCCTTTACACTCTCTCTAGTTGACTCTGTCGGGGCCTGAACCCCGGCCTCGGTTTGCAATATCATTCACCCGACTGACTCATTGATGCACTGGCTCAACTGACTATTCTGACGTGGGGCTTCGGCGGACCCCCACCCGACACCTTCCAGCACGGGATAGCACTGACTGACTGACGCAACTGATGTAACTAATGGCTAACTCTGCCGGGGTCCGTCCCCCCCGGCCTCTCGGCGTCCCGACGGACTTCCTCTCTCAGCCACGAGATTCTAACTGACCGGGTCAACTGATCCATGTAACTGATCGATTCAACTGACTGACTGATTCGACCGCGGTCCGATCTCCCCAGCCTCAGTTAACTGCTGCACTGACTTCCTCTCTCGGTGCGCGATTCTGACTGCCGGGATCGACTGCTCTCACATAACTGATCCCTCCTTGTCTCACAAATTGGCTTTTAAACTATTTCCATCCCCCACCCCTTAGAACCTTACATGTGTCTTCCCTTGTTAGGGGAAGGGGGGTGGAAGATGCTGAACAATGGCCACATCCTCTACGCGCCAAGGCTCTTGCTGATGGAGGGGGAAGGGGATTACCTGCAGTGCCACTGACAAACTCTGTCAGCTTTTTCTGCGGCGCGTGTTACCCTTCAGCACTTTTTTTAACGTGGGAGGAAATCTCCAGTCTATCTGATCCTTTCTTTGGCATGTACAAGTTTCACGGGGTTGCTAGGGGGTGGGGGTCCGAGGCAACCTTAACAGGTGTAACTGCCTTCCTTGGGCAGGCCTGGCTTCGCTGCATGCATTAATTGCTGCCATGTGTTCTGAGGCAGGTGGCTACTGGGGGGGCTCTTGCAGGGGTATGGCGTGCGTTGTGACAGCTGAGTTTCTATGTTGAATATGGCACGCGTCACATATACACGAACTACAGCCTGAAGTTAATACTATGAGTGGTACACAACTTTGAAGTTGGACCTGAAATACTATCTGTTTATTGTTTATTGCAAATATTGGAGATCATATTTAAGATGGCACACCAATTTTCTGTATAATGGTTAACTAAACAAAGATATTCAAGCACCACAATACCTGTCGCTGTCATCAATTTATTTTATGTAAATAATCACCGTTACTAGCGCTATTTCTAACTAACCTCCATGACGCGGTAGCTAATTTTTTATTTAAAAGATGAATTATTAATCCCCATATTACAATTAACAAAAATTTCGCCGTGTGTAAATACCGTAAGTTTGAGCGTTTTTGAGAATTCGTGTTTTACTTTCACAATAATATTTACCAATACCTGACAGGTGGGGCACTCACAACACCCAATAACAAACTGTTGCGGTTATTAAGGGAGGGGAAGATTCCAGAGAGAGGTACATAACAGTGGCAGTGTAAAAAATTATTTCTTCAGTTACAACTTCACAAATGTGTACCTCTCATAGAAAACATTTTAGACCATAGGTCGTATATATGATTACAACTTCTTTTTTCGTGATTAACCTGCAACCGCAGTTTGTAGGTTGAATTTAGATACGCCCTTGTGTGTGTATATATATATATATGTATACATATATAACTTATTCCCTAAGTAAATGTAAAACGAAAATATATGTACACTTTTTGCGTAGGTAATTTTTAAGGCAGTTTGTATGCTCCCAGGCAATCCTAATTTAAAATGGCTTCCAGTGTATCGTGTGTCAATTAACACACACATTATTTTTTGCGAGTTACGCACGGATATTTCGAAAACAGCTCACTTGAATGTGTGATAGCGACCTTTTTTTCACTAATTTAAACGTGATGAATCATAACATGTCTCAGAAGATCGCGTACGTCTTAAAGTTACAAAGTTTCGTCCAAAAATAAGACGCCAATCCCCATTGTCACCACGAAGGGAGATGATATTGCAAAACACAATTTCATAATTGTAAGATTTCCATTCTACAAACACCATTCATCGACTTGTGCTTAGTCGCAAGTAGTTTATGATATTTTGAACGAAAATCATTTTAAAATTCGATTTTTGGAGGGTGCATATCTTTTTTAATAATCACTTTACGGCAGAGATTTTTCTTGTAATTTCAAAAAGGGCGGTGGAAAGAAAAATATAATTTGAGTGTGCCCGAAAATATATATAAAAATTATTTTACTTTATTTGGTTTTAGGTACCCCACGTCTAGACTTTATATTATTAACAATCACGATTTACTAGTTCAGTGTATAACAATGTTATTATGGCTGGTATGATTGCTAAGTCCGAGTCTTGAATGGAGCATGCAGTCATGAGTGAGGTTGTCCCTTAGTTCTTCCGGGTGAATGCCTATGGAACATGCGACCGCCGCTGCATTAGTACATTCAGTGGCATGTGGTGAAGTATACAAGGAAAACTGATGCTTGCTCAGTGCTGTACACACTCGGCGCACGCAACAGGAAGCAGTAACCAGAGTGGAGCCGGGAGAAACTACGTATTGCAGCCACTCACGAGAGAGCGGCAAGGCACCCATTACACACGTGCTGTGACGTCAACTGCACTACTTCGTTTAAGTGACCGGAGCACAGAGCTGTTTTAGCTTACCTTGCAAAAGTTCACCACACGCCGCGGAGTACATTAAACAGACAACTACAGTAAGTCTCATTATTCGCTAACAGCTTTACTGGGAGGAAGAAAATTAGTGTATAGGTCAAATAAAATACAGTCCCAGGCAAAAATAATTTTTCAAAGGTTTATTTAAAAAATCCTTACTTAACCGTGGGCAAGGAATATCTCCCGAGATTACTTCCCAGTTTAGTTTAAAAACATCTGTGCGATGCAATAAATGTATTTAAAGTACGTCCGCATCATACTTGAATTATACAGGAAATTTTTTCCTGCTTATCTTCGCCTTTGCTTTCCCCCTGCTCTAACCACCCCTCCCCAACTCCCATCCACGAGCCTTATTTCTAAGGACGTACACGAATATGAGAGAAATTAAGGTAACGCTTGCATACTCCCAAGAAAGTAAGTCCGAAATGAGTTTCCAGTTTGCACATCTCCGCGCTTCTCAGCACGGATATGAGGAAATCAAATGACAGTTAAGTTCATTCCATCTTTCCCTTACCTCCTCCTTCCTCTTCCCAGCCCTTTTCATTCGACAACCAATCCCCACGCGCGCTATGCCGAAACAGCGCTTCGCAAACTGAATTTCCGGCGCCCTGTTTTAAACTTCGCGAAAACAAATAATTTTCGCAATTTCCCACCCGGCTCGGATCTGGTCCTCCTTGCAAGGAGATGAACACGAGGAAATCACAAACACGACTATGGAAACGAACGCAGGTGGAGGATATTGGAGAAAACGTGCTGTGTTAGAAGTAAGTAATTGATCCTGTGATTGTAGCGTTACAGTTCTCTTGGAGACACAAATTATTCTTGCCTGCGCACAACAGACAGGTTGATTTTGCATTTTCTTTTTAAACCGTAAATTGTTAGCGCTCGTAAGCAAAGGAACATACTTTCCAGTAGGAGACAGGGTCGAAATGGATGACATGAAAGAAGGAAGAAGCTAAGTTGAGTGGTTTTAGTGAGCCGAAGGGAGGAGAGAATAAACTTCGAGTCATTAATGACTGCAATGAATAAGCAACTAATAATAATCTACATCTACTTTTTCATAAAATTATTTTGCATGCTATCCATGTTCTTTTATTTTCAAAACCCTGTCTTTTGAAACAAAATATAGTTAAATTTTTTTTGCAATTTTAATTTTTTTAAATTTTAATGTTATATTATATTAACTAGTCTTATCTATCAGTCTATAAAGTGAAAGTTTGAAAGGTTGCCATTTTTTTAATGTAACTGCAACATTTCAAAAGTGCATTTCTATGACAAATATGATAAAACTGACCAAAGTGATGACGATAATCAGGCTGTGAATACAAAAATGAAAGGGAAAGTTTGACAATTGCCAGTAATTGTATATTAAAATGCGGATAGGTTAAAATAATTTAAATAGCCTATATATGAGCACTCTAATTCTCCTATCAGCTGGAATTTGAAATTATTATCATAAATGATATTTGACTGTTGTCGCGACAAAATAAAATTAATGGATTTGACTGGTCGTCACCATAAAGTATACGGTGAAATTAAAATTAACTGTATTGAAAACAAAAACTCTCAAGTCGTCGATGTTAAAGAGCCGCCCAAAACTCTCCACTTGAAGATAAAAATTGGAGTCCAGAAATACAGGCACGCTCAGGGTTACTTCAGAATAAAAATAAATCTATCTGCGTCCGAAAGAAACTGCCTATATGGTATTGATACCTGCCAAATGCTGAAGTTTGGAAGTAGGTATTGATTCTGCTCTGCGGCGTGAGGCGCCAGCACTTGATGCTAGCCCTCAGTGATAGGGCGCACAAATACGTCGACACTGTTGTCTCTAGGTCCAATTTACTAATTAACATACACTTTATACGGGTGTTCACATAATCGAGTTTTATTGTTGCNTGTGTGTTCACATAATCGAGTTTTATTGTTGCTTGAACAGGTTAACTGGTACATGAACTCACGAGACAAACTCTCCTCCCCTTTTCCTATGTCGGCTACGTATGGTTTGACGCCGCGACTGGCGTCGTGGGAGGGGGGGGGAGATTCTTCACACTTGGTGTAGAACTACTTATCTGACACCGCTGCGCTGTCTTCCCTCGGCTGGCAGCTTGGTGGGGCGTCCCGACACCTGGCTTCGAAGTTCCTTCTTCTCGGGTCCACGCAGTACTCTGCGTTTGACGACGTCGGACTGGCTTTTCTCGAATGCTTCCCGCCGCACGTCCCGCTTGACGGCCTCCGACTGAGGTCCACGTCTTGATGCATNTCCGGAGTGCTTGTCGTCCCCCTGGGTCATAAAACACGTGGCCGCTGCTCGTGTGGTCCGCAGCCGGTGTGGCGTCGTCCCTTGGTTCTGGCCTGGAAGTTCATTGTCCCGTTCTGCACGCACGTCCGCTAAAAGCTCTCATGTTTTATTGCGGTACAAGCCCGGGACAGGTGCAGCTGGTGGTGGGATCTCGGTGTCCCTTGGGCAGCTGCAGAATGCAGCTGTGTCCGCGCCCTGGTGCCTTCCATTGTCTCCGGATGTCGTCTGCATGTGCAGAAACAGTTGCACGTGCAGAAACCTTTGGTAGGGTGCCTTCGCAGCTGCGAGGCTTCTGGCGTCACTCTGCCGGCACGTCCACAAAACCCTTAATCCTTATTGCGGTCGTACGCCCGCGAGCTTCACCAGAGTGTGTGTTCTGACGAATAAAATATAGGGATGCAGAATGCGTCAGTATGATAGTCATAACATAAAACCATTTTTGGCTGCAAGTTTGTGGACATAAATATTTTCTTTGTTCTTCTATAAAGTTACTTACGAATTTCTACACAGCAACAGATTTAAAAAAAAATGAAGCACATACGACACGAAGTCTCGATGCTGGATCACACAATCTCAAGGGCTAGAGACGACTTTAGAAAAGACGCGAAAATTATTGTCTTGGTTTTCTTCTAGCGCAGTATCGTGTTTTTCTGTAATTTTTTTTTAATGCGGCTGTTGAATCTTAGAAATTAAGCTTCAATAAATATTTCTAAACACGAGCGCGTTTGCAGCAGTGAATCCCGGTAAATGCCCTAAATTCAACACGAGTACTTGCATGTCTCTCAATGATGATGATGATGATGCTGATGATTGGTTGAGAGTACGACGGCTAATGAAACCTCATGAGACGTCACAATTACGGAGAACGTGGCACGCCCTGTGGTAAATATTTTTGAGTTAATTACGTCGTAATATTTGAAAAAGCTTTTAGTTCGCTGACAACAAACGACGCCTTCTGTGATTGACTGGCCCGACATTCTAAACTGTTTTCGGCTCACTCGTTCTGTCATACAAGCATTTGAGAACGGTCACAGAACTACGGACACAGAAATAAAATGGCGTGGCGGTTCCTTTGATCTGGTCGTATCCGTTCGCTGATTGGCCACGCGAGTCACTGGTAACGGGCATTGTGGCTGCTTGACTGGCTATAGCGCGTTGGGGAAGACTCCCTGTTGGTTAGTCTTCAGTCCATGCAGTGATTGATTGATATGATGTTTTATTACAATGGAACATATACAATAAAGTGAAAGAAAATCAAAACACAAGACCCGTTAGAGTACCAAAATGCCAGCGACAACAATAAACGCTCTTATGTTGCAATGAATAGAAAACATGTCAGAGAAAATAAACTGGAATAAACCCAACCAAAATTAATAACAATTGTAGGAAAATATCCAAAACACTTAAAACGGGGAACAACGAAAGAAAAAAAAGGAACGAAGGAAAATACAAAGACAAGAAAGAAATGCGTGGACAAAAGGAAAAAACGGAAGCAGTACTATGACGCATGTGTATGAGTGAAGGGAATAGTAAAAATATGTGAGTGAGTAAAGAGATTTGGGCGGCTCTTAACAGCGAGGTCTTGAGAGCCGACGAGGGTGATTGAGGTGAGTATGGAGCGGCGCCGGAATGAAAGGGCGGGGTAAACGGGAGATCCCCGACCAACGGCATCGTCCTGCACGATTCCCACTTGCAAAAATCCGGTGACCCGGCCGGGGATTGAACCAAGTTCGCCTTGGTGGGAGAAAAATATGTGAACCAAAAGAGTAAAGACGAAAGCGCGCGTGTACGATATTTGGCAAGGTCCTGCGGCACCTTGAAACCATAGGCGTATACCTTGTGCAAAACAGGAAGATAAACTGTGTAGAAAAAACGGAAAGAACTTTATACTGGGGCTACGGTGGCTGAGTGGTTAGCCTGCTCGCCTGCTTGCACAGTGCCGTAGAACTGTGACACACACCTATACCGTGTGCTAAAAAAAGTATTCCATATTTTGCGAGGAGGTAGTACGCACCAGAACCAGAAAAAAATGTATAATAAATATGGGTTCGAAAACCCATAGTAACATTCGTTTGCTATGAAATCATGATACATTACACCATTCAATCTGTTTGGTGGTAAGTAAGGTACAATTAGTCTATCGCAAATAATTCTTGCCCATGCATTAATTGAAAATCAATGCTGATGCCTTGCTTCTTCAACTGCGTAAGGATTTTCTTGAGCCCACACATGTTAATTATGGAAATTCATAATCCCATCTCACGTTACGAAGATATGAAGTTTCACAATAGCGATGGTAAACTAGTGGTCATAGCTGTTAAGGTATGGGTTTTAGAACCCATGTTTATTAGACATTTTTTTCTTGTTTTGGTGCATACTAACTCCACTTCAAATATGGAATACTTTTTTTTTAACAGCGGTATAGGTGTGTGTCACAGTTCTACGGCACTAACAATGAAAATTCAAGAACAAAATCCAGTCAATCAGCAACCGACTACTTACATCAAAGGCACCGGTTGTTACTTGTATGCTTGTATATCCTGTGACAATTGTGTCTCTTTAAGTTAAAATAATAAAATCAATGTCTCGCAAAATGTCACGTAAAATTCAAATGTAAAAAAAAATTAAAAACTAATACAAATAAATATTAATGTAAAACTAATATCTTGGTTTGAAAAAATGGCATTCCTTCTCAACATTGATTCTCTCATTTTAGCAGACTTGTTAATTTTTGTTAATTTAGAAATGAAAAGCTGTGATTGTGGTTCCTCGGCTCTACGGCTAGACAATCGAAATTACTGAAAACTATATTAGTAACAAAGCTTACACATTTAAACTGTGCTGTTTGAAAATAATATGAGTGTTCTTTTTTTTAAGTTTTCGAATCATTATGGGGACATGTGCAGAAGAGGAAGTCGAACTCTCTAGACTTTTGTGGCACCTTATTAAATTAGTTTTAAGTGAGAAGCATTATACCTTGTAAACTCACAGAATTAGATTTACAAGGCAAAATAACACCCAAAAAAATTTATGTTTTTCATGTGTTGTCTATACGGGCTGGAAATTTTCGCGAGTTTAGCGACATGAGGGTTGAACTCCTGTCTTCTAAACAGGCCAATCCGAAGAGACGATATCTGCTTACCGACTGTTGCCACAATGAGAATCTAATATACTCCTAACCGACTGACATGTCTTTCAGTCCACGTGTTCACGAGGGTTTATTATCGTCTTAGTTCTTCAGGGCACGTATAATTATGTGTGTGGCCCTTTTCAAATCTAACCTGTCATTAGATGACACCGCATTTAATAGCCCGTAGTTCTCTATCGTTACTAGCAGCTATTCCTACACTGATGATTGCTATACCTTATTATTTAACTTCAGCAATCATCAAAAATCATACATAATTTTTTTTGTAATTTTTTTAAAAGGTAAAGTAAAGGTATGTACTGAACACTTTAACAATTTTTTTACGAAATTCCTCCGTTACAAAAATAATCGACTAGGTTATCACGACGACGTTTAAAAAAAATGGCTACCCGGTGTCGGGTTCCAAGCAGGATACATCGTTTCGACTGTGCACTATTTTTTATTTTTAATGGCAGGCATTTTTCGGCAGTGCCGTTAACGTATCGGCTCGGCTCGCTAGTAAATCTTCGCACCGAACAAAAGTAGCGTTCCCTAAACGCCCGTCTATTTTATTCAAACACCACACCCTGGCCTTTGAGGGAATTTCGGGGGCGTTGCAAGTGAGATACGATTCGTAGATATATTCTTAAAAATTTTCAGCACAGGTTAGTAACAGAAGTATGCTAGAAGTGAAATTAGTATTGATGATTTCATTAATGTGCGGTTTCGGGTCTCCACAGCCACAGACATTAAGAAGATTGGTTCTGCAAGGGTTTCCGTTGTTGCCTATCATATGAGCACAGAATGTCCAGTGTCAGAATTGGCGAGAATACAAAAGAGATTAAAAAATTTTACGTAACATATTCACTTTCTAAAAATATTTATTAAATATTAATTATTATATTTATTGTTATTCAAACTTTTGAATTCTGCCGACGTCATATTACGTCGCCTGAACTGCGTCAAGTTGTACGGAATTTGCCGTAACATTAAGACATCGGCATTCTTTGAAGACACGGGCGAAGAAATATTACTTCGCCAGCAGTTTTGATACGGTTCTCGGGAATGTAATATTACGTCAGCAGCACTCAAATAGTAAATTACTCGAATAAACAGGATGATTGTATATTAGTTGTGGCGTTAGCTTGCAGACACATGAGACAGGTACTCCTACTTCCTCCAGTGGAACACCTTTGCAAAATAAAAATTAAAACTTCTGCCCTTCAGGTGGCTTCAGATGATTATATTTGGGTATACCAACGTAATTGGTAACAAAATTTAGTTTTCCTTATATATTTCGGGATCCAAATTTATTTAATATTATTCCTAAAGTCCCATTAAAATATATATAGACCAAATATGGTAACCCATGAATACAAATTGATTATTTAAAAACCCATAAAAACGTTACAAGAAAATGACTACTGCATAACACAAGTTATTAAAATATTACAACATTAAAATAAAAACCTCGTTGGGTGAGCTGTCCGTACCCCCCCCCCCTTTTTTTTTTCCAGG
>NQII01000310.1:4200-32242 GCA_002778355.1 Clitarchus hookeri | reverse complement strand
CGAGGAAGCCAGCAGGCCGGCTTGCATTCTGTTCCGCACCGGCTCGCGCCGACACCGGCAGCGAGCGAGTAAAACGCGGCATATGCACCCCGGTAAGACTCTACGTCAGCGGGCCATCCACGTAGATTCTCGTAGAACTGTAATACATACGGGTTTTATTATAGCAAGTGGTCGGTCGTGTACATGTACCCCGTTACAAGTACGGAAACGCGTTTGTTTAAGACACTTTCAACTCGGCATTATATTGACAGAGAGCCTGCCAGTATCGATTTCTGTGTCCCGAGTTATGGTTTTATGTGACCCAATACAAAGGTTGTAAATGGGAATACAAAAACCAACAGAACTTATGGTCATGTAGTCGTGAATATAGGCAACTCACTTCTAGCTTGCCCTAACTATAAGTAAATATGTACCGCACTCACGAAGTTAATTTATGTACCATTATTACAGTTGTTTCCAAAATCCAAAATAATTATTCTGATACTTGAAATCACAAATCAGTTACAAATCATATTATAAATATAAAAATAACAACATACATCTACCAAAACTGCAAAGGTGTAAATAAGTTGTTCACGGTAATCTCAGTATTTTCAAAATTCCTGAATACGATCCACTTGTTGCACATAGTGTATTCTTCCGTCTGAAGTAAAATTAACATTTCCATGGGCATGATTACTTTATTCATGCGTCGGCCAAGTCAAAATGTGAAATCATAATAAATGTAAATATTTATCTTATTATTTACAAATGTTTATTTAGCAATGTTAATCAAATATTAAAATATGGAACTCGTTCCCGTCAGTCTTTACTGCTCATGCAAGTCAGTGTGCTCGTTATATATGCACGTAGGGAAAATTACATTTTTCAATGGTTGATTTCAAAATCGCTCATTTAACCGCGAACAGTCAATGTGGTTTTTCTGGCAAGATTATAAAATATATACACTTAAAAAACGTTTAATACAATATTTTTCATTTAAAGGATAACAACTTTTACTTAAATGTTAACACACCGCGAAAATATTGGGGAAGAGACACACGCACATTTATGTTGAGTGCAGGCTATACTATACTATTCACTGAGAAAAGTGATTGATGCCGGATCGAATATCTGGACACCCTGTTCCTAGCAGCTTGGTACAGTTCCAGCACACTGCAAAATAGACAACCAGGCCGAAAAAAAATATCAGTCTTCCAAAACGCAAAGTTAATATATTAAAATTTGGGCTATAATATAAAGACTCCTGATGAGGGGAAATTAACAGGTTTCGTTCCCTCCCTTTCAACTAGAACGCTGGAAGTGAAAGCCGCACGTACCAGCAAAATTAAGGCCATTTCTCAAGTATTTTTTTAAATTTAATTATCTCAAAGAGATTTATACACGGACCACATAAATGTAAATATTTGTAGTCAAATGGTTATAGTTTTCAAAATATAGCACCGAAAAGTCGGAAAATTCGGAAGATGGGAGTCCATGTTTCTACGATCCTAATTCACTTTGTCAACTAAATCACATGCCATGTGATCTATTTCATATACACAAAATATTAATTAAGTATAAAGGAAATTTTAACATTAAGTATTCGGGTACTAGCAACCTCAGAAATAGGTATTGATATATTTGCCAACACATTTTTATTTTCCCGAGAGAAAATAATATTAATAATTATTAGTTTTTCTTGGACGAATGAAAATGTTTTGGCAAAAACATCAATACCTATTGTAAGAGATTCAGGCTACCAGTACCCGAGTTCCCATTGTAAAATATCCGTGGTACTTAATTGACATGTTGTGTATATGATGTAGATCACACAAAACGTGATTTATATGGCAAAGTTAATTAGGAGTATAGACTCTTAGGTTCCCATATTCCGAAATTTTCTACTTTTCGGTGCTATATTTTGAAAACTATATTCACTTAACTACAAATATTTGCATTTATGTGGTCCTTATATAAATCTCTTTCCGGTAATGAAATAAATAATCATCGGGAAATATGGCCTTAACACACTGGCCAGCGAAATTTCGCCCACCATTGCAACACGTGGAGAATAACTTGGCAGACTGCAATTCAGCTACTACGGTAAGCATACGGAAATAACAGAGCATCGGGTAGCCCATGAGCCAGCATGTTCACATAACAGAAGTGCTACGCCAGTTAGCTTCCAGGTCAAAGAGGGTGAATGTGATACAAAATTTAAAACTGAGTCGAACTTGTTACTAACTGCCCATGCAAGTGTTACAAAAATACAGTGAACTGTGATTTGAAATTCTCTTCCCGATTAATTGCAAATAAATATTGTAACATGATGCTAATTAGTGAGAAAAGTTAACAATGTTCGTCCTCCAAACTGAACGTATATGATACAACACGAGGGGGGAATGTGATGTACCTTTATAACTTAATGCTAGCGGAAAAAATACTAGTTGTAAGGTGACTGTATACAACTTGCAGCTCCTGTATCATTTGAAAAAGTTTAATAGAAATTCTACATTTCATCGTAAAAATACAACAAATAAAAACTACCAATTTTAGCATACACAAATCCGGCAATGAATTCAGTATTGTTACGAAGCAATAACTTAAGCAAAACAAATGTTAATTTGGATAGCTAAACGTATTTCTTGACGGCACAGCTTTATAATTAGTACACTTCCAGAATTTTGTCAAACTAGTATTTCTGTCTGTTACCATCCCCAATTATCTTAGGTATGGCAACGTGGCGAGAATATCACTACGTTTTATCACACAGGCATCTTCTTTATTCCGGATAAAGGCAATTTACACACAATAAATGTAACAACTAAGATACAGTGTAAGTAGACTAATCGAGAGTACGACAAACAAAAAACATTCTTGACGTATTAAGTGCTTTATTCATGGCCTACCTTAATTTAATAGGAAAACAACTGCGATTAATTTTATTTATAATGAAAACTGTAACACCGTAACAGTACGTGTATCAAATTCCACCTTCCTCTGAATCATTTTCACCCACTTTACTGTGAATGAAATACACAGAGGTGATAAAAGTCATGGGATAGCAATATGCAGCAGCAGTAGTATCGCGCACAAAATGTATAAATGGGCAGTGCATTGATTGGGCTTTCATTTGTAGTCAACTGATTCATGTGAAAAGGTTGCTGACGAGATTATGGCCGCACGACGGGAATTAACAAACTTTGAAGGCGGAATGGTAGTTAGAGCTATACGCATGGGACATTCCATTTCGGAAATGGTTAGGGAATTCAACATTCCGAGATCCACAGTGTCAAGAGTGTGCCGAGAATACCTCATTTCAGGCATAACCACCCACCATGGACAACGCAGTGGCCGACCATCTGCACTTTATGACCGAGACCAAATACGTGTGTGCAGAATGGTCAGTGTTAACAGACAAGCAACACTGCGTGAAATAACCGCAGGAATCAACGTGGGATGTACGACGAACTTTGGCTGTACTGGGCTATGCCAGCAGAAGACCGACTCGAGTGCCTTTACTAACAGCACGGCATCGCCTGCAGCGCCTCTCCTGTGCTCGTGACCATACCGGTTGGACCCTAGCCGACTGGAAAACTGTGGCTTGGTCAGATGAGTCCCGATTTCAGTTGGTAAGAGCTGATGGTAGGGTTCGAGTGTGGCGCAGACCCCACGAATTCATGGGCCCAAGTTGTCAACAAGGAACTGTGCAAGCTGGTGGTGGCTCCATAACGGTGTGGGCTGTTTATACACNGGTGTGGGCTGTTTTTACATGGAATGGACTGGGTCCTCTGGTCCAACTGAACCAATCATTGACTGGAAAGGGTTATGTTCAGCTACTTGGAGATCACTTACAGCCATTCATGGACTTTATGTACCCAAAAAACGATGGAATTTTTATGGATGACAATACGCCATGTCACCGGGCCACAACTGTTCGCGATTGGTTTGAAGAACATTCTGGGCAATTCCAGCGAATAATTTTGCCACCAAGATAGCCCAACGTGAATCCCATCGTTTATTTATGGGACATAATCGAGATGTCAGTTCATGCACAAACTCCTGCACCGACAACACTTTCGCAATTATGATCGTTTATAGAGGCAGCATGGCTCAATATTTCTGCCAGGGACTACCAACGACTTGTTGAGTCCATGCCACATCGAGTTGCTGCACTTAGCCGGGCAAAAGGAGGTCCGACACGATATTAGGAATTACCCATGACTTTTGTCGCCTCAGTGTAATATATGTAAGAATTAATACATTACTTTACACCCTGTCTTTCAGTACTCTCTGCAGGAAAAAATCGAGAGGTGTGAGCTCTGGGAACGAGCTGACCATCATACAACACCACCAAGCCCTAACCACCGGTTTGGAAACATTTCATTTAACACTTGCCTCACCACCAAAGCAAAATGCGCCGGACAACCATCATGCTGAAACCACATATTACGACGTATGTCGAGCGGTATATCTTCCAGAAGTGCCGGTATGGTCTCTCTGAGGAAATGGGCGTACGTACAACTGGTTATTGTCCCTTGAATGAAGTATGACCCTATGATGTCTCCAACGATTCCACACCACTAGTTCTCTTTCCACTGTCGCTGGTGCTTTAAGTGCCGGACCCAACGCGGACTCTCCGTCGTCCAGTATTGCATATTTCGTAAATTTACGCACCCATGGTTTGTGAAGATCGTTTCATTGGTAAATAGTATGTTCTTCCGTAAATTGATGTCATCCCTTACAGACATCAGAACAAACCTACAAAATTTAACACGCTGATGGAAATCACCCACATGTAATGCCGGATAAGAGCCACGTGATGTGGATGGAATTTTCGTTGGTGCAGTATCCGTTACACAATTGTTTTACTTATTCCTACGAACCTGGAAAGTTCTCGCATACGTATGTGGGGGTTTGCATCAACACGTGCCAACATATCGTGTTGATGCGTCTCGCCCGTAACGGTCTTTCGTAGCACTCATGTTGTGGAATTCCAATCACATCGTCACAAGAGACGAGCAAATTCTTCGTATAGTTTTCCGTGAGCTGTGTGCCGATTAGGATACCTTTCACAATACATCTGGACGGCTTGCATGGTATTTCTGCCACACTCACCGTAAATAAGTAGAGCGTCCACTTTTACCTCTTTCATGAACTTTATTGTGTACGTATAGCCACACACTGCACTACCACTTACCATAACATATTACAGGGACTGGTGCTGCGTTGGTATGAGGAAGCTGTCCCGCCAGGATGAGTCACAGCGCGTGTTGCTTGCTTACAGCTGTTATGGTCCATACGGTATAAGGAGGCCACTTTCTGACAGTCAGTGAGTGGCAATTGATGTTTACGAAACAAACAAAGTGCCATTTACAAAATCCTGTATCAGCTGATGCACGAACGAAAAAAAGTTAAAATTACGTTGGCTATTCTGAGTGCACTGCCGGTGCACATCACAATAGCAGAAAATACGCGGATAAGAAAGAGTTCTTACATTTATTAATGCATTTTATTTTACAAGGACACAAAACAATGGCTGTTAGTGTTAAAAATTAAACTTCGTGATAATGTAGTTATGTATAGGTGTTCAAAATGAAATGTACAATAGAACGATACGACGAGGAAAAGTTTTCTGAAGTTGTGCTAACTTCGGAAAGTTTTTTCACGTCGTATCATCCCTCTCCAACCTCGCTTTTAACACGTCCTTGATATTAATTCGAAAAGCATATAAAAATATTGCATAATTAGTTGAATTATTTTTTTTAATAATTTGACGAAACGACACGAATTTGAAATATATTTACAGGCCGTAATTTAAGAACAATCAACTTCAAAAAATACGCTATCTGTTATCCAAAAGTAGCAGCTCAAACTTCGCCATGACGCGCTGTGCGCGCGATCTCTCGGATATTATGCGAGGTATTACCAGCCAGAAATGAACCTCTTTCCTGCACGATAGATAACGAATTTAAAAACAAATGCCAATAGTTATATTTTTCCACGAGCNCTTTCCTGCGCGATATATAACGAATTTACAAACATATGCCAATAGTTATATTTTTCCACGAGCTCTGCATAATTTTTAAAGTAACATATATTTCATGTACAACGATTTGGAGTACAAGTCATTTATATTCGGCCGGAATCGTTCATCTACGTAAATTATGCGCCATATTGTTCTCTTGAAACCCATCTCCTTGTATCTGTAGGAAGTGAGACACGCTGATTCGTTTTTAAGCAATTCTAACGTTATTCCACGTCACATATTTCCAACTCGAATATATTAGCTATAACGTCGAAAGTGTGATAATAGATACAACAGACCGACTCGCAAATGTTAACCCAAATTCACTATCTCGGACAAATTAAAAAAGAGTTAGCAAATATTTAATTATTTGCAACATTTTATATTTTTACTTGTATAACCTACTTATATTTTTAGACAGATGTCAGTCTTAAAGTATCTTAAAATTTGTTTAGCAATACAGTACAATGGCAAGTGGATTAGCTGACAGCGTGTTGATAAAAAATACAGCCCCGACTTGACGGACCAGCTGATGGCGGAAGGATACATAGTCACATGTAGTCAGACGTAAACAGTGGCGCTACTTTCGCAGACCCGTCAGAAAATGGCCTTCTTATACAGTATGAACTATAGTACAGGTCCACTGCCCCATACTATAAATGTATATATGTGTGTATGTATGAATATTTGTATGTATGTATATATATATATATCTGAATATAAAATTTTACACATAAGTATTTTACGTGTATTAGTTCCCAATCTTCAAAATGCACCGTATCAAGAAATATTTTATTATTTTCACTAACAGAAAAGGAATAAGTGATATCCTTGCATTGAACTTAAATAATAATATTTCTAAGAGCAATTTGTTTTTGTATTATTAATACTTATGGAAATTCCTTTTCAACCTGTATCACTTTCACCCAAATTTTTATGGCGTGACACATTAAGGGACCTTGATCATGTAAATACTTATTCTGTAGGATGAGCATGAAAAGATAATGTAACAACCAGTTCTGAAACTGACGCTGAAAAATTTCCGACCCGGTCAGGAATTAAAACCAGAACCTTTCGCCGGCCATTCAACCATCCGAGCTTTGGACCAAGCAAGCAAATATTTCAATTGCTGATAACAAATACATATTTTTAGTAACACGGTTTACGAGCGGCGGCAACTGGCAAAAGTTTTTTTTTTTTTACGGATCGCCATTTTACGGATAAAAACTCAGAAAATCCATTTTACCCAGGCTTGGCTCTCGTGTTGTGGTTGGGTAATGTTCGCTTGACGCATCAGATGCGTATGCCGGATATTAATTTTTCCACCTATTTGCGATTTATGTTTTCGGTGCCCCAACACCCTTTCCCACACCAACACGCTTTTGCTCGCTCGCGCTGTGCGTTGGGTAGGGCGTGCACGGATGAAATATGGCGAACAATATCAACCAGCGACGTTAATTGCCCGTAACTGCCGGGCATTCTTCACGGTAGCTGGATAAGCAAACATTAGCAATTTTAGACTTCTGTCGGACGCTGCTCTGGTTCTAGAAGCAACAAGTAGAATGCTTTATATAACGTAATAATACTGTTACAATTATCTCAAAAGTCAGTGGGCTTAAATCAGGTTCGTTAAGGGATGGAGGTCTTAATTAAATTAAATAGTTAATTATAATTTCCTAATTAATTGAAAATAATTACAAAGAAAATACTTTCATCTCAATTTCTCACAATAAATTGATATCTCTTGCTATTTACAATTAATAAATTTCAATGAGAGCAATTTACAATAACCTCAAAGAAATTAATATAATAATATAACTAAAATCAGTCATAATATACAGTATATCAAAGCCTAACAAACTGTATGTATGTCAATATTTGACAGTTCCAATATTTACAATAAAGTCCGTTTCACTTGTCCATACAGCCCCACCTCAGTTTAGACCTGATCCCACCAGTCCGCCACGTTATAAGAGTTCTCCACGCGCCCTCATACACAATAGCCTTCACTCGTTGAGTATCAGGCCCTCTCGTTGAATCACACAACAAACACCTCGTCCGCCGTCGTCTTGCAATCTCCCGTCGTCGTCCGTCCTCTTCACCGATGTCCCTCGCCGCACTCGACTTCATCCGGTTACCGCACTCAGCCAAAAGGCTTCTACCAAGACTACCTACCCTTGGACCGCTGTAATATTGACAGGATCGTAAGCCACAGTCCAGAAATTTCTCTAAATGTCACGTTGCGCCGAGGGTCCTAGTTCCCAGAATATTCTTCCTGCGCATCTTCTAAAGTCGTCGGCTTCTCCAGAAGGGGGGACGAGGCGGGGCTCTGACGCCAGCCAAGTCGCCACTGCAAATCATTCCCACAGCTGGCGGGGGAGTGGTGGGGCAGCGAGCGGGTCTGCCTGGGGGAGGGGTTGGTCGAGGTGCCCCCCTCCTCCCATGTATGAAGATCGCGTCTGGTGTGAGCGGCAGCGCGTTACACTATTCTACTGAAATTATCGTCCATAATTACATGTCAAACTCTAACTCTAATAATCAATAATAATTAGTACTTTTAACTTTCTTGGGCTGTCCGCAACTGAGTATTTTTAAAAACCCAGTAGAGCATAAATCTCCCCCCACCCCCCGCGCTTTATATAATACTGCATTTACATAACATGATTCTTTGCTATAATGTAACAGTAAAATTTCCAGGAACGAAAATGTTATTATTACGCTAATTATTTACTCACATAAGCATAAAACGCCAACTAATATTAAATGTTTGTTCAGAAATTTTAATGTTTCACTTTAATATGACGTTAAGACACGGACATCATTTCCCTATATTGCTGTGAGTTTCACATATATAATGTCAGTCTGCAGTTCTGTTAATATGAATGCAACTAGGGGCAGAGTTACTTATTTTAAGGATGATTACAAATAATTACTAGTGTTAAAAACCAAGCGAGTTGGCGCAGTGGTAAACCACTGGACCTGCATTTGAAATGATACGGGTTCGATTCCCGGTTTGGGAAATTAGTATAATTAGCTAACAAACATAATTTATTAAGACTTACTTACGGATCTTTCTTTCCACGTAAGCAGTCGGTCTTCTTAAAATCAAATATATAATTTCAAGTTTAATGTTTTTAATTTTAAACGACCATGTTTCTAGGCTAGATACCTTATGTCGGGTGGATGAGAGATTAGGGGGAGCGAGGTGAAACTGTCAAACTATGAAAGCAGAAAATGTTTTAATTTGTGAAATTATATTTATGCATGTGTAAATCATGAATAACAAATTACTGGAAGTTTTTTAGGATTACAAAAATTAAAAAAAAATACCTCCCAACAGAGAACACGATACAATTTACTTTATTTTCGCTGCGTGAAACAAAATCCAAAAGAGTAAACAGAAGATTGGTTCTATGGAAACAATGGCACACATTTTGAGTGTATAGATGCCCTACATCCTCAGCTACGTAAATTTACAAGACCAAGGAAGGTGTAAATGGCTGTGAAGGGAGCACCGCACCGAACGCGTCCCTCCGCATGGAGTTGGATTGGTAGTCGACGTGTAGGGGGTGGAGGCTGGCTTCCGCCCGACTCCCCCGGCGCCCAGGTCGCATCTCCCCATCTCCCGCGGAACCCCCTGGCGACAATGAAACTGAAGGCCCTATTCATCAAGCCGAGCACTGTTCTTCCGTCACTGCGAAGTCGCGAGAGGGGTTATTTCTCACGAAAGCCGGATGCCGTCCATTGTTGCCAACCCACGGAGACGAGTGAAACACTATCGCGCCTCACGGGCAGACAAGGAAGCCAGGGGGGTTGGGAGGCGAACATTTCCACCCCTTGTCCCCACCACGCCACCGACAGCGACAGGAGGCCCGCAGGAATAAATGACTTTCCAATAGCGAACAAAGCTGGACTATTTTTCAGCCACGAATCAGATAAGACTTCTCCAGAATAAATAATAGAGTTTGCATTCACTCCGGAAGAAGGGGGAAAAACAGCGACCCAGGATTCTGGCCAGGAAGACTGGATTCGCAAAAGAGNGGGGGGGGGGGGGGGGGGTAAAGAATGAAGAAAAAGGTTTTCCTCGTGACCTCACTCGTAAAAGAGACCGGGGGTCGCATTTCACGGAGACAATGTTGCGGAAGTCATTTGGCTCCGCGACTGAAACGTAATTTTGCCCCTCTCAAGGCCCATTTACGTTCCTCGCGAGACGAAGAAAAGGCGATAAGGCCGTAAAGCAAGGCGCGCAGACACGCAGAACGGTCCTGGGTTCACCTTTACGCCCTCTTGACTGGACCACACCACGCCAAGCCCTTGGAAGGGCAGCCACACGGAAAATAACTCCAACGCCCACTTTATTTCTTTCTCCGTGGTTATATGGTGCAGAAAGCATTTCGCACGTACTGGCCGCTCCACAAAAATGCCGACACACACAGGGCAAGCAATTCTCCAAACATACTCCCACTGACAGAGAAAAAAGATGTATTCTAATATCTGCAAACAAATACAGCCTGAAAAAACAAGCCTGAGTTTCATATCGCATGACCAGGCATAGAACAGCAGAAACGATACCTCCTGATTACAGTGGGCTCTGTATCACTTCTTCACCAGGCAATAATAAATTAAGTCATGCTGGGAGTGAACACAGTTTAATTTGTTGTCACTGCAAAACGGTTTCAATCAGCAGTACTCAACATGATGACGTTCGACGGCATATATTTTTATAAAGTTCTGATGGACGATAGTGGCAAATCTAGAAACCATTTAAAAAAAAGGGGTATACATGAAAGATGATGCAGTGTGGATTACATGAAAACCAAATGCTCAGTAGTACGCATTACGTTGTCAGTAATTAGTGGAGAGGATTGTACTTTCTAACATGGTCCGTTTGCATACAAAGTTTAAGACTGCATTATCAAAAATGTGCTTTGTTTAAAAAATAATTCCCGTTCATCCAGTGTAAAATCACGCTCTAAGTCTCTATGGGGAGGGGGGACCCCCCCCCTCGTGACTCCGTAGAACACCCTCCTCCCCACCTCAAATTCTGAGTGAATCATGCAAATGATTCACGTTTCAGTGTTGCTCTACACGATGCTTTGGCCTATACGTCCTGTCATAAATTATGCTGCGCCCACATGGGCACATGCAGCAAAAACACGCATTAGAAACTGCAGAGAGTACAAAATAAATTTCTTCGAATAGCTGCAAACGCGCCTAGATACATCTCCATTACAGACTTGCACAACGAGCTTAAACTGAAAGATTGGACAAGCACTTCGTCAAACTCGCAGGAAAATTATACACAGACTGTGCTAATAACGCCAACCCGAAAATTTCTAGTCTCGGCGATTACGACCCCGACGAGAGAGAAAAATACAATCGGCCAAAGAGCATATTGGCTCACAGGCCGCCCTAAATATAAGAGTATATTGAGAGCAAGCCACGCTCGCGAATTTAATTAACATTGGGAAACCCATATTAATGTCAAATATTACCCCAACCACTACACACCAGAACCAAAAAAATTTCGAAGCATTATACGATCACAGAACAAGACGAAACATACACTGTACAGATCTGGCTCGGTGGCGGCCCCGTGATTCACATAGCAACCAAACTGCTGTACACACACGTGTCGAAAAACTTCTCTCATCCGACAACTGAATGTATGGCTCTTCGCCACAGCTGATTCCAGGGCGACAGATGTAGTGAGATATCTTCTGCGGCTGTGGGGGTTGTGTAGAGACACGTCTATACTAACAAGTACACACCAACACATACTACTACACAAAGCTGCACGCGAGGTCACGAGCAAGGTGATGTCCCCATTACTACTAATTACATCTGTCTTCCTATATTCATAGAATGTAACATTAATACTCTTTCCTGTGTTACAGAGAGATTGTTGGCATCAGATGGGTGGGTGGCTCAGTTTTGACTCCCACCACCAGGGCCACACAGTGTGGCCCTGGTTACAACTCAGATCCGCTCACACTCATTCCATATAACCCTGAATCAAACGCACGAGTCTATATTTAGCTAGCTAACAACCTACCTTACATTCTCCGCCTTAATCCGGCAATATATATATATATATATATATTTTTTTTATGCTTTAAGACTGTCGCACAGATTTTTTCCCCAGCGCCCTCTCCGCTTTGGGCTTGTTTACCGTGCCCTTCCGTCTAGATACTATACTATTTCGGGGTGTCCATGGCTACAATTGCGGCCATGGCACCAGACAACCCTGCTGTATCCGCGATTCATGCGCCCCTTTTAACATAATAAACTCTACCTAAGGCGTGTATGGCTTGCCCTGAGACGCATCCATGCTACTGCCATATCTACTGACATGCATGCCGGAGGGCCCACACAACTGTGAAGGGAATCACGCTGGCGAGGCGGAATTTGGCTGCCAGCCAGAAATAAAAAACTGCGTGTTCTCCATTCTGACTCGCACTGTTGTGTCTGTAGCGCCCTTCAAAGTGTAGTACGCCTCGGAGACAAGTTCGATAACACTTTGTACAGTTGGACGCGTTTGAGAGGGGTAGCATCGCACGGCTGTGGGGAGCGAGATAGTCATTTCACCATATCATCTTCGTTACGGGTCATAAAATGGCCGCCGGCCAACCGGAATGACAGGGCATGAAGTGGAAAATTCTATAACAAATAACGAAAAGGTGAAGGTCACAAAAAGGCAACCAGCGGGAATCACGGAGCATGAGGTGACATCGTCCAAGATGGCAAACAACTCCTGGCTCATACTCGTGAATCATGCCACAGAAGGAAAATAATTATACTACTGGCTTTCCATGGAAGAAACACCTAAGTGACACTTTATTAAAAATCACTGGAATAAATTCGGTATAAATGTATGGTGTATGGAACATATAATGTAGGCTGTTGGAAAAATTTTAGACAGAGAATAAATATGATACAGAGCGATATAGGGTCCACAGTTCGAATACCGATCTACGCATGGGATCATTTTGAACAAACTTTGTACATGATTTTCTGACTGATTATGTACTTATACGCACCCGATATAAATATTTAAGCAATACCCATAATTTAGGCATGTCGCAGGGCCTCCAGTTCAAGGCTCGGAACCATACAAATATTAAATTTATATCGAACTTAGAAAATTTTTTGATGTTTTTACCCAGTAATGGGAAGTATATAATGAGGGCGAAACGAGAGCTTTAGGAGAATCAGCCAGGGGTCGAAATAAAATAAGAGGCTAGCAATTTTATTAATAACACGAGTTTCGAATCATTTTTAACCAACTTTATACGCAATTTTTTTTGTCTTTTTACGTGCATGGTTAGGCACAGCGTGGAGCCCTCAGTTCGAGACCCGAAACCATAAAATATATAATAATTTTCTATCGGACCACGAAAAAATCTGCTGTTTTCACTCTGTGATGGGAAAATGTTTCAGTAATGTAAAATAAAGGCGAAACGTAAGATTTGGAAGAATTATTCTACAGTTGGGATGAAATATAACATCCACTATTTTATTGATGACCTGAGTTTTGGAAGCCTTTTAAGCGATGTTCTTACATGAATTTTTCACTGTTTAATATTCATACACAACTGATACAAAATTTTAGCCAATTTACAAATGTGATGCATGGCTTAGAGCCTTGAGTTCGAAGCCCGAGATCGTAAACATTATTCCTTTTCTCGTGGACTTAGAAACAATCTGGCGGTTTTTCTGAGTGATGGGAGAAAGTATATATAGAGCGCTGACGCACACTTATACCTTAGTTTATGTTCAGACGTCGAGAAGTTAACATTGATTTGGAAGCATTCTCTCACTATAGAGTGAAGATGAATTGTGAATATGAAGGCTTGCATTTGACCTGATCGAACAAGGAGCCGCGACCTGCATCATCGCTGCCTGATTGTCGATTCTGCGATCGAGTTTTTATCTTCGGTCAAAATGATCGTCGACGTGAAAGAATCATCTGTACGAAGAGTCCTTTTTGCATGAGGAAGAATTACGACAATGACCACACAGAGTTTATAAAAGGTGTTACTTTGAAGAACCACATCAAGAACTGCAAGGTTTCATCTTTTGAGAGCCAACAAGTGTTGCTATCAATACCTCTTGCTGCATCGCTGAATACTGATTCGTCAGGAGATAATGACGAGATAGTTAGTGCTAAAGACGGACTGAGTGCAGTAGAGTCGGTTTGTGTGGAATGTACACTTGCAAGACTTTCGCGTGAAATCGATAAATTTCAAAATAAACGGTCGTCGGCTTTAAATACTGATGATGAAAAGTAAACTTGATATTAAAGATAAAACCGGCGAAGACGATCATGAAGACAGCTTTGATGATGACTATGACAGTGTTGACAGTGAAAACGAAGAATTTATAGATGCACTGACACATCCATCCACCACATTTGCTGCAACAAGCGACATGAAGAAGGCAGAAGACGCTGAGAATACTGGTAACATATTTCCCGAAGACCCCCAATGAACTTATTGATAAAGACTCAGACATTGGGTCGCTTTTAAAGGTGGAGATTTCTCGCAAATTAACGAAATATCTTCAATCATTAGAGTAATGAAGGGGAGGGGTTATATTGCATGTGATGAACTACTCTGTTCTAAAATTTTAATTACAAAATAACTTATTATTAAAACATAATTGTTTTTTCTTTACTTTTGTGTGTCGTACCCTATTATCCCTCAAATTTTTTAAGTGGTGCTATGACCACTCAACTATTAAGGTAAAGATTCGCTAACAGAATATTGATGAACACTTCACGTACAAAAAAAGCATGAATGGTGGACTACATGCAAAACATTAAGTCTGTCATCTTGTATACATTCTGGAGACAGTTGGTGAATGATTTTCTTTAATACGTATGGAAGGGGGACAGACGAAAAACCATGGATTGAATATGAATATATGATTAATCGAAAGATTGAACGAAATAATAATGGGGAGACTGAAAGATTAATGAAAAGATTCCGAAAGATTCATGGAACAAAGATTGAAAGATTGATGAACAGATTGCGAAAGGTTGATGGAAATACTGTGAGAGGTTGATGGAAATACTGTGAGAGGTTGATGGAATGATTGCGAGATTGATGAAAATATTGCTAAGGATTGGCGAAGTTTGTGAAAGATTGATGGAAAGATTGGTGAGAATTGGTTGCGGATAGGCGAAGATTGTAAAATATTGATGGAAAGATTGGAAGATTAATAGATTAATCAAAATATAAATGGAATGATTGGACGACTGATGGATTCATGGTCAAGAAGAGCACGAAAGTTAAGACTTTTTATCACCTTTGTAAATTCCAAGTCTCCAGGGCCTGGCAGTATTGGCATTTAAATTAACACTCATTAATCCTTTGAAGTGTTGATACATGCTGATCCATATTATGATTATAACATAATATGTGGTCGCTAATAGTATGATGGGCTTGGTTTTGTCATATATATGATGAGGTGACAAAAGTCATGGGATACCTCCTAATATAGTGTTGGACCTCCTATTGCCCGGCGAAGTGCAGCAACTCGACATGGCATGGACTCAACAAGTCGTTGGAAGTCCCTGGCAGAAATATTGAGCCATGCTGCCTCTATAGACGTCCATAATTGCGAAAGTGTTGCGAGTGCCGGAGTTTGTGCACAAACTGACTTCTCGATTATGTCCCATAAATAATCGATGGGATTCACGCTGGGTGATCTTGGTGGCCAAATCATTCGCTGGAATTGTCCAGAATGTTCTTCAAACCAATCGCGAACAGTTGTGGCCCGGTGACATGGCGCATTGTCATCCATAAAAATTCCATCGTTGTTTGGGTACATGAAGTCCATGAATAGCTATAAGTGGTCTCCAAGTAGCTGAACATAACCCTTTCCAGTGAATGATCGGTTCAGTTGGACCAGAGGACCCAGTACAATCCATGTATAAGCCCTTACCATTATGGAGCCACTACCAGCTTACACAGTTTCTTGTTGACAACTTGGGTCCATGGATTCGTGGGGTCTGCGCCACACTCGAACCCTACCATCAGCTCTTACCAACTAAAATCGGGACTCATCTGACCAAGCCACAGTTTTCGAGTCGTCTAGGGTCCAACCGATATGGTCACGAGCACAGGAGAGGCTTTGCAGGCGATGCCGTGCTGTTAGTAAAGCCACTCGAGTCGGTCTTCTGCTGGCATAGCCCAGTACAGCCAAAGTTCGTCGTACGTCCCACGTTGATTCCTGCGGTTATTTCACGCAGTGTTGCTTGTCTGTTAACACTGACCATTCTGCACACACGTCGTTGATCTCGGTCATTAAGTGCAGATGGTCGGCCACTGCATTGTCCATGGTGGGTGGTTATGCCTGAAATGAGGTATTCTCGGCACACTCTTGACACTGTGGATCTCGTAATGTTGAATTCCCTAACCATTTCCGAAATGGAACGTCCCATGCATCTAGCTCAAACTACCATTCTGCGTTCAAAGTCTGTTAATTCCCGTCGTGCGGCCATAATCACGTCAGAAACCTTTTCACATGAATCACTTGACTACAAATGAAAGCCCAACCACTGCACTGCCCATTTATACATTTTGTGCGCGATACTACTGCCATCTGTATATTTGCATATTGCTATCCCATGACTTTTGTCACCTCTGTGTATATATACATTAACAAATTCTGAGTAGCAAACTTATGCCTACAAAACAGTCGGGGCAGTGAATAATTTACGGTTTCTGGCATTGTGTATTAATAAGTCTTCAAGAGAGGGGACTGTAAATGTAGTAATTGAATGAGAAACGTTTGCATGTTTCCACAATACTCTATGTATAAATTTGGCACTATATAAAAATAAATAATTGCTTAATTAAAAATAATTTTTTAAAATCAGATAATAAATACAGATTTACGATTTTACATACCCTATGCCTATAAAAACCAATATGATTACCAGAAAGAGATATTTGCTTCAATAATTAGTGGACGTAACTGCTGAGCACTTTCGGGTATGTCCGAAAAACCTGAGCCGAAGGATTCCCAGCACCCCCCGAGTCGAGCCGAAGACTGCCGAGCTATTCCGAGTCGAGCTGAAGGCCACCAGCCACAGCCACACAGATCCCATTTAAAATATATTGCCCCACAATCGCCATACACGCACTAGTTACCTGGAAAACCTCCATAGACCCTAGATTTATACAGTTTAACCAATTAGATAATTTTTTTTATTTCGGACTGTAGTAGAAGGATTTTTATTAGTCTCGTTAACGTCCCTGTTCTTGCGTTTATAAGCTAATCGAATTGTAATTCACGTGCAAAATCAACCCAAACTCACGTCTTAACAGTACACACACGTGGTCCATGGTTACGTCTTTGAAAATCTGGCCCTGTAAATTCTATGAACCGGTAGTAATCAAAATAAAAACGGCAGTTTATACCAGCTGGGGTCAAGGACAACGTCCACAGGAATTTCTTTAGAATGTGCTGGTTTTATACAACAGCATACCAAAAACCAAACTAAAACGCACGGGACCTGGATCATAGTTGGCACCTCTAGCATTTGTGAAACGTGGCGGTCGGAAACGGGTTTTCTAGGGGTATTCCCGGTTCCTTGCCACCACTACACTCCATCTATCCACTCGCATCTCGTCTCATCTCAGCCACTCTCCAGAGCAGCAGGAAACATGTGTATCCCTAACAGCCGGCTCCACTACGCGTTTTCCGTCCATCCATACTGAACCTGCAGCATATGTTGCATACATTAATGATTTCTGGTGAAGGAACTAACAGAATATCTGTAAAAAGCAGACTGCCAATTGAAAACACTGATGCAACTTTAATTAAACGTATACAATTCAGGCAAGTTCAAAAGTGCGCAATTAGCTAATTTTTTTCAAAAGTGAAACAACTAAAAATTTGGATACCGTGCATTTCATGCGGATGTTCGCAAAAATAAAAAAACACATCTGGAACATAACACAATTCCAACTAATTCGCTGCGATCGCAAAGCGCTCACGGTTGAGCGCACTAAAACCCAGTCTCAACATTAATCAGCAAATTTAAAAAAAATTGGGGAACTAATTAATGTCAAAGAACGCATATATACTTCTATTACGCAGGAATAAAAACCAGCGAGGAGGGGCAAAACACGCTGAAATGAAACCAATTAATTTAACTACCGTGGATGCTGGCGCCGGCCTAACTGAAAACCCCACATGAAAGCACTTTTAAAAATAATAAACAAAAAAAATTGTGTTCTGCCGCGCGTGAACGAGAAAATTGCATCGGCATGGCGGTCCAAGTGCGCGGATAACGCGAACGTACCGGTTCTAANGGGGGGGGGGGGGGAGCTATATTTTTCCAGCCAACAAAAATCGTAGCAAATATGCCCGTGCTTGCAGCTGAAAATATATAGTTTCGATCAGGAACGTGCCACAGGAAGTAAATGAGAGTAAAAGGGTTCATGCGCCTACATTTCCCCACTTCCATATGATAAATAATAAATTCCGATTTCTTTCAAACGTGCGTCTATCTGAAATTCTTTGGTATTTTGTCTTCATGAAACCAGTTAATTAATAGCACTTTTTAACCCTGCTCATATTTAAGGGGTATGGGTGGTTAAATCAGGAAGGGAGCAAACCTTCCTTTACCAAAATTTTGTTTGGTATTTAAAAACTTTTTCAATTATTGTAAACTTGCAAAAAGTTTCAAGATGATATTGGCGGTCTCTACAATAACGGAAACTCAAGAGCATATGTAATTCACAAAAAATTATTAATTTTTTATTGAACTGCCAAACTAAGTACAGCACGAATATAATATCGTACTGAATTTACTATAAAAATTTTAAATTATATGCATTAATGGCGAAAAAAGTGGAAATTTGAAAATACTGAAAAAGCCGTTGTCCAAGTACACACATGTTCACAGTTCTCAGTAAGGTCATTTGGATTACGAATCCGCCACCCAACACTTCCTAGCGGTACTCATTTAAACTACCAAGATTATGGCATTTATATTCGTGAGTGATAGAGTGAGTGAAGAGATTTTGGCAACTCTTATCAGCGAGGTCTTGAGAGCCGATGAGGGTGATGCGAGGTGAGTATGAAGAAGCGCCGGAACACAAGGGAGGTGTAAACTGGAGTTTCCCAAGAAAGCCCGTCAACCAACGGCATCGTCAGGCACGATTCCCATATATGATAATCCGGGGTCGAACTATCGGGAATCTAACCCCGTTATCTTTGGTGAGAGGTGAGCACTCTAGCCGCTTCACCACCGCGGCCCCACCAAGATAAACGTCGCAGTCCTATATTTATAAGAGCCGGTGTCATGTGTTCTCTGGCTGTTGTGTCTGTGCTGCATATGATTCGCTCACACAAGTATGAAGTGCGTATGAATTGGTGCGGAGCCATCGAGGGCGTCAACTTACATAGCGCCCAATGACAATAGTAATGCATACTTACACGTGCTCTATAACATGACATCAGCTAATAATGCGAAATGTGCAGATCTCTAGTCTTAAAGAATACTTGTTATAAGTACGATAGTCTTGCTAGACGCTTCGTGTTTGAGACATCACTAGGTACAGGGTTTGTCCGGAGGCAAAATTTGTTCCACATGCTTCACCGCGAACTTCTTCGGGCTCCAAGGGGTGAGCGGATGGGAGGAGGATGCGTTTGTTGTTTGCTTCGGCACGGCTGTGCCGACGAGTTTGAGAGAGTTTTCGCACGGCCGCCCAAGCGTAACATTCCGCGGTAGCCTTTTGACTATTTACGAGCGAGTTTTCTTGGGCCTGCGGGCGCCCGAGTATGACCATATCGTGAACTTGCTTAGAAAACTGTAGAGCGGAGGAGAGAGGAGACGGGTACTTCAGACGAGCTTTCCTGGTTTCTGACGTCTGTGATAAAATAGCTCCCCCACTCTCTGTGTCTCGGTATTCATCAGATGCACAATTTCACCCAACTGCGCAATTCGTTAACTCAGATATAGTTACACTTCACTTGGTACGTGTCTAAACTAAGTCGTGCCTTTTACGAACCGTGCAAGTTTCTTTTCAAGGGAAGCTAATAAAAAAATTAAGCTAGATTTCTTTCTTTCTCAAGTTTAATAGCAATTATTTATCTGAATGGCAACCACAATTTAATCGGAGCCATTTCATTATGTACATTTTCTACAAGATCAACCAATAAAAAAAATTATACAAGAAATGAGAAAAATTCTTAACTAATATTCTTATGCAAAACAAACAACACCATGGCAAAATTATTATCTTATGTTCAGATATCTTGGTATCAGTAAAAAAAAATTTTACTAAAATTATAATTTCAAAAAGATTTCACAAAAATACACATATACAGAAAGTGGAAGCAACATTAGACAAGATAACTATTGCCACCTACCTTTGAGTGTTAAAACCAGAAAACAAGCTTCACGCAACAGGAAAAGCAGCACCAATATTAACGAAAATCATTACTTATTACAGAACAATAAGCAAGGAACCAACATGTGTGTAGGCTGCTTGTGGTTGAAGGAGCACTTTTCAAATACCCGCGTAGAAATACTTTTCTGCTGATTTTGCATCTTACCGCCATTTGTAAAATTAACATTATCATAGCCGAAATAACTTTATTCACACGTCGTTCAAGTGTAACTGTTTAACTGTTAGGAACGTAAATAAGTTACTAATACGATTCTTAAGTGAACTAAACAAACCAGTGTTCGCAAGTTTCAAATCACGTTTTAGACAGTAAACAACTTTCCAAAAATCGCCGCGAAATTAAGTGGGACCTTGCTAGTTAATATTTTCACTAAAATGTATAGAGTTTGATGTAGGGACATCTTTAAAATGTTATTACTGAGTATTCACTTAATCGCGAACCATCTACAAGGATCACGGAATTATTATAAAGTCAGAAGAGCAACAACACGATACAGAAAAAAAACACAATGACGGACGAGACGAGACATGAATACGAGACAGTGCAAAGAAACAAGCAGTTTAAGTCACAACGTGTCGGTAACTGTGGATCTGCTCAGTCTTAATTTTTAAAATTTCAAACATGCTGTAAATCAGTTTATTAGTTTAAGCGTCCGGTATACGAGCCCCTAACGGATGCTGGAAAACATGAAGTAATTATATCTTATATATGTAATAATTTTAAAACTTAAAATGCCACTTCAATTACCTTTAATAAAAAAATGTTTCACTTTTCAGTGGAAATCAAAATAGCAATTTTAAGGTTTTTGTAATATAAAATAATACCATAAAAAGGTTTCAGAACTTGCGAGTCAGTGGTTATATCATGAAAGCTATCTCCTACTCATGTATATTATACCAACACCGCATTTAACAACTTCCATTATATAATGGAAAATTTTATACAAGTAATATAAGACCTGAGACTAACTCACTTGCAGAAAAAAGATAATGTAAAATGAGTGAGCGAGAGTGGGTGTGTGTGTGTAAATATATATACACATACATATACAATATACATATAGCACGAGCTACTTCAAGAAACCCATGCAAGAACCATGTAGTCACTAAAAAAAAACAACATTTAAATTATTTATATCTTCCAATACGCCTATGTGGCATTTTTGACTTTATCAATCTGTAACTGTCCCTAAATTCTGAAAAACAAATTTTTCTAAATATGTCTTAAATCAATTAAGACATCACACTTAAGAATCTCTTATTTATTTATTTTTATAATAATAACGAGTAATGTTTAAAGTTAAGTATTTTGTACAAATATTAAATAAAGAATCTTCAGACCCTAAACATGCTTTCTTCGCGCGTGTAGCTGTTATTCCCCCAAACCAGCAAATACCTTTTTAAACTGTCCAAACCGAAGGTACACTGCGTGCAATGAACAGTCAGCTCACACGCACAATTCGTGACGTCAAGTTCATTCTCGCGAACGCTGAGATAAGGGCAAGTTATAACCCTCCTCCGATCATCACGCATGTATCCTTCACACCAGCCGCACGAGCTGGCAACGTGGTTGACAGTTTTGTGCGACATTGCGATACATCGATCATTATTTAAATCGTTGAAATATCTTAACTGCGATATGATTTTTAAAAAAACTTAATATTCTGTAGGATATTCTGGTATTTAAGAATACCGGCAACATGGAAATATTTGCGAAATTGTAAGATTTTAATAATTGCAGTATCCGTGATGTGCATCTATTTTTATTTTTATTATTAATTATACTAATATTTTCGATGTGGCCACAGTTATTGGGGCCTACGTTGTCAATTTTGGAAAGTGTTCCTGGCGATTTGGTGGGCTACAGCGGTAATTACCAGCTCGGAGACAGCATCGAAATTGACGGGTTCACCCTTGAAACCTCACAAATTCATCAAATTACAATTCATTCTGTTTTGCGCGGTATGTCATACTACAGATTAAATTTCAACACCATAAGCAGTACGAAAGTACACTTGTTCGAGTCTAGCGAGTCGCGAAATGAATTTGTGATTTTTTTCATTTCTTCCAACAGTTCATTTCAATCGGTGCTCTTGCATCAGGACCATAACAGTCACTCATCACTCGATAGCTTCAGCCATCACGCACAATTCACACTTGTGTCTCGTTGAGGCATCCATCTACCTGAAACTATTTTGCACGTTTGAGACACCATTTCAGTCAAGGCAGTTATCATTGTTTTAACTGAAATATGTGTCCATAAAATCAATTAGCATATTCAAATATTTAAATATAGTATTGTCAATATTTTATTACATACGATTGGAGTGAGTGAGTGATTAAAGAGATTTGGGCATCGAGGTCTTGAGAGCCGATGAGGGTGAAGCGAGGTGAGTATGGAGCAGCGCCGGAGTACAAGAGCGGGGTAAACCGGAGACTCCCGAGAAAATCCGCCGACCAGCGGCATCGTCCGGCACGATTCCCACATACGAAAATTTGGGAGCGACCCCGCCGGGAATCGAGTCCGGTACGCCCTAGATGGGAGGCGAGTAGTCTAACCATTGCACCACCGCGGCCCCCATACAATTGGAGTAGTTATGATAGTCTTGCTTGATGAAGTGGCAAAATGTCGTCTCCAAAAAATCCAGAATGCAAATAATCTTAAATTTTGATTAAAATTAACCTCTTATTATTTTATTTTTTAAAACATCTAAGTACGTATATTCCTGCAAAGTATACTCTTTATTCTTTCAAGTGTAACTTGAATCGTACTATTCTGCCAATTTTGGCAGTGTGTGAGCTACTTTTTAATGAACTCTGCGTGCTGTACAGTCGGGTGGAGAACTCAATTGGAAGCCAATGTACTTCTAACTTAACAGCTGAAGTCCTCAGTGCCGATGGATGAAGCGAGGTGAAAATGGATCAAGGAAAGAACTCGGAAGTTGGAAGGAGTACCCCCAAGGAAACCCACCAGCAAAGGCAATGTCTGCTACGTTTTTTTACGTGCGAAAATATAGGGTTTTGAGTCCCTCGGGAATCGAACTAAATTTGCCGTAATGGTAGAAGAGTGGAGTGGCCAACATCACCGCTACTCCACGTAATATAAAGCTGACTGGATCAAGACCCGCTTAATTCTTCTACACATTATCAGTTTTTAAGTTCAAAGAAAAAGCAGAAAATGCATTTAATTATGCATCTGTTGAGATGTAACTGATCTGCGGTAATTCAGCATTTTTGAAATTAACCTCACAATAAATTTCCTGCCTCTAACTGCGCAGGCTATATTTTAAGTGATACTGTCTGTTGTGCTTCCAGTAAATTTGGCCGTGATATAGCAAAATTAATTTAGTGTCTTATCGTAACATTCAGAAGAGTGTTGGTAGTAATGGCTTCTGTTTATTTTGTCCATATAAGCCTAGGAATCTCCCAAACAGTAACATTTTTACATTAGTAACAATTTCACTTGATTGACGCTGAACATTACTCACCGCAATAAACTAATTTTGCACAGGAACACGAGAAGGAAACTTGTTGAACTTATCGTTTCCTCCCACGCTTGTCACACGTTGGAAAGGTTGTGGGTGAATTTTCTCAAGTTTTCTTTTCTCTCATTTCAATTCCAGGATAGAGCGTTGCAGTTCTGTAATACGGATCCTCTCAAGTCCTCGCTAGTTAGACTAAAATCTTGGTTATCCTCGTCGCACGGAAGAAATTATGTTTACTTCTTCCATTTCACCTGAAAATACCGAAATCATTTCTTCAGATGGAATTGACGTCACAGTACCTTTCCTTCAAGTCTCACGGTAGGTAAGCACATTGGGAATATTAATTACCGCAAAAGAATACATTTGGGCCCGGTAAGATACCATAACTTTAACTGACACAGCAAAGTTTAAGGGCTCTAAAAATTCGCTGGTTACAACGTACGGCCACGCACTCCATAGAACACCGTATGCTCAGCACCGATGTCACCACTTGACAAAATCTATAAACATCTTTCTCAGTTCCCCACCCACACCATTTTGAAGAGGTCTTGTTAAGTTTGAACTCGCAGATAACACGTTGCGAACTATAACTTGACACCCATCAGCCAAGCTGTAGAGATTCGTAATATAATCGTAACTTCAGAATGGAAATATTACATCTACCCACATTAAATTACACATTTATCCCGCAGTTGGTTTCTCTTCTGCCAACAGCCACGATTCTCTATCAACTGGCCAAATATTTGCACGAAGTGAAACACGTATATCATATGCGGACAAATACTGTCAGGAGTTTATTCACAGCACCATGAAAGCGGGAAAATATGGCAGCCTTGTTTTGAGGGGGGAAAAATACTATTACGTGCACAGTGGCGCAGAAATCTTTTAAACATTTACACAAAAAATTCTTTGTTAAAAAAAATTTCCATATAAATTAATTACGCCCTTTTCAAAACAAGAAGCCATGAGTTGCCACAAACGAACAAAACCATATTTTGGGTTAACTATTATCTAATACCTAGGGGGTAACAATGCCCGAAAATTTGGCTTATCGCCTCAACGGACCTTAGAAAAAATGCGACTAAATTTATATGACAGCAATATACTCGTATGCGACTTACGTGATAAAGCCTTCTTTGCGTTACGAATTTCCGAGTTCCAATTTATAGAGAGGCGCAGATCTGTATCGTTCTTAGAAGTAATTTTAAGTTTACTCTGTATGCAAATCTCCTAAAGCACATGTTTTTTCTGCACTTGTTAGTGCAGCGGGTTTGACCAGATCGCCTCCTCCTGTGCCTGAGCCCCTTGGGGGCTCCTAAAGCTCAAAGCGTAGATGTAAAAAAAAACTGGTTTCATGCCAATAACACAACATTTCTCAGAGTATTATACAAGTCCCAATATATATTCCACCAGTTATTTTCTACTTTGTATACTAACTCTAATAGTATATTTAAACTCCAATATGGACTGTGCCGACAGTAATTACCGACTCGATTCAAACCTTGCTCTCTTGGACAGCTGATTCAAACTCACAGAGAAAGTTCAAATTGTAAATTATTTTTCTTTCTATGAGCATATAAATAAGGCCGATCTGTCTGTATGCGTAAATGTCAAAGAAACACACACTAGAACCACACATGCTTCCGTAATAAATCAGACCAGTAACACTTTCAGTAGCTCTCCCTTGAAACGCACGTCCCACACATAATGCAACATAGTTCATGCGACAGGTAGAAGAGAACTTATTCTCTGAAGAAAGGTCGCACGAAGCTAAAGTATTACGCAATGCATAACGTCTTATCGACATCGAGGTCACTTAAACCTAAATCAGTATAATGTTGAACTCGTGCTGGCAGCAACTGAAATTCTACATGTGGCAGGAGATCCCAACGTAAACGTTACGCTGGGAAATTCCAAAATGCGGACACACTCAATGACACACAAAAATTCGTTCTTTGGACTGCTGAATCACGGCTGAATGAAGAACAGGTAACACTAGACGCGAACCAACTGGTAATATATTTACTTTTTCACACATTTTAATAACACCGAATTGAATGAAAGGCATCCAGCCTACAGCATGACATGAATGAAACAAGCATATTTTCGAGCAAACTGCATTTCTCACCAGATTGAATTCATTTAACAATTCCCCATGTAAATAATTTTAAGCAAAAACAAGCGAAAAATGTTCTATATTTACGTAAAAAAATATTTTACCCATATTATTAAAACAGTGTTTACGTATTTCATCTCTCAATAATTATGAAAATGTTATTCCGATTTACCTAACAAGACGATTTGCAGAGAAATGAGCGCGTATTTCATAAAGCTACAGCTGGGTTACGCCATAACAAAAATACTTCATACATGCTGCCTACAAATGCACGAGGGGCTGCGGTGGTGTAGTGGTCAGACTATTCACATCCCACCTATAGACGAACCGGGTTCGATTCCCAGCGGGGAAACTACTTAAAAACCCTGAAATTTTTTTTAGGCCCTATGTTAAACTGAACATAATTTCGTTATAGGTTTTTTTCTTCTGAAACTAAAATTATTACGTGTAGTAATTGTAAACAAATGTCTTGCAACTTGCCAATACAAAAGCCAACAACTAAACGATTTACCCTCTCTTACGTCTCTTGGTAGTAACAAAAAAAGGTATTTGTGCAACTAATCCCCATTCTTGAAGTTACAAACTATTTGTCGATCTACTTCAAAACTACAGAATAAAGTTGTTATGAATTGATTTTTGTCTTCTACCATTTCTAGTTGTAATGCTAATACAAGATAAACAAGTTATATACTGGAATAAAAGCTCCGGTTTTTTGGAACACAACATTTCAACTAACTGCCTCGCCATTGATGTAACGTGTGATTTTGACAGTTCTGTAGTTGATTCGAAAGTTTATAGTTCTGGCAGTTCCGCTTGCAAGAAACAGAAAACGCTGCAACACAAAGATGGTTAATGCGCAGCTGGAACGGGCACTATTTCACAATGGACGGGTTGCCCGCCCCACCTCTTCTGACGTAATAGCTCCGCCCAATGTTGCCACACGCGTTTGTTTGTGGGACAGACACCGGAAATGCAGATATGATGGAGACAAACTGTATTTAATAAGAAGTAGGGAAATGCCGAGCCCAGCGCGGGGAAAAAGTCACTTAAATCGGAAGGTATCCCCCTGGGGCTGTAAATGACTTTTTGAAATTGATTTCGTCACTAAATGAAAAATGATTTCGTTACTAAATGAAAATTGATTTCGTCACTAAATGAAAATTGATTTCGTCACTAAATGAAAATTTATTTCGTCACTAAATGATTTTGATGGAAATGCCGATCCGAGCTGCGCAAAAATAATTAGCAGCGAGAATTTTTTTTCATTTAAAGAAATGAAAATGTGTAATAAACAAAACATAACATGGATCAGTTACTAAATGCATTAAACAGCACCCGCCATTTTATGAAACTTTCCGACCTCACAATAGGGCAGTCCTACTCGATAAACCACGCTGAAATAAATGAAACCAAGTACGGTCCCAAAGTGGTAGTTACTTCAGAAAATTTTAAGGTGACCCTACCAGACAGATATGTATACATTTTCAGTACAAAACTGATAAGTGATGTCGATCGCGGAGGCACAAGCCTTGTGTATAAAGGATTGAAAAAATATGGTGACACACAAAGGCATTCTATTCTGTTTATAAAAGAGTAAATGCACGTATTCGTATAATTAGACATCCGTTTATTTTCATTTGCATTCATCTCTCTATAAGGTTTTAATGATTGTTGAACCATTAAAACTCAATTACCGCTCTGACTTCGTGCAACATAGTCTAATTAAAAGTTTAGATATGCACCTCCAAATTCGACATATTAAAGTAGGTGAAACACCTAATTCTTTTTCTAAATCTTTCATTGCACTGTCTATAGAAATATTATCCATCTTTATTATGTTAGAAGAAAATATTGCAAAAGGTTTACGATCAACTTAATGTCTCGCCAGGGACCTTTTTTTTTATTATTACGGCCTAATTTTGACGCCAATAAAAATTCCGTTTTACGGAGAACTCCCACACCTCACCACTTGGCCAGCCTTTTTTTTTTTTTTTTTTTTTTT
>NQII01000309.1:941653-983029 GCA_002778355.1 Clitarchus hookeri | reverse complement strand
CAATTGTTTTGAATTTCAGCTTGTCTCAAAACGAATCCGCGAATCCTTCAGGTCTCTACTTATACTGTTTGTGTTGGGGCCAATGTGGTGTAGTGTTTAGACTGCTTGCCTCCCAAGCAAACGAACCGGGTTCGATTATTGGCGGTATCGGTCCCGGATTTTTAATGTAGTAATCGTGCCGGACGATGCCACTTGTCGGCGGGTATTCTAGAGTTATTAATATTTATTATTTGTGAAACATAGCTTTAAACGATAGGTGCAATGCTGTACATTTTCTGGNGGAGAAACATGTTTTACTTAATTTAACCAACTTTTCTCGCAATTTTAGACTGTTCCTTGGGGGAAAAAAAATTACGCGATATTTGCCGAGACCCCCCGTCACCCCCACGTGAGATTGGGTGAGATTTGGCTCGACCCCCCCACCCCCTCTAAAAGCCTCACGTTATTTATGGATGACCCCTAATCAGTGGGTGACTAAATCTGGATGGAATGACAGAGCATGATGTTTAAATAATGGACATAGAATAACAGAGCATGAGGTGAAATGGAGGTGACTAAAAATTGAATCCAAGATGGCCGACATTGAATGACAGACCATTAACCGTAAAATTTTAGAAACAAGATGGCAAGGTGGAACGATAAAGCATGAGAAAAGAAAAATCCTAGACGACAGTCGTACGAAGGTGAGTATTTTGGAAACAAGATGACAGCCGAACCTGGAGCATGACACCTGACCCTGAAGAAAGGTGTGATTTAGAGGGAAAATGGATCTTTGTGAGGGTAAAAAGCGATCCCTCCGAACTGGATGAAAAGGGCCTTGGGTGTTCGTTTTTGTGTTTTGCCCTCTCTGTACTTTTCTATGGAAATAATGGGAAATTTTAAGTGAAAAAGAGAATTTTTGTGGGGGAAACGGGAAAATCAAGAAGGCGGTGGTCGGCACCGCAGAACCTGCGCTTGGCTTCTTGTTCCCATGTCGGCTTTTTCTATCTACTATTATCTAGAGACCTGAAAAATTCGCGAGTTCAATGACCTGCAGGCTAGACTGCACAGTCGTGAGTACAAATATTCCAATATTAACTGTACATTGGTTGTCTGCTGTCACAGTGGAAGGCGACGATTGGGCCAGCGTTCTCCAGGAGGTGTCAATCACCGTGTGGACCAATGGCTAAAGTTATATAAACACAATTGTTTTGAATTTCAGCTTGTCTCAAAACGAATCCGCGAATCCTTCAGGTCTCTACTTATACTGTTTGTGTTTGGGCCAATGTGGTGTAGTGTTTAGACTGCTTGCCTCCCAAGCAAACGAACCGGGTTCGATTATTGGCGGTATCGGTCCCGGATTTTTAATGTAGTAATCGTGCCGGACGATGCCACTTGTCGGCGGGCATTCTAGAGTTATTAATATTTATTATTTGTGAAACATAGCTTTAAACGATAGGTGCAATGCTGTACATTTTCTGGACAGTCTGCTGTATTAAAATCCTATTTTCAACGCCTAAAATGCTGAGGAAACCATACGGGTGAGGCTTGGTCATGCTGTTTTCCATCGCCATCGCAACGCTTTCTTAAGGCGAGAAATGACCCTGAGGCGTTTAGAATTATTACTAGGGAGGCGCCTTAAGGCTCCCGCCTACGTGGACCTTCTGTCCGCATGTGAGGCCGAGAGCAATAAGGGCGCATGTCACGTGCATCGCCACTAAGCGCAAGGCTCTCAACTGCCCTGCAGTGTTCTCGTCAGACTGCGTGAACCTACGGGTCTTTCAGAGGTGACCCTCTAATTTCATTGGTGGTTTGTCTGCAGGAAGGTTTAGTGCAGGGCCATTGAGTAGTTCTGTATATCTCTGACGCGTATATTTTGACGTACAGTGCTTCAAAGAAATAATTTTTTAGCAATTTTGGAGTACTCAAAAATGGTGTTTCTTATGTGCGCGGGTCTTGAAAACACTCAACAGCTCTCGTCTGAAGTGTGTCTTCTTTTCGTAGATCAGCAAATTGGACGCACGTTTCACACTTTCGCTGAAAAACGTGAATTCCTAACACACTATTCCGCAGTTGAAGCCTCAGGTTGGCGGGAGGCTTAACTAACATTAGAGTGTGTTTGATAATGAGGATAAGTTGCAGGCAGGAGTGGGGACATGGAGAGTTGCTGTAGCCAGTGTGCGCACTCTGGCAGGGGGGTCGACGGCGTGTCGGGGTTGAAGATACTAGCGGCGGATAAGGAATGCCGCGTGGTAGTGACAGGGGCTGATGTCTCCCTACAAGGGCGGACTTCAGTAGCGCGGCCTCCATGTTGAAGGTCGCCAGAACAGCGCTACGTATTGTCGCCTCCGGCCGCGCGCGTCGATAAGATTGTGCTGTTGGTAAACACGCTCGGTCTCCACGCAACACCTCTCCCCCCCTCTCTCTGTAACTCTCTCCGTATCACCTAACAACTGCTGCTCTCCAGTCCGCCAGCTCGGAGGGCGAGTATTGTGTTACTCAGGCCATCAGACTTAAGCCGCCCGTCTACCTGGAAGGGGTCGCGGTTGTGTAGTGGCGGCAGTGGGTATCGTGCCGGACGAAGCCGCTGGTCTGCTGTTTTTCTCGGGGATCTCCCGTTTCCCCCGTCCTTGCATTCCAGCGCTGCACCATACTCATCTCGCACAAACCTCATCGGCTCTCGAGACCTCGATGTTAAGAGCCGCCCAAATCTCTTCACTCTACTCCACTCTGCTCTAAATGTAGCTGTTTCCCACGTCCATGACCGAGAAGAGCGGGAGCGATAAGGGCGACATTGCCACGCGCAAGAAGCGCGCCATCGCCGCTACCCACACGGCTTTTAACAGACAGGGAGTGTTCTCGTCGTGCTGCGTGTACTTATTGCATTTTAATTGGCGACCCTATCATTTTATTGGTCGGAAAGTCCGTAGCAAGTTTCATTGCAGGACACTATACAAGTTTTGCACGAATACAGCCACGCTGTTTTAAGCTATATTTAGGGAACCCGATTTTCACGAAAATAATTCATTGCCAGTTTTTTTCCAAATTTTAACTCATATTTACTTGCGTGATTGACTAATTAACGTGTTACGTTTTAGTTCTGCCTGTGCATCGCCTATTTACAATATCAGAGCAACTGAATTTTGGTTGTTCATGCAAGAAAGAAAATGTCCCGAGGCAAAGACGTGTGTCCAATAAGCAGAGGAAAACTGACGATCCGCCTGTAATTTGTTGATATCTAGCGCGCGTGGAAATATTTTCGTAAAAATAGGCTGTCCCCACAAGTTCAGAACTTCCATTGCAATTTAGGAATGTTACTATAACGTTTTTTACGTTCGTGGGAAATATAGGTAAAATTGAAACAGTGACTGGTGAAAAGAATATGAAATGTGGAAAGTTAAACAAATAATTACTGATATATCTAATGAGCTTACTTTCCTCTACTACCAATGTGTGAAAATAATTTTTTAAAAAGTTTTTAAAAGCTTTGAGGGTAAGTAGGTCTTAACGTATCATTGGCAGCAATGTAACTAGAGATAGAACCAGAAATATATGCAACGGTAGTGACACACTACAAGTACACATATGGCTTACCCGGGACTCGCACTTAGAAAACTTTGTACCATAAGCTACCGTGCAACCAACTGTATTACTCAGGTAGGATTCGGAGCATCAACTTTCTGTGTAATCAGTCTAATGTTTTGAATAATAGGGTTAACTAACCTGAACTATTTACAGGGCCGTCACTTTGACAATAAGTGTCTGGGCAACTTAAAACATAACAATTTACATCACCTGCCACAGTACTACTGGTTTGCCAAATTCGGTAAGGATCGGTCAGTTGTTTCCCAAGATATTAGATAAAGACTTTTTTTTGTTAATTTGGCACAATATTACAAAATGGAGCACAACAGTTAATTTTTTTTCCATATATTATGCTTGTAATATATACATTACGTGTACAGAATTTATTGCAAATTAGCCTAACATTGTGGGAGATATATCAAATAAACTTAAAATAATTGTATACCCGCTATTTTGGAAATAAGTGCGTTATACATNGTGTCCAATAAGCAGAGGAAAACTGACGATCCGCCTGTAATTTGTTGATATCTAGCGCGCGTGGAAATATTTTCGTAAAAATAGGCTGTCCCCACAAGTTCAGAACTTCCATTGCAATTTAGGAATGTTACTATAACGTTTTTTACGTTCGTGGGAAATATAGGTAAAATTGAAACAGTGACTGGTGAAAAGAATATGAAATGTGGAAAGTTAAACAAATAATTACTGATATATCTAATGAGCTTACTTTCCTCTACTACCAATGTGTGAAAATAATTTTTTAAAAAGTTTTTAAAAGCTTTGAGGGTAAGTAGGTCTTAACGTATCATTGNACTACCAATGTGTGAAAATAATTTTTTAAAAAGTTTTTAAAAGCTTTGAGGGTAAGTAGGTCTTAACGTATCATTGACAGCAATGTAACTAGAGATAGAACCAGAAATATATGCAACGGTAGTGACACACTACAAGTACACATATGGCTTACCCGGGACTCACACTTAGAAAACTTTGTACCATAAGCTACCGTGCAACCAACTGTATTACTCAGATAGGATTCGGAGCATCAACTTTCTATGTAATCAGTCTAATGTTTTGAATAATAGGGTTAACTAACCTGAACTATTTACAGGGCCGTCACTTTGACAATAAGTGTCTGGGCAACTTAAAACATAACAATTTACATCACCTGCCACAGTACTACTGGTTTGCCAAATTCGGTAAGGATCAGTCAGTTGTTTCCCAAGATATTAGATAAAGACTTTTTTTTGTTAATTTGGCACAATATTACAAAATTGAGCACAACAGTTAATTTTTTTTCCATATATTATGCTTGTAATATATACATTACGTGTACAGAATTTATTGCAAATTAGCCGAACATTGTGGGAGATATATCAAATAAACTTAAAATAATTGTATACCCGCTATTTTGGAAATAAGTGCGTTATACANTAACATTGTGGGAGATATATCAAATAAACTTAAAATAATTGTATACCCGCTATTTTGGAAATAAGTGCGTTATACATTTAGATCACTTGTGTTTGACATATTGCACATGCATGCTACTTATTAACGGTACTGTATACAAAAAGGTCGGATGTTAGGAGCTTCTTTGTAAGTCGTCTACATTGCCAAAGTTGCTACATATCTCGTTCATGAATAGTTACACCTGTGAGTGCCGAGCACACAGCAAGTTCTTCACTCGCTGCGAGAACCACACTCGAATCAATGAACAGTGCACTCATAAATATTACACGATTGCAACACTTGAGCTCGTAAATTAACTCGGCACCGAACGAGTTAAAGTTTTTATTTATAAAGGAAGCTCGAAAGTTATTCTACCACGAAGTAAAGTTTCAGCCGATTTGTTTATGAAATAACAGAAGCGACAAGTTGCAGTTTATTTGAAGTCTGACTCTTGCTTTACCTTCGGTGGTACTCTTCGCTCTTCTGACTTGAAATGTGGACGAACCGCGTACAAAATTGTCAAGAAATATTTGCTGCGTCAATTTTATTAATTGAATAATTATACTGAGTTGTAGCTAAACGTATTAATTTTAGTTCAAATTTAATATTTGAATGAAGAATAAATACGCACTAAAAACTTACATTGCTCTTTTTCATGTCGTTTTTTACATAAATATAATTTATCCATTTCCTCTAACCACAAAAAATACGAAGCAGCGGTAAAATATTTAAGGGAGAAGAGAAAATATTAAGAACTTATATAACCATGCAATATTAACAACAAAAATAAAGCTGAAAAATCTTGTATGCGAAGGGACACCTGATTTTTGCGAAAAGAGTTCCATGTATAGTATTTTTCAACATCTTATTTGCAATCCTGCTTTCTTCTTTCTTTAACTGGCGAGTGTCTTCGTCACAAGACAGTCTAATATTTGACTGGACAAATCAGAACTACGTTGCTCCGGTTCTGAACGTCTGTGATCGCATGCAGGCACCTAACACGCGTGGCAGTCGAAACGTAACACAGAATGCTCAAGATTACAGACGTTAAACAGCCACTTATTCTGTTAACTCCAGCAGCACGAGCGAACAATATGCCACTGTTAGAAAAAGTCCGTAAATTATGGAATACACCGGTTACAAAATATCCAGACATCTGCGTTAAATTACCGTCTGTTCTTAGTTTTAATAAACGTTCTCTCCGTAAATTTCACATAAATCTCCGCGAATTCACGGAACGTACCCACAAACTTGCAAGTCTTTTAAATATGCTCTTAATAAAAAGAGGTAATAATAAAATTTTATTTTCGCTATGTAAGCGATTCANGGTAATAATAAAACTTTATTTTCGCTATGTAAGCGATTCACTGTGTAAAAAAAAAAATCGTTCGGAGGCGGGATTTGAACTCGGGAAACATTTTTCACAGTCCAAAACATTATCCATGGACCTAAAACGCTTTAACACAAAATGGTGTTGTAAATACAGAGTTTGTATCGAATGAAGCATGTAAAATTTAGTTTCTAGTCATGTTAGAGTGTGTGCGATGTTTTTTAATTTCAGGTTTGCAAACAGGGGTAAAAAATGAGTTTTATTTCCGTAATATATTTCACCTTGTTTAACATAGAAATATAAACAAAAAGTTAAACATCTTGTCTTGTAGTGGGGTTAAAACACGAATCGAAAAACTANTTCGTAATATATTTCACAATGTTTAACATAGAAATATAAACAAAAAGTTAAACATCTTGTCTCGTAGTGGGGTTAAAACAAGAATCGAAAAACTAACAACCAATAACTCGAATGACTTATTTTTAAAAACCTTTATTCACATGTTGACCGATACATTTGTCGCTGGACACAGCGTGTGTGACGCATGACAGCGTGTGTTTATGGCGGTTGACAAGCTCATGTTAGACTGAGTTGATGGCAAATTCACAGTTGACAAGTGCGAGACATGCGAACTGGAGATCTGCCGCGGAGTAACCGGGGTGCGAGCTCCCGACCCTCCGACTACAAGTCGACCACTCTGCCCCTGAGATATGAGGGCAGAGCTTAACCACTCACCTACCACATCTTTGCACGAAGTATTTCGTAAATATCGATTTTACATTAAAGTGACGAAGGTGCCTGTCTTAATTTAAAGTCGTTTTAGAGCGCTTACTATATTTCCGGTTTATAAAACGAGGTTACGAAACACATATTTTACTCTCGTTATGTGCGTGTTTCACTGTGTCTACAGAAGGTTTTGTCCAGTAGCGGAATTTGAACAAGAATGAACGAATTGGCACTACGTGAGTGGTTCGCCACTCACCTACTACTATTTTACACGAAGTAGTATCNACGTGAGTGGTTCGCCACTCACCTACTACTATTTTACACGAAGTAGTATCGTGAAGATGGGATTTTATTCCCTTCAAGCATCATCGACATTGTTCTTGTCTTAAAGTCGAAGCCACAAGAATACAAAGAACTTCCGTATGTTGTATTTAAGGAGATCTTTTCCGTTATTCGTCATTACGGAGTTCCTTTCCGTAAATTAAATCTACATCTCCGTAAAAGTTTCCGTAAATCTACAGAAANTGTGCGTGTTTCACTGTGTCTACAGAAGGTTTTGTCCAGTAGCGGAATTTGAACAAGAATGAACGAATTGGCACTATGTGAGTGGTTCGCCACTCACCTACTACTATTTTACACGAAGTAGTATCGTGAAGATGGGATTTTATTCCCTTCAAGCATCATCGACATTGTTCTTGTCTTAAAGTCGAAGCCACAAGAATACAAAGAACTTCCGTATGTTGTATTTAAGGAGATCTTTTCCATTATTCGTCATTACGGAGTTCCTTTCCGTAAATTAAATCTACATCTCCGTAAAAGTTTCCGTAAATCTACAGAAANGTTATTCGTCATTACGGAGTTCCTTTCCGTAAATTAAATCTACATCTCCGTAAAAGTTTCCGTAAATCTACAGAAATGTCTAACGGTGTGGTGGCAGATTGCCAGCGACATGTCGGGACGTGAGCGCCTGCTGCACTTCTTGCTAGCAGCCCAAGAAATATCAGAACACGCAGTAGCCAATCAGAGACAGGCCGTGTCTCCAGACCCTCACATCTACTCAGAGAAGGGAAACGCCAAATTACAACGAACCCATTTCGTTTCGTCAGTGTGTAACTATCTACCCTGACAGAAAAATCGTGGAAGTGAATATAAGTTGAAGTGAACGTTGACACAAACTCTTTGAAACAAAACCACGTGCCCGTGTTCACAGAATTGCCTGGACTGTTCCAGAGAANGTGAACGTTGACACAAACTCTTTGAAACAAAACCACGTGCCCGTGTTCACAGAATTGCCTGGACTGTTCCAGAGAATGAGTTTCTAGCGAGAGATGGTCCGCGGTAGAGGAGGTGACTTTTACAGTGGACAGGCATGGAGACGGCGAGATAGAAGCACTGCGGCGAACACAACTGCCTCTCCTCAAGATCTGGAGAAAGGAGACACTCCCAGCATCTCTGGAAAGTCGACCTCTCGCTCGGGAGTTACGACTTTACAACACTCTCCTGTTTGCCTCCAGCGAATCGGCTCCACTGGGGTGCACTGGCGGCATCTCTCTGTCATTTTCCAATCCTCGTGGAAACTGCACAGTAGACCGCCATTGTAGGCCGTGACGACTCCCGTGGTGTGGCAGTTGTACCGCTGGACTGTGACCAGAAGCGAGAAACTCTATACAACATTCTGTTCAAGATCGACTTCTCGCCCGTTATATTTCGCGCTTGTTGTTTATAAGACTGAGCAAGGAACACCAACAGCGAAATAAGTTTTACTGGATTTTTATGAAGCATGTCCAGAACCGGTGAAACGGCGAGCTTTCCGCACTTAGCTGCCCAACGACTCTCAGACTTACTAGGCCCGACCCCTCCCCTCCCCCTACCTTATTATCGTGTGAAGATATTGGCCCCGTTTAACTTTTCTATATCAGTTGTCAACAGCTTATAACTAAGGGCCCGTTTTCGTGAGAAGATTTCATGACCAGTTGTATTTCATAACAGTTTAGTTCATGTCCACTTTTATAATGGTATGATTTTGGTGTTATGCATCATATGAGACTGCCTGTGAATGGCAGATTTTGGCCACCCAAAGAGAACATATCTGATGACAAAGACACGTATCATATAACAAAAAGCAAAACCGATGATACACCTGTAGGGTATTGCGACATAGCGTGCCTGGAAATCTTTTCGCAAAAATCGGGTGATCCTAGTAATCAGTTACCCGCAGGGAAGATCACGCGCTATTGAACTTTGTATTATACAGTATAGTTCAAAAATATCCTTCATGTACGTTATTTACAAAATTGTGCGCTCTGGGTTAGAATAGAATATAAACACTTAATCTCAGTTGCTCTTTAGTTTCGATGTTAATGGTACGTTACACAGGAGACGAACTGCTACGCTGGCTCCGTGTTCCCTGATGTGCGAAGTCCAGCTCGACTCTCCCCTCTCCCAGGCAGACCCGCTCACCACTGCGTCGCCCGGCTGGCTGCCCTCCTCACCCCTGCCCGAGGAGTCGACGACATGATACCATGAGCAAGACTTTTCTGGTATTCTCTGGTCGGCGAAACGTGGCATTTGAAGAAAATTCGGGACCAGAGCCGAAGACACTATTAATACCCTCCAACCGCAGCCGGAGAGGAGTCTGTCTTTGTGGTTGCCATATGGCTGAAGAGTGGTATTCATTTTAAGTCTGGTGAAACGAGAAACATCGGCGGGAAGGACGGACGACGGCGGAGGGTGCGAGGCGACTGCTGACAAGTGTTTGTGCGGCGTGGACAGACGAGAGGGCGTGAAACTCGACGAGTAGAGGACTACCGTGCATGGGGGCACTCGGAGCGCTCTGGAACATTTCAAACTGGTGGAAAATGCACTGAATTAAGGCGAGATTGTGTGAATGTGTGATACGGATTTTATTGTAAATATTGGAAATGTCGAACATGGACATATGATTTGTAATATAATTAGAAATGTTTTGATACACTGTTATTCATTNAATATTGGAAATGTCGAACATGGACATATGATTTGTAATATAATTAGAAATGTTTTGATACACTGTTATTCATTGGGAATGGTTGAAGTTGTTTGTTTGCATTTATTTCTTTGAGGTGAGTATAATTTGTATTGATTAAATTGATTAATTATAATTAGCAAGTGATAGCACTTATTGTGAGATATTAAAAAGAGAATGTTTTCTCTGTTTTGTTTCAAATAAATTAGTGATTTTTTATTAAATATTTTAGTTAATTATGACCTCCATCCCTTAAATAACGTGGCTTAACCCATTGACTTTGAGAAATTGTAANGAACATTTCAAACTGGTGGAAAATGCACTGAATTAAGGCGAGATTGTGTGAATGTGTGATACGGATTTTATTGTAATATTGGAAATGTCGAACATGGACATATGATTTGTAATATAATTAGAAATGTTTTGATACACTGTTATTCATTGGGAATGGTTGAAGTTGTTTGTTTGCATTTATTTATTTGAGGTGAGTATAATTTGTATTGATTAAATTGATTAATTATAATTAGCAAGTGATAGCACTTATTGCAAGATATTAAAAAGAGAATGTTTTCTCTGTTTTGTTTCAAATAAATTAGTGATTTATTGTTAAATATTTTAGTTAATTATGACCTCCATCCCTTAAATAACGTGGCTTAACCCATTGACTTTGAGAAATTGTAAANTTAAATATTTTAGTTAATTATGACCTCCATCCCTTAAATAACGTGGCTTAACCCATTGACTTTGAGAAATTGTAAAATTATTAAATGTCCTGCACCGTAAACAGCTAAAAAAAAGTCGATTAACGTAAGTGCCTCGCATGATGAGAGACATAATTCCTTGTTTAGACTATATTCCGTAGTCTCATAACACTTTCAGGCCCTCTTTAATGTACGGTTTCAGGTGATCCGAACAAGCATTATTATGATGCGTTCTGTACTTATATCGATATAACACTTGTTTCGTTGTCGCAGTCAATGAGCTGTAGACTATATATTTGGCTACAGTTATATGAACAAATTAATACCTAGACCAGTAACACGGATTGTGAATCATTTATCCACAGGTAAGATCATTGGTGATTGAGTTTCGTAGTATGCAGTACATACCAAAAAACAACTACACGTGCGTGACGTACACAACTTTGTACTCTGGATGTGAGTAGGCTAAACACCTGCTGCTAGTAACTTCTAATATATACACGTTTTCACTGGTCTCGACATATGACAGACCATTATACCGCTAATAATACAGTCCCAACACAAAATTTGTTCGTCGCAAAGCGTAACATTTCANACAAAATTTGTTCGTCGCAAAGCGTAACATTTCATTTTTATACATGCCTGAAATAAAGAAACACGTTCAAGTACGGGATTCACGATCGCCGATACGTTGAACATGAATTATATTTATAACCGGCACTGTACAAGCAATACTGTCAGTGTGCAGTCTTCCTTGTGGGCAATATTATTTGTGGAATTTTTGACACCTCTTTGACATAAATGTTTAATGGCAATATCATGGAGCACTCAGTACGTTCAATGACTGCAAGACAAGTGCTGAGCAGAAAGCATATTATAAAAAATTACGTCATTGCGACACTTGAACTCGTTCTTGAATGTGTGGACGAGCTGGGGCTGACAACATGAAGGGAAAGGCGCTAGTTGCTCGCGAGAGTACAGCACCGGCCACGGGTTGCGCGGGCCGCAGCAGGACGCAGATAAGTCGCGTCTTGGCACCGCGTGGTACCTCCAGCGACGGGCGCTTAATGTCGGCACGTAGTGTACAAGAGTCGCGAGGGGCCGAGGCGATAAATTGCGCACGTTGCCGCCGGCTAGAAAGAGACCATCCTTATCTGCACGGAGTGAAAAGCATCCTGAATAATCATTGGAGGACTCTCCTCTCCATAAAACTCAATATCTCCCCCTCGACGGAGCGCGGCGTGGGCTTCCCCCTCGCTTCCACCCTGGCGAGCCGTTTTGTTTATCCCTCCCCCAGTCCACTTTCCCACACGCATTCTTTATTCCCCCTCGCAACCCCTGGAGCCGAGCCATCCCCTAGCTCTGGTTCTTCGCGCGATTATTGGCACCAGGCGAGCCGCTCCTTCCCCGGCCGCCGTCNAGTCGCCATTCACCAATGCATGACTATAATTTGTATTGGTCTCTATATCCCCATCTACAACCTTCATATTGGTTCACACAATACCGGCCAAGCTTGCTGTGCAGTACAACGTTCAATACTGATCACCTCTCTGCCAACATTATGACGAGTTTCAAGTGCTCCAATCAATTGTTATTCGAGTATATTACACCTTGAGTGTCACTGACATAATACATTACAGAGAATTTTTTAAAAATTGATAGCGAAGTATAATTTGTACGCCACAGTCTTCAAAGTATGTGGATTTTGTAGTGTCATGGCAAACTCCACGCAACTCAATTAAATTTAGGCGAGGTAAAGTTAGGTTGGCAGCGCACGGAAGTGTTATAAAAGAAGTGTGGGGCGAGGGTGGTCGAACAGGCCGCTCATCAAATCAATATCAAGTGAAATTAGCTGGCGACTCTTCGTGTGGGACAAATGGGGCAGAAAGTGAAAGGAAGGGGGGGGGAGGGGCAAGGCAGTGGCGTCGTTGTAAAAACACGAGAGGGAAGGTTACTGCAGCTCTGCGCGAAGTGTTTCTGGTGGTGAGAAAGCAGCGACTCGCTCCCTGAGAGGTCGGGGTCGCGAGCCACATTGCCCCACGTTGGGCGCCAGATGCCCCTCTTAGGCCGTGCTCGCCTCACTTCACCCCAGCCCCGCCTGCTTCATGCTGTGCGCTCCTCACTCTTACCTCTGCCGTTTTTAAAGCCCTGCTTACCATACACTTTCCTTCTGTATCCCTCCCCCATCAACAATTAACATTGCCTTTCTAACGAAACCATGGAAAATTTGTAACCTAGGAATGGGCAAATTTATTCTCTAGTATGTACAAAACATGAAACAGACATAGGTAGGTATGCATAAATTTCAACATTACTCTCGCAACAAAGCATATATTCTTAGAACTATTTACATGAACACTTTGTTGGCTACCGACGTGGTCGCCGGAATTTAACTAGTTGTATGGTGTTTGCCGTAACACTACGATATCTACTTTTTTAAGACAAGAGTAAAGAAATATCACGTATCCAGNTAGTTGTATGGTGTTTGCCGTAACACTACGATATCTACTTTTTTAAGACAAGAGTAAAGAAATATCACGTATCCAGCAGTGTTCGTAAATAACGCCAGCAACACTTAAATTCTAAATTACTCCCATAAACAAGTTGGATTGTATATTATTCTNTCACGTATCCAGTAGTGTTCGTAAATAACGCCAGCAACACTTAAATTCTAAATTACTCCCATAAACAAGTTGGATTATATATTATTCTACGTAGTAAAATAAGCTTTACTGAGACACTTTCAACTAGACATTATATTGGCAGAGAGCTGGTTAGAGCCACTTGATTTTCGCGGAAAGAGTTCCACTCAAGATAGATTTCTTTCGCTTATTGTCGACGTGCCTTCGTGAGAAGACATTTTCTTACTCGACTGCCCAGTCAGAATTAGTTTACTACGATACAGTCAGTACTTATGTTTTTCGTCGAAAGAAACTCTAATCGCCTCGCACGTAAATCAACCAATCACGAAAAAGGAGCTGAGCTACGCTGTTGAGAAACACAACTGATCATGAAATATTTTCGCGAAAATAAGGTGGCTCTTAGTATAATAATAATTCCCGGTGTTGTGTGAACCAATATGAGAGTTGTAAATGGAAATACAGAAACCAACATAACTGATGGTCTAGCAGTCGTGAATAGAAGCGACTCACTTCTAACTTCTCTTAATAGCCAGTCAAACTGTACCGCATTGAGAGTGTTTAATCTCAGTCAACNAACTGTACCGCATTGAGAGTGTTTAATCTCAGCCGACATAACTGGGAACCTGTACTGTAGCATACATGTAATTATAGGCACTCATATTTTCCAAAGGTCCATTCAAATTGCNTTTCGTCGAAAGAAACTCTAATCGCCTCGCACGTAAATCAACCAATCACGAAAAAGGAGCTGAGCTACGTTGTTGAGAAACACAACTGATCATAAAATATTTTCGCGAAAATAAGGTGGCTCTTAGTATAATAATTATTCCCGGTGTTGTGTGAACCAATATGAGAGTTGTAAATGGAAATACAGAAACCAACATAACTGATGGTCTAGCAGTCGTGAATAGAAGCGACTCACTTCTAACTTCTCTTAATAGCCAGTCAATCTGTACCGCATTGAGAGTGTTTAATCTCAGTCAACATAACTGGGAACCTGTACTGTAGCATACATGTAATTATAGGCACTCATCTTTTCCAAAGGTCCATTCAAATTGNGACATAACTGGGAACCTGTACTGTAGCATACATGTAATTATAGGCACTCATATTTTCCAAAGGTCCATTCAAATTGCTTGCTTTGTCGTGAACAGTCTTTAACAAACTGAACCACTAGGGAAAATCGCTGTGGAAAAATCTCGCCCTACGGTCCATCCCATTTACATGAAATACACGTATTCGTTCATTCGCGGGGAAAGAAACGATTCCCGGCAAATAAGCTAATGCGAAGAAATTAAAAGGGATATTTGCGGGGCGAATATTTTTTTCGTTGCTACGCTGGTGCGTGGGCGATTTTATTTTTAACAAACACCACCTAAAAAAGACAGTTTTGTATTACAGTAATCCCACTGCATGATAAATGTTAAACTCTGCCTTACAGTAGCCTACGGCCAGTTTCAGATATTTCAACTGTTCAGTTGTTAACCAATGTGCGTATGAGGGTTCTGTAATTTAATAACTCATATGAGATTTAAGTGCCGTTACGAGGAATTGATGATGTAATATCAACACCTATAGGATTTTTGTAATAACGGAAATGTATTGATTGTTTTTTTGTAGTATACAGGAACTACCCAGTGATACAAATATGTTCAGTTAAAACACGTTTATTTGTATAAAACTATCTCATTTATCGCCTATTATGTTTTTGTATTGTTGTTCTTATATAGAGTATTCTGTTCCATCACCTTGAAAGTTGAAAACTCAGTCGAATAGAATCTGTGGCACTGGACTAAAAATATCATAGTTGACTTAACAAACGACTAAATAAGCACAGAGTAGGTTCTTCGTTAAATTACTGCTGTACTTATGCACTATGCGTAGAGATAATGAAAAATCGCGATTGAGCCAACACACCTTCTATAAAACTCTAACTAGTTTATTATTTAATGATTGTTTGAACAAGGTTCTCGATTCGACTAAGTTGCTTGCAGCCCAATCACGAACGTTCTATCTTAAAATATCAAAATCCTCATTGGCCCAATGAAATGGGGTAGAATCTTCACACATGCATGACAGCCAATAAGGAAAGAAAACTGTCGGCAAGTGTAGAGTACGTTGGATCCTAGCAAACTGTCAACGTTTCCCGAAATAAACCATCATCTCTAACTATACGTATATTATGACATACGTTTTTATTTACTACTTTATTAGCATAACCCATTAGGTTCGAGGAACGTCTTTAACTTTTCCGTAAACAGGGTCACGGAATCACTATAGACGTACAAAATTCACGTTATTATTTGTCTGCACGCTAGACCTCACCGTCCCATATATACTCGAGTCGGTGCCATTTGTTTATTTNAATTCACGTTATTATTTGTCTGCACGCTAGACCTCACCGTCCCATATATACTCGAGTCGGTGCCATTTGTTTATTTGGATTCAGCATACGTGAGGACACATACTCCCTTTTGACTTGGTGGAGCGTGATTGGCCTATGTTCTCGTTTGGTTCAAGGCCGCCCAGGGCTTGTCAAACTCACTGTGGTCGAATGACAAGAGCAATAATAACTAACNATTCTCGTTTGGTTCAAGGCCGCCCAGGGCTTGTCAAACTCACTGTGGTCGAATGACAAGAGCAATAATAACTAACTTGTGTTTCAATTCTATTATTAAATAATAACGCAAATTTTGCAGGTATCTCGCAATTACGCATACTTTAATTGCCCTCATGATGGATTTTGTAGTCTTGCATGCGTTCGTGCAAGCGTCAGTTTCTCATTGGTTGCTGCACAGTTACAAGGTTTTTTTTTTTTTACTGGCCAGAACATAATTGGGTCACGTCATCTTGAGATGCCAATTACCGGTCTAGACATTCAAGTTTACCGTTTCCGTCGTCTTTGCTTATATCCACTTCATTTCACCCTCACTAGCGATAAGTATCTCACTGTTAAGGCCGTTGGACTCGAAAATATTTGTTATTTTGCATTTGTACCACACACTGACCAACCGTTAGATATTATCAGTAATGACTCTTTCCTCGGGAAAAAAATTTTGAGCACATTTTTTTTTGTATAAATACATGTCACAATCACAATTTTACAGTTTTATAAACGTCGACGCAATGCCAATCAACTTACGTACAGAAATTAAGTAACACACACTGAAATAATCTGCCAAGAACAACTTCAAGACGTCTATAAAATTGTTATGGGCATTTTTTTTTTATTTTTTATCTGTGGCTGCCCATAAGTGTTTGGGATATAACTTTTTGTAAGCATACCTAAAAATGAATTACGGCAAACTCTTTTAGTTACCCTTGTTAAATTTCCTACAAATAGTTTGGTAGATTTTATTTGTACATAATAAAAAACCATTCCGTTCTCGTAGGGAGTATGTCTATTTTATTTTCTTTAGTAAAAATATTGACAACCCGTTTAATGGTATCAATAAAAAAATCCGAATTTCAAACATATTTCAACGCAAGCTATGCGCCAGGTAGGAGACTGCCTAAAGTGTTTAGTCCTTGAACGTCCTCATTCAATAATGCTGCGAGAAATGGAAGTTCTGATAGTGTTTTGCGAGCGTGGTAATGTTACGACAGAATTTCAGCGATTGTATTCAGCAGAACACACACAGACACTACAAGTTATTTTCCCCTCGTGACTTCTTATCGAAACAAAAACCAGTTTGTTTGTGGGTGCGTGTGTATGATCGCGTACTACCCGAGAGAGTGGCTACGATGGACTTGGGAACGCTATGTCTGAAAAACACAACAGCGAGCGAGAGAAAGCCTGCATTGTCTGCTTCATCAAGCAACTTGACTCACCAACACATTACGCACACTCTTAAAATTATTTTATTGGTTTTTCCTATGAGTTCGGGCACAGAGCATTTAACCTTTTCAGACCCGAATTAATTTCCAAGCTCAAGTGTTGCTATCGTTTAATTGTATGGTGTGTACTGTACTAGTGTCACGTGTGATTCTCGCAGCCAGTGAACAACGTTCTGTGTGATAGTCGATGCCAGCATTAGCCAATCACAAATGAGAGGTGTAGAAACTTCAGCAAATCATATCTTTCACAAAGAAGATGCTCAAAACATTGGTCACTGATTCCTTGTTGTGTACAGTGCTGACTATAAGTATCCTTCATGTGCAACATGTGCTCGATATTGAACATGGGGACTTGACATACTAAGCATACAGAGGTGAAAGAGCCTGGTATGCCGCGAAACCCAGCCGCATACGCCAGTAAAATGACGTCACTAGCCAGGAACATGTCGGAACGCCGTTCACCAATAAATACAAGGTAACGTAATAGCCAGCCCTTTCTGAACACGCAGTAGCCAATCAGACACAAGGCCCATTCCCAGAGCTTCGCAAAGCCAATCTGCGATTTGGTACAACCAAAGGAAAGGAACCGCAACGCCATTTCGCCTTTGTACAATTAGTTACAATGCGAGCGAATACCGTGCTACCTGGTCTGCGGTTGAACTGGAGCAACAGCCAATGAACAACTAACGGAGGCTCAAGCACGCAGAGGTGCCGCGGTGGTCTAGTGGTCGAACAACTCCAACTACTAGAGCTGGATTCATTAGTTTTGGCTGCTCTCTGGGTGTGAATAAATTCTCCTTCTGATAAGACTACATATGAGAACGGCGCACCATTATGAAGTATATATTCACTGGCGTGAATGTATTCTGTGCCCCTAAAATGTAGTATGGTCCAATCACAATCTTATAACAATCTTACAACTGATTAAATTAGAATTTACCAGGAGGAAACGCAAATTATTAAGGTCTCTACTCATAACAAAAAATCTGCATAAATTGCTTTGTTATTTGATAACATGATAGACTCAAAAACACTGTACTTATTTGAGCAAAATCAGTGATTTTATTGGCTACTACTACTTTAATGACTACGTAGTTTAGAATATATATACACACACACTAGTCAAAATAGCATGGGACATGTGACCTCTTGGAGTTTAGCCTACATTCAGATGATAGGATCAACATCTGCGACCACACATCGTATGGGAACTTAACGTGTGAGGCAGGAAATAAGTAGATGCGTGAAGAATTCGCAAGTTCTGTGATGTATAGGCTAGGCTTCTCAGTCTTATATTAACTCATTCAGATTTATACTGGTTATTGATCGCTTGCTGTCACAGTGGAAGGTAATTATTTGGGCTGCATTTTGTTGAATGTTCATTATTGGCTGAGCGTTCTCTGCAAGGCGTCACATAAAGCGTGGACGAAATGCAAATGTGATGCGTTTTTTGAAACTTTGAGATGTGCACACGTTGACTGCCATTTAAGACACGCTAGAAGTTGTTAAACCTATTTCCACCACAGGAGGAACATCACTTCTGTTCGTCTCTGTGCTCCCACTCACCACTAGATTCCTTCAAATTTCGCGTTATTTTTTAACACGTTCAGTCACCATGTCTCCAATTGTGGACACGTTGCAGATGAGTGAAAGTTATTACCGGAACTGTACACAGCGGGGCACCAGTTCTCAGATTTGCTTGTGGCTTTGTGGACTTGCTTTGTGGACTTTTCTACACCTTTTTGGCATGAATGGTTAATGTCAATTTCTACAAGCACGCAGTACGTTGTTCATTGGCTGAATTAAATGCTGATTACAAATACAGTTCATACCAAAATTACATGATTGCAACACTTCAACTCGAAAATTAATGTGTGACCGAACGGGTTAATGACATGTTAAGCTTAAAGGACATGTGCATTTGCGCTACAATTGTCATCGGACCATTCTTTATTTGACACGCCCAGGGTGGGACTACACCAATGAATAAACACTTCATGTTGGTAATGCCGAATCATGTGCCGTAGAGTGAGAAGGAAACAGCCAGGACAGCCAGTTAGCTCACGTCGTCGGCTCGAGTACATACAAGACCGTGAAGTCTATCTTGATGGCATAAAATAACGCAAATTTTCCAGGTCCTTGCTTACCACCTTCCTACCGGTGCAAATGACACCAAGCACACTTACGGTACTTGTTTAGTTGGATGAGAAAATTACCCAGCAATATTCAACAATGTTTGTGGCGGCTGCGCGCACGTCGATAGTTCGTACGCCATCTTCAAACAACAACTGCCGATCGAAGCGCCACAGTCGATAATGTACAGATTACAGCACTGTACCCAGGAAATACAAAAACTTGGTACATGTCAACAAACACAACACACATGATACTAAACAGTACTGTACAACGTTCATTATTGGCTGGTCATCAGTCAATCGGGTGCAGAATTTATTTCGTGCCAATAAAATACATTTAAATGAGTGAAATTATTTTGAATAAATCGTTTCTTTTGCTTGGTTAAAACATAACAAATTTGTTGCAGAAAGAGTATTGTTAGAAATCTGCTGTATTATTGAAAGATGATGTTAACCCATTCAGACACAGTATACACATTTGTGTACAGTACGCCTATTTATGTAATTTTTTGTATGCACTGCACACTGCGATATTCATTGACCAATGATGTTACCTGTGGGTTAATGATTCTCAAACAGTTNTTTTTTGTATGCACTGCACACTGCGATATTCATTGACCAATGATGTTACCTGTGGGTTAATGATTCTCAAACAGTTTTACTGGTATAGGTCAAAATTGGTTCATACAACTTCAGTTGAACATAAAGCCTATAGCATATCGGCTATGACAACGAAACAAGTGTTGTGTCTATTTTAGTACAGATGGATCATAAATCGTCTGCAACACCTGAAACCGAAAATTGAAGTGAGGTCTGAAAGTTTTAAACACGAGAGGAACAGGTTTTTTTTTTCTTCAAGGCCAAATACATATTTTAAGTAGCCTTGCTCGAGGCACGCTCTAACCTATGGCACTTGGAGTATTAATACCAGCTTGCCTCGATATGGATTAACAAATTTCTCGTGTTTGTAGGGTTGAGAGGTTAAACCTCCCTTCCGGTTGTGTGTACGCCGCTATCACGTGGCAGTGTCGACCCCTTGTCGCAACAGACCGCTTTACGACGCGCCACTTGGCAAAGTTCCGGCGATGTACACGCCGCTGATTGGTCCTCGGGGAGCGCCAACAAGTTAGCACGTCGCTTCTCAGGTGCGTGAATATGCAGGTGACGACGGCAGCGGGAAGCCACTGCGAGGTTCTCGGGTCGACCATCGCGAGCAGCACGCAATACACTGCCCGCGCACCGCAATCAATACAGACCACAGATTTACGCGAATAATAATTCCTGTCAAGTTGAATTTCAAAAACACTTCAGCTCAGATCCACTTCAGCGGTTGTATGCTCCGTTTCCTAGGTGCCTGTCCGCGAATCACAGACGTCCAGGGGGACTGCGTCGGCACACTGGTCAGACTGATCTCCTCCCACCTGGGCGAACCTAGTTTGATTCCCGGAGGCGTCGCTCCCGGATTTTCGCATGTGGGAATCGTGCTGGACGGTGCCGCTGGGGATCTCTCGTTTCCCCCGCTCTTACATTCCAGCGCTTCTCCATACTAACCTTTCTTCACCCTAATCGGCTTTGAAGACCTCGATTTTAAGAGCCGCCCAGATCTGTACTCTCCCCAGTCTCCACAGACGTCAGCACCGCAGTAACCTGATTCTCAATGGTCCAGGAAAGCATACCACTGTCTTCTGACGAAGACACGCTACAATAACGGAACGAAAACTGCAGGAGTGGAAGTAGAATATTGACATATAGCGTCCGTCGTATTATTTTCAAGAAAATATGTTGTCACTGCCACAATCACGCCCACTTTTTCAACACTTCACTAGTTCACCTGGCAGCCCCCCGACCACCCTCTTCATACGTGGATCGATTCCCGGTGATGATTGGCTTGGTGCGGTCAATGCAGAGAACCCTGAGACACTCAACTTGCCACCAATCACGTCGGACGCCATGTGTCCGTCAACTGACCTCACGTCACACTCGTTCTCCACTCGCATGTCGTTGTTAGTAGATGTGGTAAAATTAGAAACTGCCCGTGACGTCGAGAGAGAGAGAGAGANTTCTCCACTCGCATGTCGTTGTTAGTAGATGTGGTAAAATTAGAAACTGCCCGTGACGTCGAGAGAGAGAGAGAGAGAAAGAGAGAGACCTCACACCACACTCATTCTCCACTCGCATGTCGTTATTAGTAAATGTGNAGAGAGAGAGAGAGAGAAAGAGAGAGACCTCACACCACACTCATTCTCCACTCGCATGTCGTTATTAGTAAATGTGGTGTTACTAGAAACTTCTCGTGACGTCGAAAATAAACTGCATGGCATCATCTATATTCGACACGTTGACAAATCGCGAAAATGTTTTAGGCAACGTATATTACATAACATTTTAGCAAGTATGTCCTTTCATGATTGGATGATCAAGACTTGTGCCGGCTAAGTCCGTTATAGGCAAATCACAAAAGTTCTACTTTGGAGTATCAGCATCCTTACTAATTAGTGAAATATTTTTATAGCTTTCATACCTACCAGACGGCCAATAACGAAATAAAAAAATTCACGCATGTGGGCAATAAGTTGAATTATAGGATGCAGTAAACATTTGTAGCGATATATCTTCATCTCTGATGTTATTTAAAAATAAAGGACCTCCCAAATATGCGTTATTTTTTAACCCTCTCAGACATACTTAAATTTACAGTTTCAGGTGTGGCGAACAAAAAAATGTATGATGCATGCTGTACTTAAGTAGTCACAACACTTGTTTTGTTGTCACAGCCAATGAGATGTAAGCTACATGTTCAGCAACATGACTTAGACAAGTAAGACTGTTTGCGAATCATTTACCCGCAGGTACATTGATCATTGCCATTGAGTCTTACAGTGTGCAATATAAACCAAAAATTACCCACACGTGCGTAATGTTCACGATTGTGTAAACTGGGTCAGAATGGGTTAGCATCGCGCTCTGTGTGTATCCCAGACGTCGGTAATTGTTTTCTTGGCTACTGCCTTGGTAAGAATCAATTTTGCTTGTAACTGAACAGAACATGTTTCAACACACCAACCCGAAGTGCTTATTTATTGGCGCAGAATTAACAATGAGCACGTGATGATGTCGACCACTGTGTGCGTTTACTAGCTTCCATTTTCCATATATTTCGCAGGTCCCTAGTAATTAATAGAATGGCTCTCAAACCGCGTTATACTTTTGTGATGTATAAAGTGTCATAAAATTTTAAGATAGCTTGATGCGTATCTTTGGAACTCAGCTCGTCTGACACGCCCTGCAGGACTCTGCACCAATAGTAAACATGTGGCACTCTGGTGGCTTCATTCCATTTTGCCGAGTCAAACAGGAGACTGTGGCAGAGGCCATTATAAAACGAGATGTGTTACAGTATGCATATGACTGTGAAGTNCCGCGTTATACTTTTGTGATGTATAAAGTGTCATAAAATTTTAAGATAGCTTGATGCGTATCTTTGGAACTCAGCTCGTCTGACACGCCCTGCAGGACTCTGCACCAATAGTAAACATGTGGCACTCTGGTGGCTTCATTCCATTTGGCCGAGTCAAACAGGAGACTGTGGCAGAGGCCATTATAAAACGAGATGTGTTACAGTATGCATATGACTGTGAAGTCTAGCATGATTGCGTTTTGTAAAGTGAAATAATGCATAAGGTCTCTAGTAAAATATAAAGATCTGCCAATTTCCCGTTATTATTCATCACCGCGTTAGACTTCACAATGCTTTGTATACCCGAGTCGTCGTTATTTTTTATTTGGCCAGGGCGTTGGCAGGAAGCAATTCTGTTTGGGACTGGACTGCAATTGATTCGCCCACACCAACATTAAGTGTTTATCATTAACACAGTGCTAACCAGGGCGTGTCAAATGACAAACTTATTCAAAACTACATGTGTTTAAAGTCTAACATGTTCCTTAATAATAACGCAAAATTTTCAGGTTTATATTAATATGTATACGTATTTTTTGAACGCGCATAGTGCTAGAGAACTTTAAAGTTGGATGAATCCCATTCACCTTTGAATTTAGTTACAAGTATCCTTAATCTAAGTTTATGACCGGACATTAAAAAAATACCTTGACGTTGCATAGAAGACAATTAAACATATTTTTGTAAGTTTGTAGAGGGACACCAGATTTTGGTGAAAATAATTCAACGAAGGCTATATTTCAATATCCTACTTGTACTTCTGCAGTTCTCCTTCTGTGATATGCCGAGTGCCTTTGTCAGCAGACAGTATGCTACTTCACTCGGTAAATCAGTATTACATTGCTCGGTATTAAACTTAAGTGGCTAGCAGGCAGGCACCTCAAACGAGCAGCAGTCGAAACTATCCAGTAGCGAAAGTGGATATGAGTAAAATTTTTAAAAAATACAAATTTGCAGGAACTCTCTTCGTGAAAATTGGGTGCCCCTTAGCTTTGATTACGTTTTTAGAGGTGAAAAGAGTACGAGGGGATAAAGAAGTTGGACTTCGAACTAAGTGTTGAGATGTTGCATGTGCCTTAACAAACTTGGTTTCTCAATACTGAATCTGGGAGTTAAGTAATGAAGGTATGTACGTAAACCCAAGATCTCTACAATTTAACGTACGTAAGTGGTCGGTTACGTGAAATGAGCCAAAGCGGTAATTCGCCGCTTTATATAGTTGCGTCAGGGATTGGTAAGGGCATCAGTTTTTCATGAAAATATTTCAAGACATTAAGTTCAGAACCACTTTTCTGATTCGATCTTTTGAATTGCAACGCGTCTTATCTGTCTCCGCGAATAACGGACGCTCAGTATAGGAGAGACTTAATTCTGATTGGCTCACTCGTGTAACAGACTTTTTTCACACAAAGACAAGCTGGCATTAGCAAAAGGAAGATTGCACATAGGATATTGAAGTCTAGCCTCCGCAGATTACAGGCGGTGATTGGCGAACTGCGCTGCGACATGTTGGGGGCCAGTGCCGCCATGTTGCTGGCGCGTGCTGCTGTAGTTCCTCACATACAGACGTCTGTTGCGACGTGGCGCGAGTCGCGTGCTGTGCTGGCGAGTCCTGACTGGGAGAGATTAAGAGGCGGTGTGTGTTGTTGATTCACGACAGGCAGGGTGGAGCGAGGTAAACAATGCGGGACAATCGATTGTATGTGGATGCGCGCAAAACGGGGCTCGAACGTCGGACACTCAAGTCGACAAGGCGCTTCATACCTCACCCAATCACATAATAATTTATTCTCCCTAATCCTCACGTTTCCTTTACCCTTACATTTACAACATTACGTCATTTCACTATTTCAAACCTTCTTTACTTTCTCCTTTTATGTTTTCCAAATAAGTAGACGCCTGCAAGATTGGCTTTATACTTTAAGACAGAATAGACTTGAAACACATGTGCATTGGTATTGTTTTTATCATTGAATAACAGTTATATCGACACGTTAAGGGCAGCCTTGAACCAATCGGAAACAAGTAACGACAAGATAGCCCAATCACGCCTTACCTAGTCAAAATTGAATATATGTCCTTAATTTTGCAGATGGCAATAAACAAACGACTAGAGACCTGCAAAATTTGAGTTAATTTTTGGTGACAAGTTATGCATTCAAAGTTTTCACTTCGTATTCCATTGGACCACGCTGCATGTGACACGCTCTGAGTAACTATGCGCCAATGAATATTCACTTCACAATGGTGCGCACGAATCACGTGTAGTCATGTGAGAAGGGGAATGGCTTCACACTGTGGCAGCAACCAATGAACAAACGAATCATGGTCGAGTACTGACAATGCTGTGAAATCTATCGTTACGACAAGGGATAACGCGAATTGTGCAGGTCCCTACAAATGACATAGACACGAGCGTATATAGGACGGCGAAGTCTTGTGTGCAGCCAAATTATAACGCAAATTTTCACGTTTCAACAAATAAGACCTTTCTTGATGCGGGCTGTACTGTACTGAGCCATTGAAAAGTCGACTACTATGGTCCTGCGATACGCGCGCAGGCGCGAAGCAAATATGCATGATCGGAGTGACGAGAGTGTATGGTTGGTGAGGGGCGGTGAAATATTCTAGTGGCGTCGTTCATAACGCGGATGTAGCGAGGGGCGTGGTTGCGCCTCTGTACGCCGCGCTATTGTTTGTCCGGGAGGGGAGGATGTTAGACGCCTCGAGGGGGTGGGCACGGAGGCAGCTGGTACGCAGTTTCGCTTCCAACCCCCTCGCACACTCGACAGTGTTGACGCGCTCGAGGACTCCTACACGCCGTCCGTGTTGCTAGAGCATCGCCGTTGTGAGTAGCGAGCCAGCCTCCATGGCTAAGGCTGTTCCACACCTCCACGTCCCGTTCCTGTCTCCTCACTCACTGCTAAGGCTGTTCCACACCTCCACGTCCCACTGCTATCTCCTCACTCACTGCTAGAACTAAACATTCCAGCCTCAGGTAAAAATGTATCACTTCGAGGATTGCTGCTGACGTCATATAATGTCGTCTGAACTTAACTAAGCTGCGTACACTTCGCGTAACTTTACGACATCCACATGCTTTAAAGACACGGGCTAGCAAATAGTAATTATCCAGCAGTGTTCATACGGTTCTCTGCAAATTAGTATTACGTCAGTGACACTCATAGTATAAAATAGTCAAATTAACAGGATGGATTGTTTATGACTCTACACAGGAAATAACATTTGTTTGCGACACTTTCAACTCGGCATTACATTGCCAGAGAGTCGGCCAGTAATAAAAGTTGTAGAGTATAATTAATGATGTCCGGTGTTGTGTAAACCAACAGGGTGGCTGTAAATAGCAATTGTACAGAGACCAACAGAACTAAGTTAAGTATAATGTAGTCGTGAATATAGGTGTTTTACTTCTAGCTCGTCTTAATATTCAGAGGAACGCGGTTGCTTAGTATATCTCGCAGATTTGGGTTCTCGGCTGCACGTATTGTTACCATGTTTAATTTGGAATTGCCACTGGGAATGGTACTTGAAACTTTAAATAGTATAGTGAGAGTGATGTGTTTAAGATTCATTCTCCCTGCTGGCAGGCGGCTGCGATGTTGTAGTAGTTAGACCACCCGCCTCCCACTAAGGGGAACCAGGTTCGATTCCCAGCGGGGTCGCTCCCGGATCTTCGAACGTGGGAATCGTGCCTGACGATGCTCTTGTCGGCGGGTTTTCTCGGGATCTCCCGTTTCCCTCGATCTTGCATTCCGGCAGTGCTCCATACTCACCTCGCTTCACCTTCGTCGGCTCTCAAGACTTCGAAGTTGAGAGACACCCAAACCTCTCCACTCTCTCCACTATTAATTTTTCAGGTAATCTTAACCGCACTCAAGTTTTAAGTGTTGCAGTAAACAAATTTTTTTTCGGAACTGCAGTATTACCAGTATAACTATTTGCCATACATCGGGGCAGAAAGAAACGTGTTTGTGATTGATGATTTCAGCAGCAGATGTCCAGGAGACCACGGGAGATAATATAAACAAGTAATGATGTGTGCAACCTCACGAATATATATGGCCACGCCTGAAAATGTGAACTCCTTCAGGACGGTATTCGGATGATCAGAAATAGTGTTTAATAGCAGAGAAATTTGTCTACGCGTTTTACTTCAAAGTATTGTGTACGTGTCATCTGATTCATTGCCGTTACGTGCCGCCATCTTTGGGGCAAGCAAGTTACATTTTCGTTAATGGACCAATAAGAATTTTGTGAATGTAAGAGTGAACGCGTGGGATTAATTTGCACAAAGTCTCGTATCATCCTATCAAAAAAGTATTCGGAAAATACAGCTTTCTTAGAACTGTGACAGCTAAAAAGATTTTCGCAATATACGCCGTAAGGAGACGCATTGGGAAATTGCAAAAATTCTTTTGAACCAAAATAGCTCTTTTAAAACTCTAGTTAGTTTATTCTATTGTGATTTTATGATCGGTGTTTGATAGGAATAAGCTCATCTATTATCCTACTGTTTGGACCGATGATGATACTGACTCTTCCGCGTGCCTTCTTTGCAGACANGGAATAAGCTCATCTATTATCCTACTGTTTGGACCGATGATGATACTGACTCTTCCGCGTGCCTTCTTTGCAGACAGTGCGGTATTTGGCTGGGCCAATGAGAACTAGGCTGCTCCAGTACAGAACGCCTGTGATTCGCGGGCAGGCACCAGGAGCAGAAATCAAATTATAGCGGAAGTGGATCTGAGTTTAAGCGTCTTGAATTACAACATGACAGGGATCATTTTCGAAAAAATGATATGTTCTTGCTGATACTCTAAACCAAAACGTTTGTGACTGGTGTGAAAAGAACTAAGCAGAGTCAAAAATTAATCATTCAACCATTGAAGGATAAAATAGCAACAGAGAGTTGTCGAAAATATGTTGGCTCAAAAATTTTTTCGCTGTTTTCCGATAAGATAAGATTTTCGTGAAAAGACTTTACGAAAGGTTGTATTTCATAACACTTTGGCTCAGATGGACTTCCGTGATTGGATGGTTTCCGTGTTACGCGTCTTAGGTGTCTGCGTACGAATCACAGACGAGCAGTACTGAAGTTACCTAATTCTGATTGGCCAGTCAAGAAGGAAGATGTCCTCACTCAAAGACACGCCGCCAATAAGCAAAAGAAAACTGCTTGTATGCCCGTATTGTATTAAGATCTAGCATGCGGGGAAAACTTTACGTAAAATACAGGTGTCCCTTCTGATGAGTCTATTTATGGCATAATATACTTTAAACATGCGCACGTATTAACTGAATTTGCCATTGGATAATATTAACTTAGACAATGCGTGGGCGACTCTGCGCCAAAGAATAAACACTTCGTGCCGTGGGCGAGTCACGTGGCATTCACTCGGAAGAACAGTGGCTCGGCATCGAAACCACAGTTGCTGTACAACTGAAGCCGGCTCGACCGTGCACAGCTCTGCAAAGCCTATCTTCGTGTCGAGTTACGCGAATTACGCAGCCACCCTCTGCTGGCAAGGCAGTTACCAAGCGCTGATTGGCGAACTGCGTTCCTCCATGTTGCTGGCCAGTGACGCCATCTTGCGGCGCGTACGGCTGTGCTTGGCGACGCAAGCGCCTGTTCGACTTCTGTAGCGGCGTGTGTTCTGCGGCGCAGACAACCAGGCGAGTCCCGGATCGAGCTCGAAGATGCTGCGAGACGTCCTAATTAGTCATGATCAATGCGAACTCACGTTGCCGTCTCTATTTGCTGCGGATCTCGCGCCTTTCGCTTCCTTTTTGTCCTTGTCCGCTCTCTGCGAGAGAAAAACTTCCCAGTTTAACAGGCAGCTCGGGGATATGGGCTTCAACACTTGTAGTCCGTGGTTCGCGTACAGGTGAACATTACCAGCATTATTAAGAACGCCACGTCACAGCAAACTGTAATCAAATACAGTCCTGTGTATCTTTCGTGAAAAAGAACCATATACACGGAAATTTCGCTGATACATTCTGTAACAAGCTTGACTGCACAATACTTTATGTACTCGAACATCAAGTTGTTAATAGATGGATATTTTTGGACATTCGCCTTTGCGATGCAGATGTCTGTGACGGTAAAAACAAGACTGAACNGTTGTTAATAGATGGATATTTTTGGACATTCGCCTTTGCGATGCAGATGTCTGTGACGGTAAAAACAAGACTGAACGCAACAAAATACTTAAAAAAGACAAGTAACTAATAACAAAAAAAAAAAATGTATACAACACTGAAACATTCCAAGAGGGAATAGAGTCTAAAAATAGGACAGTAACTAGTTACNGAAAAAAAAAAATGTATACAACACTGAAACATTCCAAGAGGGAATAGAGTCTAAAAATAGGACAGTAACTAGTTACGAAAATAATATATATGTATACACGATCAACAGATAACACGTAGAAAACAACACAGGCTAGAAACCAGCTTGAAAAACTAGGACAACACTGACAAAATATGTAGGAAACAAATGGCACAAAACAAAAAAGAAAGGCACTCAAACGCAGCAGTTTTACCTGACGAGACAGAATGCAGTTCAGGTATGCTACAGTCCAGAACATATATATGTACCAAGCGAGAAAATTCAACGAAGGAGTCGAGTAGAATTAAATAGGATAGCAAGCTAAGTACGAATAACTAAAATACTATATAAATATCCTAACTAATATTATTAATGCGAAAGTGTGTTTGTTTGTTTGTTTGTCCTTTCACGTCGCAACGGAACAACGGATCGACATGATTTTTTTTACAGAGATAGTTGGAGGGCCGGGAAGTGACAAAGGCTTATTTTTATCCCGAAATAATATCTCACTCCCTCGGGAAAAATAATGTAGTAAAAATAGCGCTCGGGGAACAATGCTGCGTCAATGTTAGTTGTTAGTGTTGGACGAATGTACAATGTCACACAAAAAAGCGATAGAGACCCTAAACCGAATTGTACAGGATACACAAAACAATACAGACATTATGGGAGGAATGGTTGTATTACTGACTGGTGACTTCCGCCAAACTCTACCGGTGATTCANACAATACAGACATTATGGGAGGAATGGTTGTATTACTGACTGGTGACTTCCGCCAAACTCTACCGGTGATTCAGAGAGGCACACCTTCAGATGAAATCAAAGCCTGTCTCAAGTCGTCAAGCTTATGGGCAAATGTCAAGACATTCATCTTGACGACAAATATGAGAGCGCACATCTACAATGACGTTGATAAAGGACATTATGCTGATACACTATTAAAAATTGGAGATGGGCGGTTAGAAACAGATGCCGAGGGCTCTGTGTCACTAACGGGGGATTTTAGTAATTTGGTGCAGAGTGATACGGAGCTGATTGCTAGTGTTTACCCAGTTATGCAAAGAAATATAAATGGCAACAAGTGGCTATGTAAAAGAGCGATTCTAGCACCAAAAAATTACATCATTAGTGCTCTGCTCTGTGTTTATGATCAGTGTCTGTCAACTAACCAATACCGTTATTTCTCTCCCTCTATTTTGGTTCTTATAACATCGCGAGCGAAGCCGCGGGTAAAAGTTAGTACATATACATATATATATTTATAATAGGCAAAGGAAGGCTGTTGATGTGCCCGTAGGGTATCGAAATTTAGCTTGAGTAAAAGCACTTATTGCAAAAATCTGGTGTTCCTATGAATTACGTTTTGGTAACGTTTGCAATTGATCCACGGTTTATTTCATCTCCTAAACATTCCTAGGCCTTTATTAACCAGGTAATAAAATTTCGACCCAATCATCGCCTTCCACTGCTAAAAGAAGCAATCAGTAAACAGTTGATATCTGCATATTTGAACGTAACATTCAGAAGTCTAGCTCACAGGCAACTGAACTCGCTAATTTTCCTGGGTCTACCGATAGCTTAGTGACAAAGGTTTGTCTTGCAAAAAGCTGTGTGTTTCCTAGGTTCTTACATACTGTGCACATGTCACAATATTATATTTTATTATAAGAAACCCAGAAATTTCACGAATTCATTTAAAGACAAATTAAACTTCAACCACGTGTACATTTTAACTTCTGCTTCGGTTGGACTACAGCTTGTTAAACACGCCCCGGATGACTTTAAACCAATAACAAACCTGGACGAAAACAAGTAATTGTAATCCCATGCTACCCGGTCTGCAGTTGAACAGGAGAAACAGCCAATGAAAAACTAGCTGAAGCTCGAGTACGCAAAGGGATATGGAGTCTAGCATGTCGCCGGATGAATCCGGGGATATTCCCACGTCTCTATTTATTATTTGTTGACGTACGTATGAAGCTGTTTTTTAATTTCTCTGGGCCAATGAATAGGGGCATTTGTTTTTCGCGATAAGATTTCAGGACAAGTTGTGCTCCGAATTTTTTTAGTTCAGAGCCACTTTCGTGGTTGGATCATTTGAATTGTTACGGGCCTTAAACGTCTGTCCGTGAATCACGGACAGTCGGGATCAGAGAAACTTAATTGTGATTGGCTCTCACAGACTCTCTTGGCACAAAGACAAGTGGCCAATAGCCAAAGGAAGACTGCAAGTGTGCACATAGGATATTGAAGTCTAGCTTGCTTGAAATTATTTTCGTGAAACGCAGGTGGTCCTACCAATGAGAAGTATGCAAAGTGCCAAGCAGAAAATAAAACTTGTCATCCAATCAGAAAGGGATGAGGACTGTACAGATTTTTGGGAGATATGTTGGCCCGTTCCCCCCAACACCCAAGATCTCTACTGATAGACAGTGACCTGACAAAGTCGTTTACTTGGCATCTGAACATATTTCACAGCCGTGTATACACTCGATATGGCGTCAATTATACGTTATTTGCTGCCTTGGTGTGAAGCCATTTCAAATATGATTGTAGGGCGGAAGATTATCTCTCACCTATAGAACACGTATTCTGTGGTGCAGCATCCCATGGGTTTTCAATTAACGGAAGACCTGATGAGAGTAGTGGATATTACGTACACGAGTTCAGAGTACGTATTACCGCAGAATTTGCACGTTTTACCATTACTACAGACCTGAAAAATTCGCGAGTTCAATGACCCGAAGGCTAAACTCTACAGTCGTATGTACAAATATGCCGATATCAACTGTCCATTAGTTGTCTGCTGTCACAGTGGAAGGATATGATTGGACCAGCCTTCTCGAGGAGGTGTGGAACACCAAGTGGACCAATTGCTAACGCTATAAAAACATACCGGTTTTGCATTCTAGCTGGTCCCAAAACGTATCCGCGAATTCTTCGGGTCTTTAACCATTACATACGGAGACACAATTCCACGAAAAAAAAACTTCGTGACCAGTTGTTTCATAGCATTTTAGCTCTGTTCAGCTTTCGCGATGAATGACTTGCGTGTTACGTGTCTTGGGAGACTGCCCGCCAATCACAGACGTTCAGTACCGGAGTAACATAGTTCTCATTGGCCCAGTCAATGAACCACACTGTCTCACGACGAAGACATGTGGTCAATAACAGAAGGTAAACTATTCGTATGCAAGTAGAATAATGAAATATAGATTCCGTGAATTTTTTTTTTTTTTACGAAACCGGGTGGCCTTATTTGTCAATTTTCGAAAGGCAGGGGACAAATTTTCCCATTACGGACGCGTGGAAACATACGTCGAGTTTCGTTTGACGTTTTTTTACGATTCGCGCAGGTGTGTGAGACGGAAAACGGATGACAAAGAGCGCGGTGGTCTGACGCATCCACACGCGAAACGATACAAAGTACAACAGATTGTCGCCTCCAATTCACAGACAAAGTTCAGTTTCATAATTTCCTGTTTTTTTTATGTTACTCTTTATGGCTGGAGTTTAATGGTGTTGTGCCCTTGCGGTCTGTTAACTCAGCCGCCTTTCTTTTTCTAACCAACCTGACGAGTTTTCCACAAACACTTAAATGACAAATCACACCTTGCGGCTATGAAGGTCTTCGAGAAAGTCGGGAACTGTCTCACCTGCTGAGAAATGTCTCCATGCTGAATTTGATAATATCTGGACGCGGGGAAGAGGCGTCAATTCCACAAAGGCTTCTCGATGGTATAAGTAATTCTCTTTACAACGCTGTAGGAGCTCTTGAATAACTGTGACTAGTGCTACAACGTCATATTTACACCACTATAATCCGAAATGATAAGGAGTCCACTTGTTAATAGGGCCACCTGTTTTTCGCGAAAAAATTTACGCTAAGGCTAGATTTCAAGACCCTATGTACAGACTTGCAGCTTCCTTTGACTATTGGCCGCTTGTCTTTGTGTGAAGAGAGCTCGTTACAGGAAAGAGCCTATCAGAACTCTGTTTCTCCGATACTAACCGTTGGTGTTTCGCGGGCATCGGGATAAGACCCGTAACAATTCAAATGATCCAAAGTGGTTCTGAATTGAAGTGCTTTGGAACACAACTTGCCATAAAATATTTTCGAGAGATACAACTTCTACTTGTAACGAGGGACTGAAATATTTCACGAATTCATTTTAGGACAAGCTAGACGTCAAACACATAAACATTTATGTAATGTTTGCAATTTGATGAGAGTTTGTTAGACATACCCATGTGAACTCTGGGCCAACAACAGAACTGCGAGGAAACAAGGAATGAATCCCGTGTCACCTGGTCCGATGTAAAACTGGCTACACACTGCGGCAGCAGCCAATCAACAGGAAGCTGAGGCTCGAAACTACATAACACTGTGGATTCTATCCTACAGGCCATTTAAAGCGTGAATTTTTCCTGTCCTCCTTTATAACACATCACCTGGGAATATATTATGGCAGATTACGTTTCTTTTTTTTAACTTGTTTTGACTACGGTACAAAAAGTTGGATTCCCCTCTACACACGGATTCGTGTTGTCCTTGGATTGGAGTACTGGCCAGTCCTGTTCACAAGTTCGCCTAAGTTTGAATGTCCTTATTTGTTCCACTTGTGATAACGAAACACATGAAGCACAGATGTCGATAACGCATCTTCATTACTCTTTTAGTTACGGTGAAATTTCTTTTTGTTTTTGTAGCTTAACTTAAACAAAATTTATATTCTTAGAAACTAATTGCGTTATGGAGCTGTAAAATATTTCCATTGTATGAGAATGTTTCGTGCCGTGTGCCGACCTAGCCAGTAAACTTTTCGTGGTATGTGTCCTGTAAACATCGCACCGTGCTGATTTGGAATTTGTCAGTTATTCAAAACTGTAAATTAAGACATAAAAAAACATTAACTTATTAAATACAAGAGAATTATTGACGTGAAAACTTAGGTTGCTTAGATTGCTGTTTAAGATTAATTTGTTTTCTGTTTCTACGAATATGCAAATTTTTTATCGGTTTTGGTATATTCAAATGTTTTGTAAGACTGCCGTTTACTTGTTAAGAGACGGCATTTCGCAAGGTGTCATATAAAAGTTGCGCATTACGGCTATAAGGAGGAAGTTTAACAGTTCTGTTTCAGTGTCTTTTATATATGACAGAAGATTTAAGGAGGATTCACTCTGAAACTATAACATGGAGCTAGCTCCATTAACTTTATGATGTTATGTTCAGGTATAGATCGCACAGCACTGTTTAGTATTCACATTCAGTTCAGGTAAACAAACTAATGATTTGAAAATGTATGGAATTATTAATATCCATGAGTGCAAACTGGCGAATATTTAGGTGAGAGATGATATTATTACTACGTGGATGGAAAAATATCTAATATTATAAAAATGTCTTACATGTAATTATTACCCGTTAGTTCCAAAATTCATTAACGAGCTCAAGTGTTCCATTAGTTTAATTTTTTGGCGCGCGCTGTGTTGTTTCATGCAGCTAATGAACAACTGACTGCGTGTTCGTTAATGACAGAAATAGCCAAACGCAAATGAGAGGAGAAGAAACTTCAACCTATATTTCTCATATATTCTCTCCGTTCAGCCACGCATTAATTTCGAGCTCAAATATTGCAATCGTTAAATTTATGATGTGCACTGTACTTGCATCGAGCGTGCTTCTCGCGACCTGTAAACGACGCGATGAGTGTTATATGTCGACATTAACCAATCACAAATGTGAGGTGGAGAAACTTCAGCCAATCAGATTTCTCACAAGAAAGACGCTCAAAGCACCGGCCACTGATGCCTTGTTGTGTACAGCAGCGACCATCAACATCCTCCATATGCAACATGTCATACATCATGGACATGGCGACTGGACGTGATCAAGACACACACACACACACACACATATATATATATATATATATACAGGACGTTAAAAAAAAAGATGGGCGCTGCTTACAGCATGAGTCGTGGGCAATATATCAAGATAAAAAAACCATTTACAAATATAGGTATGGCCGATTCAGCTTCTCCTCTGCGTAATCGACCTCCTGAGCTAGTACGGCTTGCTACGGTGGATGGAGTATACACTCCGGACGCAGGCGATGTGGAGCTACGTCGCAGTTGTAGTGCTGGAGTCACAATACCCTGACGAACCCAACACGACCGCCCCGACACCACGAAACCTGAGTAGCAGCCAATGCAAAGCAACGTCGCTGTGACTTCAGTCAGATAATATCGCAGCCCCGATCGCCCGACAATAGTCGCTTCTAGCTCTACCGTGATGTTGGGCTCGTCAGAGCGCGCAAACAAATCTAAATACAACATTAGAAAACAACGCTTAGTGCTTTTGTTCCCCACTGTAGTAAATAATAAACCAAATTGGTAGCAAAATAACGTTCCGGTTATTTTTAATATTTTTTTCTCGTTTAAATTCAAATATTTTCAAAAGAAAAATGTTATTTAACTTTATCGTGAATTTAAAAAATAAAAAATGGGATATTAAAATTGTAACCTGCCATTTATGGATTTTCCAACAGCAAACTACCACACTTGTAGGGCAGATTTCGTTGCGGTATTTTGAACACTGAATAAAATGTAATATACCATTCCGTGGGGCTGTGACGCCATGTTGGCGTGTGGTGTCGTATTGGTCGTGTTGGTTGTGGTGTCGTGTTGGTCGTGGTGTCGTGTTGGTCGTGGTGTCATGTTGGTCGTGGTGTCGTGGCTGCAGTTTATGCTGGCCCTTGCCACTCGTATTCGCACAGTAGGTAATAGTGATGTATCGCCAGGTACGTGCACAAGTGGTGAANGTATTCGCACAGTAGGTAATAGTGATGTATCGCCAGGTACGTGCACAAGTGGTGAAATTAATACACGTATGCAGAAAAGACGTACATTACTGTGATGTGTGGGCACGCAAACTGTTATCATAATGCGACGACACGTTTGTACGTGAGCACATGGAAAAAGCGACGACACTTGAACGAAAGACATTGGAAGGGCTACACGAGTGTCAAGGGGAAGGAAGTGCACGACCGTTGTGTGCCAGTCAAGGTGTATTTGTAAGGGTGCAGGGTTGTGATGGAGGCATGGCGCATACTTTGGACATTACCTGTAGCACGCTACACACACGGGCCAATGTGCATAGCCTGCATACTGCATCCACCTTACCAAGTCCTCCTGGCTTTCCAGCTCAATGTGCCATATGTTTGTTTATGTTTGTTCCTCAATATATTAGGCTTTAAACATATCATATAAGCTGCGTCCAACATTTTCTAAACTATGCTGTATGTATATATATATATATATATATACATATATATGCATGTTCGTGTGTGTGGTGTGTTTATATATATATATATACACACACACACACGAACATGCACGTTAGCCTTTTGCATGCCCCAGATACAGCGTATTTGGTGACACGGAATAAAATATTATCAAAGACGAACCCTTCTTGACACCATTAGGAACGCAGGCACGATTTTATTTCTAAAAAAATGGACAGAGAGTTAAGACAAAGGGAACATACAGAGCAGTATGTGAATATTGATGGGTGTTTGAGGAGCCTACCTGGAGCTTGAACAGCGCTGCAGTGTGTTTGAAATGCACGTTTCTGCACGTAACTGTTAGCACGCGTCCCACGTGCTCATCTACGTGAAGAAAACACTCTTCAGACGAGGGATGTGAGTGCATTCCAGTCGTCGCGCACATTGGATACACCACTCCAGTGTGGCTCAACGAAGCAAACACGGCATTTTGAGAGTTCTACAGCTTCAGACACACGAATCTACTCAAGGGCCTTGCATTGAACCTTCGTACAGACTTACCAGCAATACAATTATAGGGCCACCTCTGAAAGTCTCGTAGGCGCACTGCAAGCCGGTACAAAGCCTTGCGCTTAGCGGCGACGGCGCACTTGACGCGCGTGGCAGTGGCGCCCTTATCGCTCCCGCGCTTCGCGGCCTCAAACGCGGAAACAACCGGCAGGTAGGCGGGAACCTTAATCTCCAGACGCGCGCTTCTCGGAAGACTCGAGGTAGTCTTTCATCGCTGACGTGACATCGCTGCACCTCGTGTCAGTCTATCGCGCCGCATGCATCCCTAGGGACAACAGCTGTGACTCAGGCTCGTGTTCCCTTCCCTGCGAGAATGCAATATCACCGCGTAGTGCTTGTTCCGTTACCCTGTGCGCGCGCATTGTTGTTGTGGAGAAAACAAGATCCATAGAGAGTTCGGTATTTGGCTGCTCATTGCCAACAAAAATGGACACTAGACATTCCTTCTGCATGTTTGTGTACTGCCTGAAATTNCGGTATTTGGCTGCTCATTGCCAACAAAAATGGACACTAGACATTCCTTCTGCATGTTTGTGTACTGCCTGAAATTGAACTGTCTCTCCTGCATCATCTAGATACACATTATGCCCAAGTCCGTGATATCACTATGTGAAATATCATTCACTGAAAATTAGTTGATAAGTTCCTACACACTGGTGAATCAAGTAAATAAAGTGGGAAAAAGCGAATTATAATAGCGTAAATACCGATATTTAGTGAAAATCACATATTGATCAGTAAAATTCTGACATTGTATTAATCAGTTATTTAGCTCAGATGACGAGTGGAACCATTTTCACTGGTTTTCACTTATTTGGCTGCAGTGTACACACCTGTACTAATAAGACTATCTCGGAAGATATTTTGAATTTTCTATTGCTTATTTGCCGCAAGTCTTTATTAATTTTTGTAAAAATGCCATCAACAATGAAAATACGCAATTACACAAAGGAAANGTTATTTGCCGCAAGTCTTTATTAATTTTTGTAAAAATGCCATCAACAATGAAAATACGCAATTACACAAAGGAAAGTTTTACCATTTTGGAAATTCCGTCTATGTTTCGTAAAAAGTTTAAAGAAGAATGCTGACAAGCAAGATCAGTGATACATGTTTTTTTAATTTGATGACTAATGTAATGTCTGTAAATTAAACGGAGATTATTCCACAAATTAAAAACAACTCGTACTTTGATCTCTAAAGAATCTAGTAGTTATACTCTAACAAAAAAGCTTCAATTTCGGACGACAGAACGATTGCCGTAAAAGTGTTGCTGAAAAGCCACTCGGTATGGGAAAAAATAACGTGAAGTATTACGTAGGCCGCATTGAAGTTAATATCTGAAGTGCCGCCTCACCGGTAGAAGGGCCTGTCTGGGACCAAGTATCGCATTGTTAAGCGTATCCCACAATGCATTGACGTATGAGAAGATGGCAGAGGACACGTAAACGCATTGTTAAGCGTATCCCACAATGCATTGACGTATGAGAAGATGGCACAGGACACGCAAACGGAACGGACTGATAAATTGGGATGAATTTCAGGTAGTACGTAGTACGATACACACGGGAACGCAGCAGCTGCAATCTAGGGATTAGAAAAACCTCCTCTGCTACAAACGGCTCGTATAACATTAATATANACGGGAACGCAGCAGCTGCAATCTAGGGATTAGAAAAACCTCCTCTGCTACAAACGGCTCGTATAACATTAATATACATTGTATTTCACACATAATTCTTCTAAGTACAGATGATCGTTGATCGCGGGAAAAGTTGACTGTTTGCTAAGATTAAACTTACTGTACACTAGTCCGATAGTTTTCTTTCCTTATTGGCTGCCATGTATGTATAAAGCTACTATATTATAAGACAGCGCGTTTGCGATTGGGCTGCAAAGAGCTTAGTCGGATCGGAAACCTTGTTCAGCCAATAATGAAAGAATGACATAGTAAGAGTGTTATTAAAGATATGTTGGCTCGAACAATTTCCCTGATATTCCATCATCTCTACTGCTAAGCCATGCAAACAAAAAACGAAAAATGATATTCGCAATCAGCACATGGGATACATTACATGTTCCCCCTGTAAACCGCAACGATCATGAAAACGATCATCGAACCAAACACTTGGTTCCTACAGGTTACGCGGGTTCATGGACTCGTAAGAGTTCGCATTTGACCAACTCCCTTACGTGTTCCTCAACGTACCATTGTTTACGTATAACTCGACGCGTGCTACGTTTCTGCACCCTTCACGTATCTGCTTCCGTAGCGTCGTAAAACGAGTGTTAGGTGAGAAAAACCGACTGAAGATCATTGGAAGCGAAATGTGACGGGGAGGTTCCTCCAGAACTCACGTTATAGCATATTCTCAGTACCCTCCGACATTTTTACTAAACCTTAGAAAAATCGCTAGATGAAAGACGTGTTTGTTTGATTCCTTAATATGATTATTCTTATATTAACATAAAGTTAACTCTTTTTTGGGTAAATTTAATTTAACTTATATGTTTTCTATAAATCATAACATTTCTCATAAAGTGAATGTAAATAAAACAGATAGAGAACAGGTGTGTTAGTAACACCTAGTACGAAATAGTTATTATGCATAATATTATTCATGCACAATATTATTACGCGGAATGTGCACAAATGTTGTGGGTTGTTCCTTTGTTGAGATTTTCTAGACATAGTTAAGCTCCGTCTGTGATAGGCGGAGATATAGCATTAGAGTAGAGCTATAGCAGGGCTGCAGAAGATTTGCAAGTAACACGAATAGTCTATAGCTAGCGATCGATGGAGAGAGGGAGGTGGGGAGATTGGGACGGCTTAACACCGAGGTCTTAAGAGCCGATGTGTAGGCACTCCCGGATCTCGCATCAAGGTTTCCGCACATGCCATATTTCAATAATACACGGCCACACCAGAAGTTCTATCTTGCTTATTGGTGACGTGTCTTTGTGAGAAGTTAATTTTCCTCTTAACAGGCCAATCAGAATTAGGTAACTTCAATATCGTAAGTTCTATATCGCTAGCTATTGTAATGCACCACTTGATTTAAAAAAAACACTAATTCTGCAAATGTAGCGCAAGGAAAGACAACGGCATTAAAAAAAGATCTGAAAGTCTTGGGGTTATTTCGCTAAACAGTCTAGGCCCACGGCATATTTCAAAACTGTATGTGAGAACCGCATTTTACCTGTTGGCATCGGTTGGTTTATTGGCGAGAATTCCACACTGAACGTCTTTGATTTGAGCACAATTACATGTGGCTAAGTTTTATATAATCAGTCATTACATAGAAGAAACTACAACGTTATGAAGTACGAATTATCACGAAATCTTAACTTAAACCTTGTGGCTCAATTAAAGGCGACGGATGACTAAACACGTTTACACAGAAGCTCGTAAGGTAACGGAAGAAGTTGTTTTCCCCGTAGAGAGAATCTGTTTTCTCGAGCGGCGGCGAGGTTGGCAACGGCCGCATATGTGCCAGCAAGGTGGTAACACTGGTCTTCAGCCACGCAACACTTCCCCAGCTTTCGCGTTTCCGAGCCTCGCGTTTAGAAAAACAAGGACGACGCCACGGTGTACTAAAATAAAGAAATCATATCAAACCGAAGTTTCTTCCGTTATCGACGGTCGGAAATCGAGAAGCGCGGGCTTTATTTTCTACGCAACGCAACCGACGCGTTGCGATGCCACATGTCCAGTGCGAGATAAAAAAAAAAAACCACCACGGCTGCGTGTCAGCAAACCAGGGTTTAATTTTTTTAAACAATAACATACACGTCTTAAATAAAAGAACAAAAGGCATTGTCGTAGACAATGACAGAATTAAAAAAAAAACGGACGTGCCAACACACAAAGCGAAAAGTGGCCGCGTGGGGTAGCGAGCGGAGGAATACGCGAAGAGGGGATGCACGAGGGGAGAAGTAGTTCCAGAATAGAGAGGGGGGGGGGTGGAAGAAAATTGCAAAATGCAAGCCGCATGCGTGAGGCGACGGGAAGAAGAAGAAGCAAAAGAGGATGATTAAGAAGAAGACTGAGAGAGAGAGAGACTCACCGGGCGGGTTAGTAGGCCTCGTCTGCTGGGCGAAGACGTGCACCAACAACGTCGCACACACTCGAGTACGCACGAGCACGCACGAGCACGCGAGAGAGCGCGCACAGTCCCGTCCGCTCCGCGCGACCACTGCCGACTAAAGCGGCGACAACGGAACCCAGCCCAACAGCTGCCAGCTAGCTTCTCTCTGTTTACAATTCATCTATTCTCTGTATACAGGAGGGCTGGGTGCAGCTCTACAATCAACAACCGCA
>NQII01000309.1:855894-941480 GCA_002778355.1 Clitarchus hookeri | reverse complement strand
GTAGTTGATCTCACCCCCTGAGGCCACGTGTATAACCGCCATGGGGAAGGGCCACACTCCCCGAGCAACATTTGCCGACGCTACAAAGAAATCAATAGCTACTCGCGTAACAGACGCATCATTGCGTGAGGTTTTTAGCGGGAGACGCGACCTGGACGTATGGCACTGGCAGCTCCTTGGCGAAGTACCGCCCCTCACCCCTCCCCCACAACTGTCGACAAAAACGCTGCCTCGCCACCAGAGGACACTTCCTACACCACACTTGTGGGCCGCGGTGGCTCAGCTGTTAGACTGCTCGCCTCCCACCAAGGCGCACCGGGCTCAATCCCCGGCCGATTCACTCCGGATTTTCGCAAATGGGAATCGTGCCAGACGATGCCGCTAGTATACGGGTTTTCTAGGAGATATCCTGTTTCCGCCACCCCTTCATTCCGGCGGTGCTCCATATTCACCTCAACCACCCTCTTTAAAAATGATTTGCCGCCCAAATCTCTTCACTCTCTCGATATATAACTTTTCAACATAGCTTACTTTCCACATCGAATATTTGAAAATCTGTGAGTGCATGTGCAGTATCTTAAGGACTCCGCCTGCCCAGCGCTAGTACTGCGTTGTAGAGTGTTCCATGTACAGGTTGATTAACGAAACTAATGAACGTGCGTCGAGTGTTCTAGTCTACGAAAAGTACGCACACTTCAGACTATGCATGCCGTTTACTTCCAAGATGTCGCGCACATTAGAAAAACCATTTCGGAGCACTCCGACGTACCTCAAAACTGCTTTTTCATAGTGCTCTATCTAAGATATGCGCGTTGTGTACACATGGAAGTAATCGCGGGACATGCATTGAACCTTGCTACACACTTTCCACCAATAAAATCATAGGGTCACCGCTGAAAGTCCCATAGGTACACGCAGCACGACGAGAACCCTGCACGCCCATTCAGAGCCCTGCGCGTAGCGGCGATGGCGCACTTGTAGCGCGTGCCAGTGTCACCCTTATCGCAACCACGCTTCTCGGCTTCAAACGTGGGAAAATGCTGAAGGCAAGCGGGTCCCTTAAGCAGGTAATTTTATGTCCACAACATTTTTCCCAATGTCGGTTTTGTTGCTTATGTAACCGTTATGAAAAAAATAACAATTTGTTAATATGTTTTTAATCTCACATCATTAAACATGGTTCATTAGGGTTTCCGGAACCCCGTAAAGTAGTTCTACGCGTAATAATAATATTTAAATTTTAATATTCAATAATACAAGAAAGTTAGAAAGAGATATAAAGAAACACGTCATGCAACGATACCACTAATTTTATGCTTCAATCCCTTTACATACACTTAACAATTTTTCATTCTCACACACAAACTATATAAAAAAATACTCAAACTTAAAAGATGCGAAAAATTATTTTGGTAATTCAAATATATTAAATTCTTAAAATTGTGTTTGTGGTTTCTATTTATGTATACATATTTCGAGGATGACAAGAGATGAGTGATTGTTAAAGAAAACCAAAATCTGCTTTAGCAAACATGCAAACATGTGCAGAACCTACGAAGATCCTAAGAGGAAAATGTGATAGAGTGGAGATATGTGGGGCCTTTAACATCAAGGTGTTGAGAGCCGATGAGGGTGGATGGAGGTAGTAATGGAGCGGCGCCGGAATGCAAGGGTGGTTGAAACGGGATTTCCCCAAGAAAACCCGTGTCGTCCGGCACGATCTCAAGTGCAAAAATCGAGAAGTAACCTTGTCAGGAGTCTAGCTGGGCTCGTCTTTGTGGGGGCGAATATTCTGACCGTTACACCACCGCGGCCCCCTTGGAAAATGTGTTGTCTTAACACAGGGACTTTCACTTACCAGTAAACGTTTATATATATGGAATAAGTAGGGAACCCTCATTATAGCAAAAAGCGTCCAAAGCAGGCTATATTTTAGAACCTTACTTGCACAACTGCAGGTAATCTTTGTTGAATAGTTGCGTATATCCGTCAGAAAACATTGTGGCTTTTGGGTGGGCTTATAAGTCTGTCATTCACAGGCAAGCCTCTAAGACATGTAGGTCTAGCTTTCAGAAACCATCCAAGAGCGAAAAAGGATCTGAGATGAAGTGTTTTGAAATGGGACTAGGCAGAATTGCACGTGTATATAACAATATTGCAAATACCATGTTAATTGTTTAACATGGTAGAAAATCCGATCACAGAAATATAAAATAATTCTAAAAAAACTCATACTAACGATAAACCATGAAATTTCCAACAGTGTTAAGCCTAAAACTGAAATCTAACATAGAGTAGGCACGCTGCACATCAGTTCCACAGTCTCACAACAGATCTCGTATATCGAAATGTAACGTTTGTGGTGCAAATGTTTGTATCATTTTTCAAACGTCTGTGGGTATAGCCAGGCTCTTCAAAGCCCGGTTGCTGTATTTAAATAAAAGAGCTAGTAATAATTACCTAATATATTCATATTAATTACTATTGCTTACTATTTATCAGCTTTTTATCCTTCACCTAAAATTAGCAGAAATTAGTACCATCAAATAGTCCAGTATTTGTTAAAATCTGTATCTATAAACAATATATTTACACCAATTAAATTTCTATCAAAAAAATTTTAATGTGATACCTGATATTTGCAGTATTTAAAATAAAGTCTTTACGACTCGTCCAATCTACTCCACTTAGTTTTCAGCGCTCGCCAGTATTTCCTGTCCGGAATATTGTGTAGCGGCCAGAGCACTATTGTACTCAGAGTGCACTCTGCAGCTCTCGTGCACTCTTGTTCGTTCACCACACTTGCCTTACTCGCCGCAGATGGCTATGACAGACTGCCGGCCCTCATTGTGCAGCTATGTTCACATTGTAAGTGCCCTGGTTCTATCAGCTGAACCTTCTTCACACCTCGAGACACGCCGAGGGAGGTGTCTGCTCGAATGTTCTTGAACATGCGGTTAAGTCGTCGACTTCTCCAGAAGGGCGAGATAGTGACGCCAGTCTGCCTCAGCTGTCAATCATTACACCACGGGTCAGCTGACGTAACGGCTGCTTGGTCCACCTGGGGGAGAGGGTGTAGTGGTCAGTCACTCCTACATCGTTGAGACCGACCGCGCGTAATATTGACCCCAGCGCGGAGGTCCATGCCTACCAATATGTTTACGCAAAATTTTCTCTTTAAAATTTTTGTACTAGTGCTATAGGAACAGGAACGGGTAAGGGGAGTATAGTTTAAACTTATAATGCCTCCTGCCTTCATTTGGCAAAAGGAGTGATACTACAAACGTGGGAATTTAATAGCCCCATCCACCCGTGTTTAAATACGTATTTATCTCACAAAAATACAAGCTGGCATCCATGGTGGTCGCTTAAATTTCATTCGGCGAGGGGAAAACATTAATATTAAAGGAAAGTTTTTAAATGTTTTTAATTGGTTGTTTTATGGACAAGATTTTTTGTACACTCGGGAAACACTTAGGTACTAATATTTGTGTAGTACAGAGTGCAATATATGTAGCTAGTTTCTTTGATATACTATTTCCATAGTTTCACTATTTCATCCATGTTGCGGGGGAGCACCTGCCACCATCCCGACCAACCCTCTTATCTAAATTTACACTCGCGCAATCTAAACCAGCATAATAATTTTACGTAATCTTCAATTCATGAGCTGTTAGCTACTGTATATTCAGCGGAATGCACTGAGATTATTCTACCAGGCCAGTACAGCGTCCTACGGGCAATGTTTGTGCAAGTTTCTGGCCACTAAATTTATAAATTCAGCCGTCTTATAAAGCGGAATTACCCTGTGTTGTAGGACTCGGCAATAGTATTTATTATGGGCGCTATGTTTTCAGAACGTTATTCATACCACGTATAAAATATGCTTTCTTTTCGTAAATTGGTGAACTGGGAACACATTAAGAGAGTTAATAAAAAACGCTCATTTCAAAGACACTAGAAAACAATTCAAGCTATAGTTAGGTAGCGACGTTAAGGACACTGTGGAAAATGTTTGAAGTTTGTAACTTGACTTGCGGCACGCTCCCACTGGAAATACGAGCCACCGTGACGTCAGCGCACGAAGCCTCTCTGCTCCAAACCTCGTGCAGTTAACGGCACTGCCTACCGGCTGCCAGCTGCGACATTTAAAAACCAAATACAATTTTAAGGAAATTTCACTTTAAAGGTACGCCTTTCAATCAAAATCTACTATTCACGAATTTTTTAAGACAGTACCCCTACAAGGGTAGATATATTTTCAATACAGATATTGTAAAACATGAATTTTAAAAATTCCTTGCAACACCCTATGCATGTTATGGAAGTATCTCCGATACAGGGAACTTCTCCTAAAACATTTGTGAAGAAAACATTTCTTTTGAAACCCCTATCTTCGAAATTGACGCACTGAAGAGAAATTTCCTTAACATGAGATTTCCTATTTACGTTTCGCATCTGCCAGCCGGTAGGTTGGGCTCTTAACGGACAGCAATGGCCAGAAGTAGAGTAACGTAAGAGGTGCAATGATGCGCTACCAGTGAGGGTTCAGAACAACTTCCTCGTGCACGAGGTGCATTGCACAGGTAACGGAATACGGCCCTGGATATCTGCCCGACGGAGAGATTACAGTTTTTCACCTATGGGCAAGTCATGGGAAAGAGAGCTCTTTTTTTTAAGGCGCACCCAGATGGCACCGTAACCAAAAAATAATATTTTGTTGTAGTTTCAAATGTTATCTCTTGAGAATTTTAAACTGTATACTCTGCTTTATTCGTGCCATGCCAAAGTTTATATTACCAAATTGGGGATATAATAAAAATAAGTAGAAAGTAACTTTAAAGCGCGGCCTTAAAAATAGCTGAGCTTCCCGTGAACAGCCTTCACCTGGTGTGCCGACACAGACGATATGGCAGTCAAGCTTAAGCAGTGCAGACAAACAGAAGCGCTTCAAACACGCCATCTCACACAGATGCAAAGACAGCAAGCTCCACGCTCGTCAATATTACAACCATTTCTTATGCCATTTTCTTTGATTCTTATTCTGTACATCAATATTCCTTGAAAAGTAGTTCAAAGAGATATTAAAACCGTTATTTTATAAAGCTTAATATGTTAACTTGAGTGAAATATCTTGCATAGGCGCCATTGCTTCAATATGTCGTCACAGGAAATAAAGTCTGAGACATGAAACAAACAGAAAAACGACCTTCAGTGGCTGTATTAAAATTATATATATATTTTTTTTTTTTTAACGTATAATAAATCCCACAGGGAATTTTGTCAGATAAATAACAAAATAGAAAAAAATGTATAAATCAAATTTATTAAATGAAAAATTGAAGGGAAAAAAACAAGGACAATCCTAATAAAGACCGCACAGACGAGTACAGAGACAAAGACAGAAAATGTTCGTCCAAGACTGGAAGACACAACGATGAAGAAACCGCCACAAGGCTGGCCGACGTAACGATGACGTCACAGAAGAACACAGGTTTTCTTAGACGAGCTTCTGTCACTAGGTTTCGGGAGCTGCTCCCTTCTTCAGGCGGGTTAAAAGTGACAACTGGAATAATAAGGTTGCTTATCTTTCAAACAATTTATGTTAGTTTGCTGTAACAGTTATATCCTATTCTCTCACTTCTCTGAAAGTTGTTTGTGCAAAATGAAAACGTCACACGGTAAACTGTAAACCGGCCTAATGTTGGATGTTGTAGTTGCCGAAATAAACGTATGAATAAGCAGCAGATGCTGCAAGAGGTGACAAGCATCTGCCACAGATGTAGCACCGCGTGACGTGGAGGAGAAGCAAGAAGCAAGAGAGACGAGCACAGTGCACGTCCCGAACAAAACAACAACAACAACAACAACAACAGGTCTTGCTAACGGCGTGCGCGGACGTTTACTATCCCGCAGACGTCCAGTGCCGACAGCAGGTCAAGTTCATCAACCTGTAGGCACTTCTTGCAGGGCTCGTCCACCAAGACGACGAGGCGTCTCCAACACTAGTCGTCCACCAAGACGGCGAGGCATCTCCAACACTAGTCGTCCGCCAAGACGACGAGGCGTCTCCAACACCAGTCGTCTGAGTTGACGACCGCACTTCAGTGATAATGTTTCGTGACTGCTGTTACCGTCACTCGGGCCCAACTTGCCTACCATTGTAATGAAAAACCACTTTGGACATACGCTGCTGAAGAGATACATCACCAAGAAAGACTCAGAGGATGGCATACAGAACGTCAACGAGTAGAGTTGGAGTGGAGTGGTTTAGACGTCTCTTAAGCTGGTTGCCGCGGTAGGCCGTCGAACTGTTTGCAGAGCTCCAGCCAGAACACATGTTATTGAAAAACCGCCCAACGTCTCTGATTGAGGCTTGCTTAGCAATAGCATTTTAGAAACGTTACACGTCTGTATACGTTTTTCAGTTCCTCCATTTCTGTCTAAAGCATGTTTTTGTGATAGTGAAAATGGCTGAAACGGGCGTTTTCATGGTCAGTTTTAGGTATTGTCATTCCCGTTCAAAACATTAAAAAATTAATAGGGACGTGCATCGCACCATTTCAATTTTAGACATTACGTCATAAAATGGTAGGTTTGCCACTGAAAGTCTCATAGAGGTGCGTTATCGACGGCAAGACAGCATGCCAGTTCAGTGCTTTGCACGCAGTGACGTCGAGACAGTTGACGCGCATGCCTCGGTTGCCCCTCGAGCACCACGCTTTTAGTCCTCAAACGTGCAACATTTCTTCAACCAGGCGGCCACCTTAACATCGAGGTCTTTACATGCCCAACCGCGGCCGCAACATACACTGAAACAAGCCCAGACTAACTGGGAACATCTGATCTACGTTGTGATTGAAGTCTCGGCGGTAGTGTGGTGATATCTCCGTGAACATCAAGTGTCAGTAACGATATGTATTGATGTAAGTATTCAAAGGATACTTACTCTTAAACATACCGTAGGTTTAAAGTCGATCTCAAAAAGACGAAATGCGAAATCTGCATCTCGTAATTAGTGTTCCCAAGGTGTTTATTATCGGCATACTTCTCAGCTCGTTTAGTTTTCTATGCTGCTTCTTGCTTCTTAGAAACGATTCTTCGAATGTCGCTGAGTGCCTTCGCTGTAATTGCAGGAAATATTCTAGAAGTGCAAGAAAAGTGTACGAGGGCAACACGACTCCGGGCATCTTGACGTCAAGAGTGTGTGTCAGCAATGAGTGTAGGTATGTAGTTCTCATTTCAGTTTACAAACTGGCGCGGCAAAACAAGCGCCTGTTTTCCTTCGTTTCTCTCGTCGCTCTACAGCCAATTAGCTCGACGGAACACTTGCGCACATCTCAACACTATAATTACCTCCGACACTCGTTTGCGATTTTTCGTGGCGTTGCAGTGAGGCCTGGGTCAGGTTTTTCCTTCGTGCCCCTATTTCACCTATAGATCTACTGTTAAAAGAAAATTCACACGGAACATTACTGGAAAAAAGTTATCCAGAGGTGTCCGTAAATTCTCCGTAAAATTACGGACAAGTTTATATTAAAAACGGACTTTCCGTAAACTTCACAAAACTTTCTGTGAATTCACGAAACCTCTCCGATAATTTTATAGTTATTTTTCTGTATTTCCAATTAAAAATAATAATATGTAATGAAAAGTCTTTAATTTTTTTATGTTGGTGTTCTACTGTGAATAATATCGTAATTTTAAAAATTTGAAAAATTTTATACTTGAGCGAGATTTGAACCAGACTAAAAAAAAAAAAATTGATTCAAAGTCCACGTCACCTTAAACTCTTACTTCGCCTCTGCAGTATAACTTCGCTGTTTCTGCTAAAGCCACATAAGAAACTTTTTCAATTTATAGTAAAGTTAATATATTTTAAGTGTTGCTAAATACCACAAATGCCTGATGCTACTTATTGATGTTTGAAAGAATAGGTGTTAGTAGCATGGATAACCTTACTGACGCAGAAACGATAATTTTCTTGCTAGAGTGGCGAAGAAAGATTCGTGTGAACTCGACATTGTTCGTCCCCGAATCCCGAAACTATAGGAAATGCGGACACTTTCCGCATATTTTATTTATGGACTTAACTCCTTTCTTCGTCGTTACAGAGTGCGTTTTAAGTATATTCACTGTACATTTCCGTGAAAGTGTTCGTAAATAGTCGGGAATTTTCAACAGCGTACTTGCTGTCGTTTAAATGACTCTTTCCAACTGTTTCAACACATTGTTTGCTATAACTGTATCCATTTGTATATATTTACTAATGTTGAGGCAGCAGTGAACGTTTCATCTACCCTATAACAATGGCAGTGGCTGTTCACCAGCATAATTTATTAGCTTTGTTCTCCCAAGCTATACATTTTACAACTTCTACTACCAAACAGCAACATCACGTCTTTGTAACCAGAAGTAGTGTTTTGTTTGTTAGCAACAGCTAGATCGTTTCGTGACGTATATGTATGCAAGTTTGGATTTTGAATTAATTTTTAGAAATAAAGGCTATGAAATGAATTTTGAAAAAAAAAAAAAAAAAAAATATATATATATATATATAACTTAATACGCACAGGATTATTACATTTGAACTCTTGTGTTATTGTAGTATGTCTAATGCAAATAGTTTTTCAATTAGCTCTCAGGCAATCGGGTATTTACTACTACACCCTCTGCACACAACATATCCACATGCACCCAAAATATATGAATTATATTTTATAACATATATTTTATTATATAATAGTAGTGGAGAGACTATGGGGACTTTGGCACATCGGTACCTAGGACCAGAGCGTTGGAGCTGTTCGTACTCTGTCATTCCGGTCGATCGGTAACCATTTTGGATCCATGTAAACTTGACCTATGTATTTTTAAATCAAAATACTAAAAATTTTAAAAAAATTTAAAAAATCCAAAATAAATCCAAAGTTCCAAACAGTTTACAAAAAATATGTTAAAATATATGTTAAAAAATTATTGAAAAATTATTGAAAAAAAATTAAAATATATTATTTTAAAAAATATTTAATTTCCGAAGGTCTCAAACATACCCTTCCACCAATACTCCTTCCATCATCTTGGTAGGTGCAGTCCACAATCTTGTAGGCATCACAGCCACCGTCCGCCATTGATATAGGTGAAGCCGTCCGCCATTTTGGTCTTGCAGTGCGCCATATTGGTAGGTGTCAAACCCAACATCCGCCATCTTGGTTCTTTTCGTTTATCATTTGTTTATATATTACTGGAGTTTGTCTCTCAACTTCGTTCGACCACCATCTTGTTTATTCCGTTTATCATTTGATATACATTGCTCGTGCTATCCCCAGCAGATCACTGACCCCCTTACCCACCTCCTCCAAATCCACCTATGTATTTAATTTACAAATTGGCTCACCCCTGATTCTCATTGGATAATTGTCCACCCCCTTCCAATATATTTAATTGTTCTGCCAATGTTTCTCATTGGCTGATGACTCTGGTGTTTTTGGAAAACTTTTCCACTACCGATTGGTGGTCTTATTTAATCGCAATGTGCGGAATAAACTTTTTATAATACGCACAATAAGCGCTCTCAGGAAATCAGTCATTTTTCTCGCTCTTACAAACGTACGCGTGTTGTCCGAGTGGCCATAAAACCCTTTCAGCCAATTTGCATTTGTAAGAGTGCGCTCCTTCAGTCCCTTAGACAAACGGGACGAGTTACCGTACCTGCCGAAAGAATTTCTCTTGGTCTACGCAACTTACGGAATTTCGACCGTATTCAAGTATTTGCCGGCCTACCTGCAGCAGGACGAAGACATACGAGACTGCCTCCCGTGCAAAGGAATGTTTCGAGGGCTGCACCACCTCGGTTCCCGACACGCCGCATCGCAGGTGTTGGTGCAAGGCCCGCCGAGTAGCCCTCGCGACGTCTGCGCCCGTGGAAGACGACATCCGTGTGCAGATTATCTACTCGCAAGTTGTACACGTGTAAGATGCTCCCCTTCACAACATTTACTGACAAGCAAACATGGAAACAAACCCCTACCATGGGTATGGACCTCGTCGAATTTTTAAATGACATTGTAAAAATTCTTAAAACTCGGTGTGCATGGGAACCTAAAATTTTTTGATATATCAAAAAAACGTCAAGTGAAAAAAAAAATTATATTCAACATCCAATGTTTTTGCTTTTTGGTCTCGTACACCATCAAGCAGATAGCAATCTCGTACAGTGACGAAGACGAGAAAACCCAAGTTTTCACTTTCCTACAGCCGTGTCCATGGCAGCACCATGCAACACACGTACCGCCTACAGACGTACGAAAAGCATGGACTAAGGTGGACCATGGGAATATTCCGTACGAGGAAATCCCCGCAATGCTGGACTCTTCCATAATTACCTATTAGCCTGCGTATGTGTTTGGAAGATGCCAAGAGTCAGAGATTCGCAATGCGTGCCCCATTGGAACATTCTTTGTAGACCTTCACAAGTATTGCCGCTGCTCGCCGTTTCGACAGCTCGTCGAGAAGTACGCCACAAGGCTTCACGAGTGCAGAAATAAAATATATGCAGTGTCCTGTGCAACGCCGAAGCCCTTATATTGTGGAGTTATTAAAACCCGTGTACATAAAAAAAAAAGACCACGAGGAACCCATTCTACATAAAAAAAAATATATTACGTGTGTAATACCCTCCAAGACTCAGAGAAGTAACACGTGTAAAAATAACTCATTGCGTTATGCAGAATAATAAAAATAATATTGCAATATGTGTGCATATATGAGTGTGTTTAAAACCATATAATTATTTTTCTTTTATCTCTAATTATATCCTGTTCACCTAAAAATATCGTGGTGGGCGGCCCACCCACCCACACCAGTAATTTTTTTTCAAGGGACACCATGTGTTGTGAGTTGAGAGAGAGCTTAGCAGCTGAAATGGGTGAGGACGTTTAAGTCAGTGAAGAAAGTCAAGCGTCCCTAGAATATCTGCTGGACATCGCCAAGTCCATCACGGGTAAAACTGTTGGCAATGGCATCAATTACGTTTCCCACATGCACTAACATACAGGTGCGCCCCTGCCAGGAATCGAACCCAGGTCGCCTTGATGGCAGGCGTGCGCTCTGGTAGCTGTGTTGCTACCAAATAATCATTATGGAAAGTGTGCCTGAATTCCATCGACAATGTTCGTGGCCCTCTGGGATGGTGATTATCATAGCGTTCACAGAACAGTTTGTTAATATGTGTGCTTCGGGAATAGGGCTTGCATTTATTGCTGCCGTCATTTAAATACCATAAAGAGTTTCTTTATATCTGGTGAAGGACTAAGGTGCGATGTTGAGAACTTTTACTTTTGTAATCATGGAGTGGTTTTCACCCTAGAGCGCAAGGCATTATTAACAAACATGGGGATGTGCCTGAACGTAATCGCCATCTTTCGAAACCAATTTAATGCATATTTACAATCATATATTCATGATCTCAGTTACACCCGACAGTAAGGTTTTCATATTGGAAATTTTTTCGTAAATATTCAAAGTCATGTTTTTCCATCGTGCTTGGTATCGACGGCAGTAGTATTTGAACGATTATTTCGCAAGTCGATACATATCAGGGTTCATGGGAGCCTATTTTTTCATGACTCGCTCACCCGTCAATACCCCTGCTAATCACAATTGAAGCGACGCTGCTCGCTGTGTGTGTGAGAATATTCCGTCAATAAAACCGGTTATAGTGAGTCATATCGGAGTGATTTTTCCTACGTTTCTTAAGCGCATATGAGTTTCGTTCCGGCTGTAAAAGTTGCGAAGAAAGGAAGGCCCATGTGTACGATAAAGAAGACAGTATTGAAGGTGAAAGCAATGGCAATTTTTTTCGACGTCCTCACACATCTCCGCTCCGGCTTTGCTGACAAAGGTGTCGTGAATAATTCAGAAGACGACAAGAACACCAACTACATATTTCCTGAAGACCCAAATGAACTTGTTGATACTCTCAGACATTTAATTGCTTTGCATAGAAAGGAGATACCTTTAATCATCCATGAACTTAAGGAAAGGGATTACATCATATGAAACCATTGTGTACTATCCATAATCTACAAACATCAGAGAAATTGAAAGATTGAATGCACGGAAAAAGCAGGATAACACATTTACGTGTTATTAGTTGTGCACTTTTAATTTATTGAACTTTGCCCTTCTGCTTTTGTGAAAAATTTGTAATTTCAGTGGTGTATAAAATCGAATGCAAGGGTCTGTTTTAAGGAAAATTTTTACGAGTAATTGAATTACGGATAATATGGTTCAATCTGAAGTATTGTATCTTTCTCGAGCTGTTTAAGTCGGCTGAGTTTGGTTTGACAAGCCAACGAACTGACGAAGGAAAGTTTTTTAGGAACGAAAGGGCAAAAATCTGAAAGCGTCCCTGCCGGGAATCGAACTTGTCTCGTCGTGTTGGATGGAAGAGTCCCAGTGAAGAATGTGCTGGTGTTGAGTTGGACTTCCTGTGCGGAAATGTTTGTACAAAGAAAGGATGCTGTACGCGTACTCATGATGGGAAATTTGCACTCCAGCCACTGCAGTCCCCCTCTTATGTGACACTGTGAAAGAGGTCATTGTTGCGAAATATGCATGGGGTGCCATTTTCGATGGGGAGCCTGAAATTATGTGTCCAGATGTTCATAATTTCGCAGATTGCAGTAGGCCTTCTGACCTGAGTAATATCTCCTGCTGCATAATACTTTTTTTAAATTTTGCAAGAGTAATAAACTTCATATGCGTGAACATGAGTATTATTAATATTTTTTTTTGTGAATCTATTTCTTATATACGTGCATTATAAGAGATTTTGTATATTCATGACATCACGAGAGGCTGATAGAGCGCATGTGTGCTAGCGAGCCTCAGAACTCTTTCTGGGCATGATTGAGGTGCACAACGTTTGTAGCAAAAATTAACCTTGATAACGGGTGATTTAGCTCTCGTTTCTGATCTCTCGAAAATTTATCGCTCGTATGTCTATGTGATTTACTGCCATGCCTGGGCTGAAACATTGCCGACATGAGTATGTATTTCTGAATTTTGACAATGAACTGGGGACTTATTTAGAATCGGCATTTAGCTCCAATATATGGCGCGTACTCTGTAATTTAAAAAAAATATATTTTAGGGGACTGGACTATTATATTCCATCAATTGTCCGCTCTTTGATGTGTGGACATAGACGTTTCCTCTGAAAGTACAAAATTAATACAACTGAAAATACTAGGATTTCCGGAATATTGTTTCGATTCGTTAATATAAATAAGTAGAACTGTTCGGGGCATGGAGTGTATTATCTGAAGTTCGATATTGGGCAATGTTTGTTCACCTATTTCTGTAATGGGCAGCCTGATTTCTCTTACCTTAATTTGGTTTCATGCGTGTGTGTGTGTGTCAAAATCGGTGGACAAATGTCTTACGTTTTTCCGTAGCAACAAGAGTTAAATATGCTTATCACAAAAGGAGGTAAATTCTCGTATTTGCAGATGTAAGCTAGTTGAATATTCTGTTAGATTTTTTACTCCCAAACGGTTTTATATTAATTGACCACTGTGTAAGTGGGCGTGGAAATATTTCTAATTATATGCATCAGCGGATGAAAGGAGTCGTTCGTTGAATTACGAAGAGAATAATAATTACCCGTTTCGGTATATACTCCTAGAATTATCAGACCGACCGGCAACGCATCGTAAGTGAAATGGTAGTTTAAATACCTGTAAAATACAAAATGGTATCTCGGTATGCCAGAAATCTGCAAGGAATTGCTGATACCGAATACATATTTGTGCCCAATGTAGTGATTTTTTTAAAATCAATATGTACGCATTTGTCTGCATTGTGTGTTGCAATTTTTAAAATGTTTTTCGTCCTCGAATCAACGCTGGCTCGTGATTCTGAAAGGCCAATGCTGAGGATTCGATGTGAGTGGAAACGTCCCCCCCCCTTTCCTCGTATAATGAACAGAAATAATTTTTATACGTGACAGTATTAGGCTCTCGTAAAATAGTAGTAACATAGTAGCGTGAGTTTACATTATCTAGGTGGTGCGCAAACTAAATTAATAATAAAAGTAAAATTTTATACTTTTTTGAGACAGAGCGAGTTGCTAGGGCAAACGAGAACAAGTAAGGACATGACATTACAGCATTCACCTGGAGTGTTTTTTAAAATTGAAAATCGGGCCGAACGAGTCGAGTATCGAACTCGGGGCCCCTTGAACATGAATGAGGCTTCACCTGGTGTTGACTTGTGCGTGCAGATATCATCTGTGTTTATTACCCTACTAATAAAAGCTGGCTTGCAAGAGAAATAAAACAAGCTGCTGGAGCGACAAGCCTCCCCCTAGCGGTCAGTGCGCTAGGGCAAAGTTCAACTCAACACCTGGTGCAGCGCGGCTGGCCGTGTGCGCGAGCTCAGATTACGACTGCACGTGCCTCTGTATTTGTGATGGGTGTACCTTTACGCTAGCATTTCCTCACGGTATATAATTTTTCTCCTCCAAATCTTATTATATGTGCATTATTTATGTTTATAGAGAATTTTATATGCCCACAATGGGTGGTAGAAAATTCGCGGCATCGTGGAGTAACCATATAGGTATTTTTCCCACTACCTAAATTTCCTAATGTACTGATGTTAAACTTGGGAGGAAATGTTTTTAATGATGAGCGTCTATGCCTGGGTTGGAGGGAATGCATGGGATCCTTCACTGTGCATACTGCGAAGGGTAACGAAGTGGTTTTAACTCGGGTTTTCGGTTTTTCGAGACTTGATTATTTTATAGAAAGCAGTATAACGTATCCGTAGAAATCACGTGATTTTTTTCCTAGTATAATTTATTTTTAAAATAATTTAATTAATTTACTTAAAATGTATATACGTGATGTCAGCGGCGGTGAGGGTCTCATTAAATATTTATTTCTTTAAATGAAAATAAAACTGATATACTAAATATTTTTTCTTTACCAACAGTTTTTTTAACTTAGGTCTGCAGGCAATAACTCGAGTTAAAATTAAAATCAATATATGGTTTTAAACAAATTTAGTTATGCACGCACATGATGAGATTTTTGTTATTATTATTGTGCATAATACAAGTAATACTTTATCACACGTGTTTCTTCTCTGCGCCCTGGAGGGCCCTACCACGTAATTATCTTTTAAAATGTACAATGGGTTCGTTATAGTATATTTTTCATTTATTTATTGTACCATGGGTTATCTTTACCCCACAATCTAAGGGCTTTGGCGTTCCACGAGGGACAGCAATATTTTTGATTTCTGCACATGTGAAGTCTTGTGGCCTAAGTCTCGACGAACTCTCGAAACGGCGGGCAGCGGCAATGCTTGTGAAGGTTTACAAAGTTCGTACCAATGGTGCAGGCGTTGCGAATCGCTGACTCTTGACGTCTTCCAAACACATTCACAGGATAATAGGGAATTATGGAGGAGTCCAGTTTTGCCGGAATTTCCTCGTACAGAATATTCCCCTCGCCCCATCTAAGTCCGTGCTTTTTGTACGTCTGTAGGTGGTACGCCTGACGCGTGGTGCTGCCATGGACACGGCGGTAAAAAAGTGAAAGCTACGATTTTCTCGTCTTCGTAAATGTACGAGATGGCAATCTGCTTGATGGTGGTCGATTCCAACGAGCGTAAACCTTGGATGTTGCAAAATAATTTTGTTTTTACAAGATTTTTTTTATATGTAAAAAAAATTTAGGTTCTCATGCACACGCCAAGTTTCAAGAACTTCCTACAAAGTTATTTAAAACTGCATCGAGGTCCATACACATCGGGTACCTGTGTTCTGGGTTGGCTTCCACGCCGGTTAGTGCTTACCAGTAAGTTTTTTGAAGGGGAACATCTTTTACGAGTACAGCTTGCGAGTAATTAACTTTCACGCGGTCGTTGTCTTTTACGGGGAGGGCGTCTCCTACGGGAAGGGCGTCTTCAATGGGCAAGTCGTCTTCCACGGGCGCAGACGTTGCGAGGGCTGCTCGGCGGGCCTTGCACCAACCCCTGTGATGCTGCGTGTCGGGAACCGAGGTGGTGCAGCCCTCGAAACACTCCTTACAATGGAGGTAGTCCCGTATGTCTTCGTCCTGCTACAGGTATGCCGGTAAATAATTGAATAAGTTTCGAAATTTCGTAAGGTGCCTAGACCATGAGAGATTGTTTCGGCTGATGCGATAACTACTCCCGTTTGTCCAAGGCACTACGTGGGCGCACCGTTACAAAATTCTAAAATGACAGAAAGGATTTTATGGCGGCTCGGACATCACGTCTACATTATTCCAAGATCGTGAAAAAAGATAGTTTTCCAAAGTAGGGTCTTATAAAGTGTTTTTAAGGGGAAAGAAATATTCTATATTCACAATTAATGTAGGCCACCGATTGGTCGAAAAGAAAGTTTCTGAAAACACCCGAGTAATTAGCCAACGAGAAACATTGGCGGAGCAATTCAATATATTAGAAGGGGGTGGGTATTTAGCCAATGAGAGTCAGGGGTGGGTCGATTGGTCAATTAAATATATGGGAAGGGGGGAATAGAGAGGTACAATCGTCTGTTGGGCGTGGTGCTAGGGACGACAGCACTAGTAATGCCAAACAAATGACAAACGAAAAAACCAAGATGGCGGTCGGCCGAATGTGGGAGACAAACCCCAGTAATGTATTAACCAATAACAAACGAAAAAAAAACAAAATGGCGGACGGTGGCTGTGATGTCTACCAAGATGGCGGACTGCACCCTCCAAGATGGCGGACGGCTACACTCTCCAATATCGCGGACTGCTCCGACCAAAATGTTGGAAGGCTGCTTCTACCGCGATGGCGTACTATGGCTGTGACGCCTACCAAGATGGCTTACTTCACCTTCCTAGATGGCGGGCTGCACTGACCTAAATGGTGGACGGTGTCTGTGACGCTTACCAATACAGTGGACTGCGCCTACCAAGATGGTGGAATGAGTATTCGTGGAGGGGGTGTGGGGGACCTCAGGAAATTTTAGTTTTTTAAATATATTTTAAAATAAAATTGTTAGTAATTTTAAATAATTTTTAAAAATATATATTTTATAAATTTTTGGGGATTTTAAAATTATTTTTTGGGGTCAAAGGTCAAAGTTGAAGGTCAACGTCACATGGATCCAAGATAACTCCCGGCCGACCGGAATGACAGAGCACGAATAAATCCGACGCTCCTGTCCCAGTTCCCGTTGGGACAAAGTCCCCATATTTTCTCAACTAATATGATTTACAAAACTTTTTAACTTTTTATTTACAAATTTATGAGTCGCACTGCATTCTACAAGCAGACAACCTTCAAGAGAGAGCTTTTCACATGTATGAAGCAATTTGGAAAATATGTGTCAACAGCGGGGTCATTAGAGATGGAGTAAGTTTATAAGACAAGCAGGAATCTGCCAGTGTGTATAGTTTACTATACGTACAGGCAGATTCCTTTCCAGTTCTTAAATCTCTGATCTCGGAATTAGTTGGGTAAATTTTTTGGTTTTCAATTGCATGTCGGATGAAAAATACAATATGCTATCTGGAATTAATTCCTTGATATACATATAGTTACAATTGAATTATTGTAACTTGTAAGATATGCTGATACCTCCCCTGGCAATAGCAAATTATCACCTAGTATTTGCGGCACTACCAAGGCTAAGAATATGTATAAAAAATTTTCTGCCTTTTAAGCACTAGTGATTATGATAATCAATTTTTCATTTCGGGTTTGAAATTGAGGCAATGTTCTATGTGACAGAACGTATCAACAGTATAGGTTCTATGAAACGGAGCGTAAGAGGAAAGTTTTTGTAGGTACACTGTACAAGCAACAGCCAATTTAAAATATCGGTGACACAAGGAAAATCACTGACTGAAGATTTATGCAAAAGATGACTTCGTTATCTGATCCTCACATCGAAGATTGGTTTAAACTCCGTTAAAAAAACGCTTCATTTGTTGCGGTTACAAAAGTTATTTTGGTTTTCCTTCCAGTTTAACTTAAATGAGTTCACTGCTCTTATCTTTGCAATGTTGCCACATTTAATATTTACCAGCCAATATGAAGCCTTGTGCTTTTCAATTTATCATTCAAAATAAATTGTTTTTTCTTATTGGCCAAGATTAATAAACTCAATATAATAATTTCGAACTTTATCTTTTCTTTCACTGCAACAATTTTACGCCTTTATAGGGCGGTTGAGAGAAATGTAATATTTGTGTGTGTGGAGTAAAGAGGAGATGACGTGCAATGATAATAAGAGAATAACAAATTACTATGTAATCCCCAGTTTCGCAAAAAAATGTTCAAGACCAGTTGTATTTCAGTTCAACTAAACTTTAGTTATGGGTTGGTTTCTGTGTTATGCGCCTTAGGTCTCTGTCCGCGAATGCCAGACATACAGAAACGGATAATCTTAATTCCCACTGGCCACTCAAGTATGAAAATGTCTCCTGACAAAGATGCGTGGTCAATAAGCAAAGGAAAGCAAATGATACGCCGTAGCAAATTGAAATAAAGCGTGTGAGATAATATTTTCGTAAAAATCACTGAGGAAATTATGTATAGGCAATTCACGGTGAAGTAAGCATTTTTGAAAACCTAGTTATATTTTCTTTTCAGCCATTTTTTATCCTTTAGCCACCTATTAAAATTAATATTGCAGAGTGTATATTCCACTCGTAAGTTAACGTCTAAAGCTAAAATTAAATATGTTTATTGATTAAAACTGCTCACTTTATCGTGAATAGCCTATAACTGGTTTTATTAAAAAAAAAAGGAAACTAATTTTCTATTATTTTTTATTTACTCTCAAGAAAATATAGCAACATACAAGTAACTAAATAAACCCTTGATATGCTGAGAAAATATTCCCACAGTATATTATTTATGTGGTGGTTACGAAAACTTTAATATAAAGTTTAATAAAAGTGACTCATAACCATTGCTAACAAATATTAAAGTCGCAATTTTATAGAAACATAAAAAATATACGACACGAAGGTTTTATAAATAAACATTAATAAATAGTTAAACATAAATGATAACAATTAACATGAAAACATTTTTGTTCAAAAATGTTGATGAATAACTCAAATTTACAGATAAAAATTAATTTTGTCTAGCAATTCGCTTTGGAATTAGTGAGGTGAGTGAAGATATTTTGGGCGACTCTTAACATCGAAGTATTGAGAGCTTATGAGAGTGAAGTGAGGTGAGAATGGTGCAGTGCTGGAATGCAAGAGCGTGGGAAGCAGGATATCCGTGAGAGGGGCCGCCGACCAGCAGCATCGTTCGTCATGATTCCCATATGCGAAAATTTGGGGAGCGACCCCGCCGGGAATCGAGCCTGGTTCGCCTTGGGGGTAGGCGAGTAGTCTAACCACTACACCACCGAAGGGCCCCCCCCCAAGGCTATTTTAATAGGCGCTATTCCAATTACTAGCTATAAACAGATTTTATCTGTTAAGTCTCTGAAATAACACACACAAAAATAATTAACCACTCAAGCACTACACTTGTATATGGACTAACATATAATGTGTATTTATGGAATTTAATGCTGTGAATCGCAAAACGTTTTTTGCTAAACAGCATGGAGCGCAGAAAAGCGGCAATTTTAAAATAAACAGATTGTCCCAAAAGTCTTCCCTTGGTTATAAACTTTATTTATATCCACTATGTGTAAGATAGCGATGTTAAACCTGTGCCAAAATATTGGCAAACTACCCAGTTATTTTGTGAGGACGGTGCAGCATACCATTGAAAAATAACATTTGGGTGATACTCAAGCAACTGAGCAACAGCAAACAATTACAACATGTCCAGATACACCAGGAATGTGATGGTGCCCACATCGAAAAATAATGGCCCGATAATTTTGCCATGCAATGTGCACACCAAACATTCACTTTAAAGATGCCTCTGGTAAACTCTGACACCTCACCAAGGGGCTCTGAACCCCAAATATGCACGTTATGCCGGTTCACTACACAACTGATATGAAATGTCGCCTCGTCAGAAAAAGCAACACGCTTGATATAGCCATTATCGTCCTTAATACGTGATAACATTTCGACTGCAATGTCATACCGACGCGTGGCGTCACTGGACAACAAAGCCTGAACAATTTGCACAAAACAATAAAGGTGTGTGTAAGATATCACGAAGAATACTTTCTGGCATCTGTATTGCATGGGAGACGCTGCGCACTGATTTCTACGGACTTCGCACCAAACACCGCCTTGCTGCTTCCACCCTTTCAACTAAGGTTGTTGATCGGCCAGTTCTCGGTAAGTCAGCATCATATCCTGCGTTATTCTTCTTGTCATACCACGACTTAATGTTCTTGACACCGAGCGGCATCTTTCAATACGTTGTCTGAAAGTTCTTCTACACTGTTATTGGTGACCGGGTCTCGTGTTACCAGAGGACACACTGAGCTTTTACCTGATTCGTGAACATGTCTGGTTTCTCGGACACTGCATCTGCTACACTACAGCCACGTTACTGAAACATGCACTGAAAAACTGGGTTAGTTAGCCAATATATTGACACCAGTTTCACATCTCTATCGTGTATATAAAGTATATTATTAAAGTTTGTAATCAGGGAAAGGCTTTTCGTACATTCTGAATAAAATTTGGCCAGTTTTGTACGAAAGTTACATTTGAGTCAGTCTAGTAAGATGTACTATGTCCCTATTCTACTAAACAGCATACATTGACCAACAGTATAAAGTATATACAGTATGAAACATATTTGTTCTGCAATTATGCACGTAAACAAATTNAACAAATAATTAAGTAATAGGCGATTGATCAAAATAATATATATGCGGGATACAGTTCATAATGTGAAATATTCACACACACTGAACTGAACACGCCATCAAACATTACAGTTCTGACGTGCACCGACCACCTACGGACCTGGTGAGGCGATGACACAGTGCAGACATGAGCAGTGAGTCAAACAGTACTGGACGCCAGTCAAAATGTTGTTTAATATAATGGCGACACGGCACTTCTAACAAGACTGTTTCCGCTAAACTTCCATACACTCTAAATCCGAAACAATTAGAATTGAGCCAAATCAGTAAAAAAAGGTACTGAAAATTGAGCGACTGACAATCAGAGCCTGATAACTACTTAATATGATGGCTGAATTTCGCTTAATTTTTTTGTGATTCCCACTGAATGTCGAGAAATATGCTGCCATAAGTAACTGGTTCCCGGTCCATTTCCTTGATTTGAAAGTCGGCAGTAGCTTATCGACGGACTTTCAGTGAATATTATTATTTCACTCATTGATATCACTGATTCGGGTTTAGAGTGTACAAAACAGGCCGAATTATACGATTTTTTTAAAAATGGTAGCTCTACTGTGCCTTATTCTGTACAAGTCGATTACTGTTCAAAAGCTTGGTTCACAATTGAAACATAACAGTAACTTTAACGTAGGTTGTGCGTACAAGAATTGACCACCATGTTTCAAACCTATTAATTTCCAACTGCAAATAACAGGTTACATGCATGAGAGGTCCTCACAAAGTCCATGAAGTGGATGTTATAATTATTTTCTTTCGTATGAGCGTAGGACAACAGCCAATCACAGTATAGTAGAACATTTCCAAACACGTTGAAGAAATGTCGCATGTTAAAGATATAGAGGAAAAAAAAGGTAACAGTGTTATAGCAGAACATTTCTTTAAAGTTAGTATCATCTTTATGCAGACAAAAGGCCTAATTTTAAAGAGAAGCAAACATGCCATCTCTTTTAAATCACTACCCATTTTTAACAAATCATCACACTAACTTTGTCTACTATTATACACCAGCCATAACATTAAAACAAATACAAACACTGCAAAATGACGTCATACTCGTAGGAAATTTTTATTGGTTGAAAAAAAACACATAACTGTTTATTCTGAATAAATTTCACATGGAAAGATTTCGTGAATTGTTGTGCTTCGCAACTATTTTGCTCACATCCACTTTAGTGGTTGCACGATTTAGTTTTTTCGCGTCTTACGTATCTCCTTGCGAATCTGAAAAGTAACCTAATCCTGATTGACCATACAGAAAAGAACATTTCTTCTGACAAATGCACACGGCCAATAAGTAGAAGAAGATGTTTATGTGGCCGTAGAGTATTGAAAAGTTTTGAGAACACGGGGTGCCCCATCGCGTTAGGTTTCTGATCGTATGCAATGTTCTTCTGTTGTTTTCTATGCTACGTGGCTATGTATATAGATTGAGAACCCACGGTACTGTTATTTGACTCGTGCTACAGTAGTGGGATCTCGCGTACTCGCGCGGAGGTACAATTAACGCAGCTTCATCGCAGCTCGCACGCAGTCTGGATAACAAGCGGCTGTGTAATGCGTGCCACTCGGAAATCGAAATCGGCACGAACTCTCCAGAGACGTGTCATGTCGCCATGGTTACGAACAAAACATGTATAAACACATTTTTTATATTTCCAAACAAGTTTATTCGCTTTGCGAAATAGCCTGAATGCGAGCGGGCAGTTGCGGCAATGTCGAGCGTGCGGTTTAGAAAGGCAGGAATGCACATGGCATCTCCACAGATGGAAACAAACATACACTATTGTTCTCGCACTTTATCTCGCAGCCAACACAAACTCAAGTTTGACATCCAGCCACTCGAGATTACTCTCGCTGTTTTTGTGTGTCACGCAGAAGTAGGGATACACGATTTGCCTGGAAAGATTTCGTGAATTTTTCTGTTTCATTACACTTTAGCTAAATCTGAATCAGTGAGAATTTCTCAGTTTAAATCAGTTAACATAATCAGATATACGACGTTTTAACGTTTACTTCAGTCAATTCAACTGACGAACTAGTAAAAAAAAAAATTACCGTTTTCCTATACTTACTGATTCTGTAATATTTCCCACTGATTAATCAACCATTTCATTCCATTTTTTTCAGTGATTTGCTTTTCATTGGTGCATCAGCCAATCAAGGTAGATGAAATGTAAAAAAAAAAAAATGTCACTTAAAAAAAAAACACATTTAATCTGAACCAGTAAGTGTGTGTGAATGTGCGCATATATATTTAGTAAATTAATTCAGAACACATTATCTGGAAATTCAGTGAAAAAACTCACGTTTTCCTTCACGAACTAATTACGTAACATTTCCCACTGACGCGATAATCAACTGTGTTATAGCGATATAGTTTTCGTTTGCTATGTTACTCATCGTACTTAATACGTTTCAAAGTTCAGATTTTCATTAACATTGTAAGGCACACAGGAGAAAATAGGAGATGTAATCTTTTATCATATAATGTTTGTCGCCACAAACAGCGAATGCTAACCTGGGGCATGAAGCTTGCCCGGATCCACAGGACAGGAATAACTTCACAGCAAACACCAGATAAATCTTACCACATATGTTTTTACCAGGAACACTTGTAGAAGCCAATCGCCGTAGCCTACAAACAACATACAGGAGACACTAGGAAGAAACACAATTNAACTTCACAGCAAACACCAGATAAATCTTACCACATATGTTTTTACCAGGAACACTTGTAGAAGCCAATCGCCGTAGACTACAAACAACCTACAGGAGACACTAGGAAGAAACACAATTCAAAACTATCACTAGCTACGAACCAATAAGTACTCACTGAGACTTGAGTGGATGTAGATTTGATTTAATTTAAAAGAAATATTTTCGTCAGAACATCGAGAAATAAATTAATATCTGTGCGAATAATAAATAGCAGCTCGTTATTAGTCTCAAAATTGACTTTGATTTCTGTGGTCTAACTATGTGTGTAGCCTTCTCGTAAGTAACTCTTATTTGAAATTCAAATATAAGTAGGTCTCTTCAAATTATTTAAATTATTAAAAAAATATGTAAATTAAATTTTTGAATAGTTTTCTGACACCAACTCAGTTGGGAGAATACATCAGCTAGGGACTTTGTAGGCAAATAGGTACAGCAACTTTAAACTAAAGATTTCATATGGCGTAAACGTAAACCAAATTATTTAGTCAAAAATTATTGATTATTTTACGGATGTAGTCTCTGAAACAAAATTCAGAATACTTAGCATAAAACTATTGTTTGCTGCAACATCTCATAGAATCTTCTTAAGCTGGTTCCACTGGTCGTCGGCTTAGATCTTCCCTCACAAGGCTCTCGAGTCTGAGCTACGTGTCTACATTCTTGACCGTACCACACGCACATCGCAGTAGCTCCGACTTTAACTCCAGCCCGCGTAGGTGGCTTCAGTGCCGCGCGTATTCGCCCCGTCGGCGATCTGCATTCCGGCACGTGACTCGGCCAATATTAGCACAACAATAAACATTACCTATCAGGCCGATGACCCATTAGATCACCACCTGCCTGACGGAAAAACCAAGAGGGCTAGAAGCGTTTAAAAATAGCATACTTAAACGACGCTTTCAAACATCACGCCAATCACTAGATGGCTACATCATATCTTACATGTACGTCTTGCGTTACCATAGCAACCCAACCACAAATGTCATTGTGAATGAAAACAGAAAGACTTACAAACATAATTACGCTGAAATAGGTTGTCTGATGTTAAACCGACTTGCATTTAATAATATAAACTATTTATGTAGTAAATAAAATATATCTGCTATAAAAAGAAATAAATATATATGAAATAAATATTACGTTAACATACACATCGCAAAAGTTAACTGAGATAGCTGTGACAGGAATAAGAAGCGGTTATTTGAAGCTTTACAACAGATAAAAAGGAAAGGAGTACAAGTATCAACGAAACCCATAAAATATACTTTCTAGCCTACTTTCTGAAGGAACGAAATGCTTAAAAGATCACTTTTCGGACTGTGTGTGTTTGCGCATGCTTGTGTGTGCCTGTGTATGAGTAACCATAACAACTTTAAAGCCCGTCAACCGAATTTCACCAAACTCGATATACATGTATTACTTAGCAAGGAAATGGGACTTTTATAGTTTTTGACCAAGCGAGGTGCTTATTTTCAACATGGCGACCATTTAAAATTAAGGACGCTACTTCAAATCTCAGCAACCATTTAACCTATTTATACCCAATTTCGTATGTTGACAGTGCATCAAGTAAAAATTGAAATTAGATGGGGATATTGTTGCCGGTACGCCATTTTCGAAGATGACAAAATGAAGGTCTTAAATTATATCTCGGAAACTGCCCAACCGACTCCCACAAAATTTGGTACGTAAGCAATACTACGATAGGCCACGTAATCGAATGCAATTTGAATAGATGAGATAAGTAATTTAAAAATTGCGGCCTTATAAATACTTGCATTTTAGGTAAATTTGCTATACCTGCCGCATCATTTGACCAATTTTTACCAAACTTGGTATGCTCTAAGTGACTATTACAAACATAACATATGCTAATATGCCGCTTTCTTATGTACGCCATTTTGTAAGATAACGCCACATGAAAAAAATAAAGTTTTCATATGACATCATCTGAAAAATTCAACCGAATTCGCAATTTTGGCAGACAAGTAGTACTACCGCATATCATGATAATTGGTATGATTTAAAAAAGTCAGAAACCTATTTCAAAAATGGCGGTTATTAAAACATTTTAGCTCAGTATGCTATCTACGAACCAAAGCAAACAATTAAAACCCTTACTTAGTATGTTGGCAATTATTAATATCTACAATCAAATATGTGTTCTCAGAGCCTCTTTTGTCAGCCGTTTTATAATACAGAGTTATAAGGAAAAGTNTATGTAGTAAATAAAATATATCTGCTATAAAAAGAAATAAATATATATGAAATAAATATTACGTTAACATACACATAGCAAAAGTTAACTGAGATAGCTGTGACAGGAATAAGAAGCGGTTATTTGAAGCTTTACAACAGATAAAAAGGAAAGGAGTACAAGTATCAACGAAACCCATAAAATATACTTTCTAGCCTACTTTCTGAAGGAACGAAATGCTTAAAAGATCACTTTTCGGACTGTGTGTGTTTGCGCATGCTTGTGTGTGCCTGTGTATGAGTAACCATAAAAACTTTAAAGCCCGTCAACAGAATTTCACCAAACTCGATATACATGTATTACTTAGCAAGGAAACGGGACTTTTATAGTTTTTGATCAAGCGAGGTGCTTATTTTCAACATGGCGACCATTTAAAATTAAGGACGCTACTTCAAATCTCAGCAACCATTTAACCTATTTAAACTCAATTTCGTATGTTGACAGTGCATCAAGTAAAAATTGAAATTAGATGGGGATATTGTTGCCGGTACGCCATTTTCGAAGATGACAAAATGAAGGTCTTAAATTATATCTCGGAAACTGCCCAACCGACTCCCACAAAATTTGGTACGTAAGCAATACTACGATAGGCCACGTAATCGAATGCAATTTGAATAGATGAGATAAGTAATTTAAAAATTGCGGCCTTATAAATACTTGCATTTTAGGTAAATTTGCTATACCTGCCGCATCATTTGACCAATTTTTACCAAACTTGGTATGCTCTAAGTGACTATTACAAACATAACATATGCTAATATGCCGCTTTCTTATGTACGCCATTTTGTAAGATAACGCCACATGAAAAAAATAAAGTTTTCATATGACATCATCTGAAAAATTCAACCGAATTCGCAATTTTGGCAGACAAGTAGTACTACCGCATATCATGATAATTGGTATGATTTAAAAAAGTCAGAAACCTATTTCAAAAATGGCGGTTATTAAAACATTTTAGCTCAGTATGGTATCTACGAACCAAAGCAAACAATTAAAACCCTTATTTAGTAAGTTGGCAATTATTTATATCTACAATCAAATATGTGTTCTCAGAGCCTCTTTTGTCAGCCGTTTTATAATACAGAGTTATAAGGAAAAGTNTATATCTACAATCAAATATGTGTTCTCAGAGCCTCTTTTGTCAGCCGTTTTATAATACAGAGTTATAAGGAAAAGTAGTATTTCTGACACATCTCGGCGGACAAATCAATGGAATCACACCAAATTTAGTAGTCCAGTAGTAATACGTTAGACCATGAAGACTTATATATTTTAAATAGGCGAAAGATTTATTTTCAAAATGGCGGCCACATAAACATTTAAGCAAAGAGTGATATATCTATGAAAACATTAAAAAAATTTCAAGTTAACCTGGGTTGCTAGCATTATTAATTACAACTATCACATATGTCTCTACGGAGCCTCTTTTCTTCACCATTATATAAGATAGTGTAACAAGAAACAAATATATATTGTTTTGTTATTTCTCGGGAAACAATAAACAAAATTTTACAAAAATTAAGCAAACAAGTAATTCTACGGCAAGCCACGTAATTGACATATTTTAAGGGTGTAACCCACAAAATTTCAAAATGGTGAAACTATAAACATTTCATTTTATTATGCTATATCAACAAAACTTTTTTATAAATTTCAACTTCACTTTGCATGATGGCAGTATCTATTACAATCATAAAATATTTTCATTGTATTTTGTCCGCCGTTTGGTAAGATAGCGCAGCAATTGAAAATACAAATTTTATGCATATATCTNATATTTTCATGGTATTTTGTCCGCCGTTTGGTAAGATAGCGCAGCAATTGAAAATACAAATTTTATGCATATATCTAGAAACAATCTATCAATTTCTGGCAAATTTGTCAGAAAAATTGTAACACGGTAGAGCATGTAAAAAAGCCTGTTTANAGAAACAATCTATCAATTTCTGGCAAATTTGTCAGAAAAATTGTAACACGGTAGAGCATGTAAAAAAGCCTGTTTAAATAAATCAGACACTTGTTCAAAATTCGGCTGTACAAACATTTTAGTTTAGTATGCTATATCTTGAAACCACGTTAACAATTTCAACCCCAGTTTTAAGGCTGACAGTATCTATTCCAGCAATAATATATGTATACACAGCGCATCTTATGTCCGCCATTTTGAAAGACTTCGCCAAATGAAAAANTCTATTCCAGCAATAATATATGTATACACAGCGCATCTTATGTCCGCCATTTTGAAAGACTTCGCCAAATGAAAAATAAAGTTTTTATGCCATGTATCGGAAACAATCCATTGATTCTTAACAAATTTGGCAACCTCGTAGTAGTATAGTAGGCCATGTAAACTGATATGATTTAAATTGTCACAATTTTTTTCAAAATGGCGGCCATAAAAATAGTACCTAAGTATGCAATATCTACGAAACCATATAACAAGTTTCAATTCGACTTGGTATTCTGGCAGTATATGTTACAACCATCAATATGTCTATGCATAGTCTCTTTAGTCCACAATTTTGTAAGATAGTGCCATATTTACACAAATAAAATTGTATGATATCTTGAGAAACAATCAACCTATCCCCCACCATACTCAGGGGGAAAATTATTCTTCTGTATTCCATCTAAATCTGAAATTGTATGTTTTATGAATATTGACACATTTTCAACATAACAATCGGGTAAATGTTTTAGGCTAGTATGCTATATATCCAAAATAATTTCAACCACACTTTATACGTTGGCAGTGTCTATGACAAACATCCAATCTTCTAATACATAGGTTATTGTCCGCAATTTACGAAGATAGCATCACCTGACAAAATGAGCCTTTCATTCCATAGCTCGGGACTCAATCAACTGATCGACTCCAAATTTTGCACTCCAGTTGTGCTGCAGTTGATCATTTAAACGAACATGAGTTAAATTGCTCACAATCTTGAGTTTTAAAATAACTTTCCTGTTTATATTTCATGTCTTNCATTTAAACGAACATGAGTTAAATTGCTCACAATCTTGAGTTTTAAAATAACTTTCCTGTTTATATTTCATGTCTTCCGAAATTTAGATTGATCACAACGGAAGTTGATGATCTTAATAGCACCTCCATAATGCATGACATATTATGGTACAAGGGGTTCTCTGTGTTAGAGTCCTGGGTTTGGCACGTGTTTCTTTGTAATTGGCTCACTATTTTTGCATATATATTTTTAGTTCCATCGGTAATGATATCGCTGTCAACAAGACGTCAGTGTCTACCTACAATCTACGGTTTTAAGAATTTCATCAAAACTTTTTGCATCCATGTAGATGAAAATAGACTCATTATTTATATCGGAATCCTCTTGTTAAATAAATGGTATTATTAAAAATACAATTTTACGAGGAAGCATTAAAATTCAGTTTTTAATTTCGTTATCAGGTAATTGTCATAGCGCTCGGTTTGGAAATATACAATTTTTAATAGCAATCCTACTTTTACCAATTTAACTTAAAAACGAAAATAAATTATATAAAATTTAAAGCTAGGTTTTTAAGAATAAACACTTTAAATAATGTATTTTCCCCACCAGCGTCAACATCAGTTTGATAGTTTTCTTCGTAAACTAAAAGTAAATATCGGGTCGCAGACTGTTTTGAGTACAAATCCTGATCATTACGAATTCTTTAAGTTACTGAAATTGCACATAAACAAATACTGTCAGAAGTATACTTATTCAAGTAATTATTTAGCGAAATTCAATAAAACTATTATTTAAATCGCTGCGTGCAGCTGGCCGTAAAACTTACACAATCAGTGAAATAGTTTCCCTAAAACAACCAGTGCAGTGGAGTGGAGATATTTGGGGGGCTCTTAACATCAATGAGGGTGAAGTGAGGTGAGCATGGAGCAGCGTTGGAATGCAATGACGGGAGAGACGGGAGATCCCCGAGAAAACTCGTCGACTAGCCCCATCGTCAGGCACGATTCTAACATGCAAAAATCTGGGAGCGATCTCACTGGGAATCGAACCCGTTTCATTTAGGTGGGAGGCGATAAGTCTAGCCACTAAACCATGGTCGCATAACAACCAGTGATTTTCTACCAATTCTTAGTGAAGCTATTTTCACTGATTCGAGTTATTAAATTTGTCTGCGAATAAGTGTTTTCTCACTGATTCGAATTTANATTTGTCTGCGAATAAGTGTTTTCTCACTGATTCGAATTTAGAATGGAAAGCAAAATTAAATAGGGTTTGTATTCATGTCCGAGCCGGAAGCAGAAAATTTGACGGTTTTTGCACGCTCTTGGTTGCTTAGTTAAAAGAAATAACTTATATAACTTCCTTTTCATTATTTCTTCTATGGGAATTTTAATTTAAAATATTTCTAAATACTTGACAACTTTACGTGTCAACGGAAAATTTCCTATTGATTGAGCGGTCACTGATTGCCTGCTGTTTGACTCAAGGCTCACTAAGGCCGTCAATTCAGGAAACTGGCGTGCATGAAGATAAGTTTCATATGACAGCCAGAAATAAGGCTTCAAACTGTCTAATTTTCTTAAATCTTAACGCAAGATTACGTTCGTTTGTTTGGACCCCGTACTCGGAATAGTTTAAGGGAAGCGGCTTTCAATAATTTCATACCTAAAAATTAATGTTCAATTGTAACATACCTGCGTGTAATATTACCCAGTAAAAATTCAGTTACAAAAGGCACTGATGAACATGTGAAAATTTCAAGATGAGGAATTTTACATTTACAATGTTTTTTTATATTTAGTAATACATTTGCAAAAAAAAAAANGTGAAAATTTCAAGATGAGGAATTTTACATTTACAATGTTTTTTTATATTTAGTAATACATTTGCAAAAAAAAAAACAGATTTATCGTTTTCAACTTAAAATTATATCGTAACGTATCAATTATAAAGTTTAATTGGTGAAATATTAAATTCAATTCGTATGTGAAAGATGAAAGTTGAAGTTTAAGAACTTCTTGCTAAATTAAAGGCACCAAGAATCGATTAACGATGAGACAGACAAGTAAATGAAGTATGCTTCTAGAAGTAGAATTATGCTGTACTGATAATGAACGTCTGTGATTGGCGGGTTGGCACATACGACGCACAACATGAAAAATAATCCCATTATGAAAGTATATGTGTATTAGATTAAGTGTTTCGAAATAACGATACTCAAAGAAATAATTTCGTAAAAGAAAAGTCAGTTAATTGCGTCCAATCCAATTTATAATCACTAATGAAAATGGCAGGACTCGCAGCACGCAGAAAGANAAAAAGTCAGTTAATTGCGTCCAATCCAATTTATAATCACTAATGAAAATGGCAGGACTCGCAGCACGCAGAAAGAAGGAAAACCGTAAATATCCAAAATTGTTCAATTAATCTTTAGTGAAATACGGAGCTCCCTCATGTATAGGGAAATATCGAAGCCTTCATGATAAGCAGGCTATATACACAGTTCTCTGTAAGTTAACGCCGCTATGATATGCTAGTCGGCTGATGCCGCAGAAAGTATCTTAACTCCTGATAAATTATCAAGAACATATTTGTTAATGCACGGCGTGATGGAGAAAAACTGGAGTCATCGTGATGACGGTGCGCGATCAGACACAAACGCCAGCTCTACCAGCGTATCAGTAATGCTATCACTGGTTGCTGTTGGGACGTCAACATTTTGTGCTTGCTGATGCGTGTACAGAAGCTCTTCTCACAACGTTCCTACGTGTAGAAATATTTTTATCTGCTTAACATTGAAAAGCCTCAGACAAAACATTCGTTACTTTACAGCGCCTGAAATAAAAAAAATAATGTTTAGGCTAATGGGTTAACGCTTGAAAAAGTTGCGGATGGTTCTACTAGTCAATTGTTGTGTATTTGCTACTGGCGTGAGAGNACAAAAAAATAGTGTTTAGGCTAATGGGTTAACGCTTGAAAAAGTTGCGGATGGTTCTACTAGTCAATTGTTGTGTATTTGCTACTGGNAAAAAAATAATGTTTAGGCTAATGGGTTAACGCTTGAAAAAGTTGCGGATGGTTCTACTAGTCAATTGTTGTGTATTTGCTACTGGCGTGAGAGATAATCAGTACTACAGTAAAACCAGCAGTACAATCGAACTAGTGTTCAACTTGATCATTTCCTTCTCCTTGCGTAACAATACCGCGGGCCGCCAAACATACGAGGAACACGACAACGTTATTCACGGTTAAAATAAATTTCCTATTGAGCAATGAAATAACAAATATAACGGAGAGAACTAGCGGGAATAGTTGCGTGCGAAAACGTAATCATTCTATTTAGGTTATTCATTGTGCAGTTCTTGGTAAAAAAATATCTCGCTTACAATGCGTGAAATTCGATAGGATTCTTCACAAACAGTTACGCAGAACTCAATCGCGCACAAAACTTAGTAGTAAATAACTGAGCCATCGTTTCCTGTGACAACATGACAATGTAAAAACATACATTTTACGACGCTGTAAGTACGAATTTCTGCGTCATGGAACAAACTTTAGCCATAAAAGAAAAAAAAATTAGGAAACATGCAGCTCTCCAGGAAAATAATTACCAATAATCAGTGATAGACGATTTTCATATTTATTGAACCACAAAAAACTTTTTTTAGTACCGCGTTGCTGATAGGATGATTTTGATTCGAATGCATTTTACGTTTCTTAACTGCGAAACACTTATGTTCAGGATTAGAGTAGCCTAAATTGGAGGTACCTGGCACCTACTGGGTTACTGCATCAATCATAATGTTTGTTAGGTTACACCTGGCAAAGAAACACAGAAGTGTGTATAAGTATTCAAAATTTTTAATGTTATCATCCCAGGTAATGTTTGTTACGCTTTCACCAAATGGCACCAAAACAAACTTTTTGTGTGGTGCAAAGTTACCCTAGCAGGTGCAATGCAACCCTGGTTTGAGGTAACCTAACTCTGGTATTGCCTAGTGAGGAAATGCTGCCTTTCGAAAACACACGGTAAACAACAAGAGGAAACTTTTTTGGAAGCACGCAAGTAAATTTACACGCGGGGAAAAAAAATGTTTCGCGAAAAACAACTGCACCTTGCAAAGTGTAGTTCGTTAAGTATCATTCGTAATAGTTGTTGTTGGATACATCTACAGCCTCCATAATTTTGCAGTGTAATTATGTACTTGATTAGGCGTCTTTCAAATATGTGCTGGCTCCATGTTCTCAATTGGACCTCTGCTCATACGAAACGCCATTCCGGAACCACAAACAATATTATATTTCTGCATTGAATGCTACTCATTTATAATGTACTTCACGTTGAAGGGATGTAGAGTTGTTTGTGTAATCGAAAATACAGTTATAAGTCATAACAGAGCTCACAGTTTTTTTCCAAGTTCAAAGGAAAGCAGCAGAACTTTCAGCTCACTTATTTTATTGTAAGAAATTACAATTGTAACAGATGCATTTTACGTTACGTGAGAAAACAGTACTTAACAAAATGCATTTATGAAACGTATAATATTTTACAAAGTTACTTCTGTCAAAAAAAAAAATACTTATAATTTCCACTATGCACGAACGAGGTTTGCTGAAACTGTGCAACTTCCTTTAGCAATTTTTAAACAACGTATGTGGATGATACATGGCGGAATACCATCATTTTTGAAGTGAAGAATGTTTTGGCAAAACCAGTAATGACTCTGAAATTTCATGAGTAGCTCCGTCTAGTGTAGACTTACCAGCGCGTTTTAATTATATGCGCAAAAGTTTTTTTCCCTATGTAGTTGATTCATTATATAATAGATTTTCAAAATCAGTTTTGAAAAGCAAGCAAAAGGGATATGCAATCCGGATTCGAAATTGTAAACATCCGATAAGGATAGCAACGTATCACCAGCTACAACTTAAATATTCTTTAGTAACACATCGTAGTTATTGAATATACTCAATAAGTAATTGAATTTATAGACAATGCTGCATTCACACACTATACAAATATAAAAATGTGGCAATAAACTCTGTCCACAAATAAAAAACACTAAAAGTTGTAAATTAAAATTTGTTATTTGACACAAAGTATCTGAGATGGATATTTATTATGTTCTCGAACACTGTATGTCATGAAGAACCTAAAATATAGTCGCGAAGAACATAATTGATTAAACATGTGTTTAGAGAATTCAAATACTTTCGTAGGGAAAGAGATTTAAAAGAGCTGACTTTGTTAAAAAGCCAACACTCCACTGGTAGACAGCCACATACATCTCTGTTATTTGGCATTTCTGAACATGTATACATTTAGAAATATCATGTTACCAAATTGTACAAAGATAAAAGTCAAACTTTTCCTTCTAGAAAATTAATAGGCAAGTGCTTTATATATATGGAGTCAAGTAACTATAATTTGGTTAGTGACGATGCGTGCAATAGGACTGCAAAATTACCACATTGCGAGAGTTGGGATATGTGATTTTAGTCACATGCGAAAAAATTCCGCACGTCATGTTGGCATGAATGTAACACTGCGCGTTTATTTGCCATATGTTTATTTATATTACCTTCATGCACAGAGAGGGCTTGACATTTGCAGTTTGGTAAATACATAATTAATGGTTTCATGAGGCTAGCATCGTAATGGAAAATATGATGTTCCTGCGAAAGTGTATAACAATCTTTTCCGAAGCCAAAATTATTTGGAGGGACAAATAAATACACACAAAAAATATAAAGTGTTAATCGAGCATATAATGTATTGTAAAATTTCAAATTTAAGTAATTTTATAAAACATTTTCTTGTAAACCTGTTGAATTTGTACTTGTGCAAAAACAGGATTTGTAGAACTACATAAACGTTCTTGTAGTAATATTGACACGTGTAAAATGTACGAGTTTTACATTAATAAAAGTATTTACATTACAAAAAATTATTTTAGTAACTAGTTTCGAAAATTTTTTTTTTGTTACAATACAGAAATTATTTTTGTACCGACAAACACGACGATGGTTAGACTTTTTCGAGTCAAGAGATATTATAGAAATGCAAGGATTGGAAACTTACATATTGCACTAACCCGTTCCATGATCGTGGACATGTTCCACGTGAATGGTGCTTATGAACAGTCCTGTACACAGCAAAGTGCTGCCTGCCCGCGCATCGCAGACTTCCAGCGCTGAAGTAACCTAATTCTGATTGTTCCAACCAAACACCACACCGCCTTCTGGTGAACATGCGTCGCCAATAACCGAAGGAAAACCACACAAGTGCAAGTCGAATATTGAGTGGAATTGTCACGATGAGAACATATTTTCTAACTTGACTGGTTCTATCGGTATTTTTACTCTGAAACTTTGCATTTGTGCTCAGAATTGATATGTGCTCAAGTGAATGAAAGCCATGCAATCACAGGATATTTTTGCGAAAATAAGTAGCCTCTATCAAACATAGAGACGCCAAGCATGCTGTCGTGACGTGTTGTTTATGTACAGATATGGTCTAGATATGATTATGTCTTAGACTTGTTACATCTGTTACTCAGGACGTGTTCAAAATTGCTGATCTGAAAAATCAGTTTACTCCTGCTGAATCCGTACATTTCGAAACAATAGGGCAAATCACTGAATAAGATGGGTTAATAAAAAATTGCAATGAGCAAACACGTTAAATATGCGCTTCTAATATCAACATATTTTCAGCTAAGTGAAATTTTTCCGAGCTGAAACGCCTTGAAAATAATAAGGAATATTCACTGCTTCAGTTATGTTACCATCACGGAGGCTACCGCACATTTATGTATATATATATAGGTCAGTGCTGCGTGGTGCGAGCAGTAAGTGTTATTGTAAGTTGCCAATGCCCCAGCCACAATAACATTATTACGTGACAGAAGAAGTTTCTCTTGTTTTGGTAACAAATGTAACAAACCTGAGCAAATACGAGTCTCTTCATGCCCTCCTTGTATTGTTACGTCACGTAACTAAAACATCTGTCGTCCTTGAAGTTTCCTGTAAAATATTGTATTGTTTTGCATGTGTTATAATGAGGGATTTTTTCTATAGGTTAAATAAACTTTCATGCTGAGTCCGCGTTTTTAGTGTCCCTCTAGTGCAGTATATGGAATATATTTTGTTAGTTTGGAATCGAGTGTCTGAATACACGAAATAAGGCCTACTTTATAAAATAACGGTGCCTTCTGTTATTTATATTCTCATGATCGTGCTTAGGTCTACATAGAAATATAGCAATCAATTATACCTAACCACTAACACACAAGGTTGGATTCTCGGACACGTGTCTGTGCTACCGCAGGGCCACATGTAATACATGTGCCACTATATATGTATTGTACATACAATTCTCGACCGGTCGATAATATTTGTGTTTATTTTCATAATTCTGGCATGTAATTTTTAACACTAATGCATTTTTCTTAGAACTCATGAAGAAGCTCCCAACTACCAGTAGACCACTAGCATTTTGGAGTCAAGTTTTAAACGTTGAGCGCCAAAAGCGACCGTTGCCCGGCAACAAATAAACACTTGACTGGAAAATTTTGCGAATTCATTTTAAAACAAGCTAGACTTCAAACACACGTACATTTCTGTTGTATTTGCGGATAGGATCACAATCAATTACATATGCCCACGTGAACGCTGAGCCAATGACAGATCTGCAAGGAAACAAGCAGTGAATCCCGTGCAGCCTGGTCTGAGATAAAACATGCAGCACGCCACCGCAGCAAACAAATGGCGCAAAGCTGAGGCTAGAAAGCACACACAACCATGCAGTATAGAATGAAATTCGTTTCAAACGCGAACATTTCCTGTCCATATAAATAAGATAAGCGACCATAAAACGTGTTGCACTTTAGTCTGCAGTTCCATTATAACGCGAATTAAGCACGTGCCCAACAACTGTGTCTGTGATGGACAGGAAGGGAACGTTTTGCCAGTACTAAGCTCATTGCCCAATGACCTTCCCTAGCAGTAACTGATATAGCCTATAAGGGATTAACTCGCAATCGTCAAGCACAAAGCCCACAGCTCATTTGCAGGGATTACGTTTAAAAAAACTGCGCTAGCTTAAGTAACATCAGGCATAGCATTTTTTTAATTCACAAATTTTAAGCCATCCAAAATAGTCGGCCTGGAAGTGTTGAAGGGGTTGATATTAATATAAATTGCGGCTGCTATGCTTAGCAAAATCTAATATCTACTTGGTCTATTTATTAATGTTGGTTCAGAAATCGTAATATTGGTCAATGCGACATTCATTGTGGTAGGACGGTGTTGTTGGCTGGTGTNCCGGCATGTCTCAGTAGTGCTGGCCATCACTGTTGTTGGCTGGTGTGGGTATACGTCAGCTTGATCTAGCCGAGTAATCCGTGACAAAGACCATTTAAAAATCGCAAAAGTAGCAAATCGCATCTAGGTCGATAAAACGTTGGCATGCACGATTTCTTACGATAAAGCGTCAGTTCTGATATAAAATAAATTAAGTAAATTTTCGGGGGAATGTAGCTTTATGTCACTTTAAAATACACTGTACATATATCTGGCAATTTTCTTTAGTTCTTGCCTCTCTTCCGCTTGTGCGAATATAATGCGCCTTTTTACTGTGACATTTAGAACTACCGTACACCAACACTCAACGCGAAAATGATTCGTCAGCAAACAATCGAGCAGCTCTGTGATAGAGTCTGACAACAGCAAGACGCTCTAGTGTTTTGAAAAATATATGAATGTTACGAGATATTCGCGGTTTTGCACCGTCTGTAATCATAAACCAAGGGAATATGTGCACATTTTTTCAAGTCCACTCTTTCACGTAGTGAATTCCTGAGACATGCATCTCTAACAGAAGAAAATCTTACACATATAGATAAAGGTACCCGATTTTCGCGAAAATATTTCATGTCAAGTTGAGTTTCATAACATTATAGCTCAGCTCCACTTTCGCAATTGGATGATTTGCGAATTAAGGGTTTAGAGAGTCTTCCCACCAATCACAGACGTACAGTATCGTAGTAACCTAATTCTTATTAGCAAGTCGAGTAAGAAAATGTATTCTCAAAAATAACGTGGTCAATAAACAATATAAATCAGCTGATGAACACGAAAAGTGATAAATCTATCGCGAGTGGAACAATTTTCGTGAAAATCGATTAGCAATAAAAAGAGATTCTGTAATTTCTAATTTTATGGGCCACGGTGGCTCAGCGATTGCACTGTTTGCCTGCCACCAAGGTGAACCGGGTTCAATCCCCGGTTGGGTCACTGCCAGATTTTTAAAAGTGGTTTTCGTGCCGGACGATGACGCTGGTCGGTGGGTTTTCTTGGAGATCTCCCGTTTCCCCCGCCCTTGCATTCAAGCGCTGCTCCACTCTTACCACATTTAACCCCCATCGGCTCCAAAGACTTCGTTGTTAAGAGCTGCCCAAATCTCTCCACTGCACTTCCTGATGATAATTCAGAACCAAGATAGACTGCATACAAAAACCCGTTAGTTTTACGTGTTTCATATGTCATCCGCTCATCCACCACACCACAGCCAATAGAAAACACTCAACACTCTGGTATCTTCATTCCGTAGGGCCGGATAAAAAATAAGTATGAATGTTGCATGCGGCAGAAGCCAATGAACAAGCGGTAATGGAGATCTCTGTGGAGTATAGCTCGGATTGTATATTTTATTGCGACATGTTCGGGACTCCGCCCACACAGCATGCGACATGCCATCATGATCTGTACCGATGCTCCGTTCCAGCTCTGGCAGCTTGGCTGTTCTGTGCAGTGGAGAACCTAGGCCACAGAATACTTAACAACACAGAGGTGAAACAGCCGCTTATTTCGCGGACTCTAGCCGCATACGCCAGCCAATAGGCGTCACTGGCCAGCAACATGTCGGAACGCCGTTTACCAATCAGCGCCTGGTATCCAACTTGCCAGCCGGCAGCCTAGCCAATAGGGTGACATCTCGCAGTACGCAGTAGCAAACCGGACACGAGGTCCGTTCCCAAATCCTCGCGCAGCCAATCAGGGAATGAGTACGTGTACCTGCTACTTCGCCTCTGTCTACTTATCTAGTCTGCGGCCAGGCGGGGTGTTGGNATGAGTACGTGTACCTGCTACTTCGCCTCTGTCTACTTATCTAGTCTGCGGCCAGGCGGGGTGTTGGCGCCTCCCGGGCGTGTTGATCACGTGCGATTCTCTCCCTCGGCGGCTAAACTGCGACTCGCAGATACGTGTCTGCGTTCATCAGCCACCCCCTCCCCGCCCCTCACCACCAGCCAGTAATAACAACACGTAAATTGCGAAGGAAAAAGTCGCGCCACCCTCGGAGAGTCCTCTAATTAAAAATGGAAGGGAAATTACGAGATTTGGCCGAGTCGGGCGAGCGTGTCGTCCTCTGCTGGGTGGGAGGGTAGTGGCCGCTCTAGTACGCTGCTCGCACGTATTATGTACGCGGCTAGGGGCTACGTGTTACCATCCACGCTATCTGACACACGTGCGGCCGCACGCAAAGGCGTGGCCAGCTGACCACAAGTTTTCCTGACCTCGTTGTCTCCTTCTCACCAGGATGACCATCTCTATGGCCACCTATTTTCACGCCAAGATATTTACACAGGGGCGATACTTCAAAATCGCGCATGCGAACTTGCAACTTTCCTTTGTTTATTGGCGGCGAGTCCTAGTGAGAAGACAATTTCTTAACTGGCTGGGCCGATCAGAAACACGTTAATATTAAAACACATGAGTAGTATGATTAAGTATTTTCAGAGCCAATGTATTTTAAATGGGACATGTGTGGCTGTGCCTGTGCGGCTGGGGGAAATTCGGCTCGACTCGGATGAGTTCGGCAATCTTCGACTCGACTCAGAGGGTTCTCGGAAGCCATCGACTCGGGTTTATTGAACGTTCTCGAAGGTGATCGGCAGTTACGCCCACTAATTCTTCAAGCATATGTTTGTTTATGGTAGCCATATTGTCTTTATATAGATAAATGGTATGTCAAAACGTAAATCTGAAATTATAGAGTGATAAAAAAATTGTCTTTAATTATAAATAATTAATATTTTTATATATTGTGCCGAAATTATATAAAGGGCGTGGCAACACTTAACAGTCTATAATTCAATTACTACATTTCCAGTCCCCTCTCTTGCAGACTAATTAATACACGATGCCATCACGTGAAAAAGAGTCACGAACCATGGCAAGTCTTGACATTGACAAGCTGTCCTTTACGTGAACGTACAAGCGAAACGATCGTAACAGATATCGTTGACACACGCCAGTCGTTGCATAGCCGGCTTACTTGAACGTGGTACTTGTAATTTGTTACGTGAAACGTGAAGTTTTCGGAATCGCGTCCTTATACCCCAANCGGCTTACTTGAACGTGGTACTTGTAATTTGTTACGTGAAACGTGAAGTTTTCGGAATCGCGTCCTTATACCCCAATACCCCACCAGGATGTGAACTAGCACTCTCTCGCGCGGTCGGTACTCGGCCAGATCACTTACACATTTCAGCTCTAGGGAAAAAATGCAACTTCATCTCTCAGTTTAGTATGTAGCATGTGCGAGCAACTCTTGTATGGCAGAGTGTTGTAAACAAGTGGCGGTGACGATATAGCTCTCGTCATCATTAACAACACAACACTGTGGTTTTTCATATAGTCTGCATGTGTTTCGCAAACAGCTTCCTTCTGTATTTCAGTTTCNTTAACAACACAACACTGTGGTTTTTCATATAGTCTGCATGTGTTTCGCAAACAGCTTCCTTCTGTATTTCAGTTTCCTTCTGGCTATGCCGTCTGTTATTCAACTTTCTCTCTGTGGTGTAATTTTGACAGAGAGACTTCGTCATTTGAATTTTTTGGAAATACAAAAAAAAAATTATATTATATAAGTTTCAACATTTCGATGAAGAAAGTTATTTGTTCTTTATTCTCAAGCCATATCAACACACTTCCTTAACCCGTTCCTTCACACCTAATATTTTTTGTTGGGCATTTTAATAATTACTTATAAATATGTAAACCAATATTGATACAAAACTGTTCTTACCAAGAACACACGTTTTTTAAAAGTATAATATCAATTAAATAGAAAATAGTTTTTATGAACGTTTTGCAGATAAAAACACATTTGCAATAAAATAAAATTTATTTTCAACAAAAAATTATTTTTCGTTTGGCGAGACCTCTTTGGCGCGTGAACAAAACAAAAATTTTCCTCAAAACAATATACAGGGTTATTGTACTCTTTTATTTCAATTTGACAGTTTACCAACAATAACTGTATATATTTGGTCTGAGCAAACCTGCATCGCTATTATATATATATTGTAAACACCGCGAATGGTAAATATTTATCAAATACAACCATCGTAGCGTTCACACGCTGGTTTAGGAATTAGATGTTGCCAGCTTTATAAAGTAATGATTTTGAACTTTCATATATTTTCCACCTCACATGAGATATTATTTCATACTTCTAGCACAGCCAATGAAGTTTGTAGACAGTCGTGCACCATGGCTTCCACCAACTTACTGACTCTACTACGTATGCTTACATTACTGTTAAGGAAGTTTACTCATAATGCTTTACAATGTAAAAAATGTTGTAGTTAACTTACTTAATTGTAATGGAAGGTTTTAACCTATACACTGTATGTAAATAATACCACACATCAAGCTGAAGGTTCAGGAATGTTTAGCGTCGCTACTGTACAACGTTGGAACTTCTCTAAGCATTTGAAAATTTAGGCGCGTGGCTAATAACGAAACTAAGCCTGTACACTGGTATAGTAAATTTCCGAACAATTTCTTAGAGTGTAAATTGTTTTTAATTCTGTATACAGCTGAAATGGAAAATTAACACATACTTAAAGAGCCTTGTTCTCTGAGATGTACGTGGGGATCACTGCAAGTGGCGTTGCTCGCTCGCCTTGTTATTCCACGAGTGCCTAGCAGCGACACATGTGTTCTGCAGTTCCGAGGGACAAGCGAACCGGAGACTACCTCGAAGAGGATAAAAAAACAGGGTGGGCGGAGCGACGTAATTGAGTGTTGGTGTGAGACGCTTACGAAGGGGGTTCATGGCGGCGAAATTGCGTGCCTCCTTCCCTCGAGCCAGCAGAGGAACGCCATCAAAGTCGGTGCGAAGAGAGACGGAGGTGGGGGTGCGTCCACAAAGGTGGTCGATCGGCGAGAGCGGTCTTGGAACAACACAGGTGGTCGGCGACGGAATGAGTCCATTACGAGCCGCGACCGCCAGAACCAACACAAGAATGACAAAGACAAGACAACGATACGTGGCGACGCGAGGGCAAACAACTGCAAGTGCAGCTGTTACAGTCGTCACATCCGACACTCGTCCTTACGAGCAACTTGCAACCTGCACACGTCTTGGGCGATGAACTGTGAAAGTATTCACTGCCATACAAGACAAGCTACAAGTAAGTTGTCTATATCTAGCACTGCAGGAAAACTGTTGGTTCCTGTATTCCACCCACCATCGTCCTACTGTTGAACACCACGATGGTAAANTCTAGCACTGCAGGAAAACTGTTGGTTCCTGTATTCCACCCACCATCGTCCTACTGTTGAACACCACGATGGTAAAACATGCATAAACTCTCGTCTACCTGGCGCCTGAACTGCGTTTAAGAGTTTGAAATACACGTTTTACAAGGAAACTATTAAACTACCTTACAATGTACAAATCTACGAAAAAAAAAAAAAACACACACTTCAAACGACATATCTTGGGTGCTTTCAATAGGTTAGGCAAATAGAGGAGAAATGGCAACTTTGGCTAAAGGGGCTGAGGGGTCAATCATCGAAGCTGTTCATGCTCTGTCATTCCGAACACAGGCGGGTATCTTGTCCGTCATCTTGGATCCATGTGACCTTGACCGTTGACCTTTAACCACTGTAACCTTTGACAACAAAATAAAAATATTAAACAAACAGAAATATTAAAAAATATATATAAAATCATAAAAAAATATTAAAAATTATTTAAAAATGTATTAAAACTTAAACTTCCGGAGGTCCCCCACACTCCCTCCACAGATACCCATTCCACCATCTTAGCAGGTCCAGTACACTAACTTGGTAGACATCACAGCTATCGTCCGCCATTTTGGTCGGTGCAGTCAACAATCTTAGTGGGTGCAGTCCACCATATTTATAGGCGTCACAGCCACCGTCCTCCATCGTAATAGGTAAAGCCGTCCGCCATTTTGGTCTGTGCAGTTCGCCATCTTGGTAGGCATCACAGCCACCGTCCACCATTTTGGTTATTTAGTTTGTCATTTGTTTACACATTACTTGAGTTTGTCTCTCACCTTCGTTCCATAGAGATCTTGGTTTTTTTTTATTCGTCATTTGTTTATACATTACTGGAGTTTGTCTCTCACCTTCGTTCGACGTCCAACTTGGTTTTTTTTTCGTTTGTCGTTTGTTTATACATTACTGGAGCATCTCTCTCACTTTCGTCCGACTGCAATATCGGTTTTTTCGTTTCTCATTTGTTTTACATTGCTAGTGTTGTCTGCAGCACCGGGCCTAGCAGACACTTGAAACCCTCTACTGCCAACTTACAATATGTTTAATTGGTCAATTGCTCCACCTTCTTCCAAAATATTTAATTGCTAAGCCAATGTTTATCATTGGCTAATTACTCGGATGTTTTCGAAAAATTCGATCGAAAAACTAGTCGGTTCCTTTCCACCACTTCCAATATATTTAATTCATCCTCATTTGTTTCTCATTGATTATTGCCCCACCAACTTCCAATGTATTTCAATTCTCCACCAAATGTTTCTCATTGACTAATTTATCGTGTGTTTTGGTAAACCTTCGTTCGACCAATATAAGGCGTTTGCTCGAACGCTACCCATGTTTGTTATTGGCTAATTACCCCACCCTATCCTCCCCTCCACCAATTATTCACATTCGTTAGACCAATTAGTCAGCAAATCTCCACCTCCATCCCTGATTCTCATTGGCTAACCACGTCAAGTGACAATCTCTTGGATTGGCTACTTGCTTGTGCGTTTTCGGAAACCATCGTTCCGACCAATCGACGGCTTACCTTAATCGCCAGCGAGGACAATTTTTTCCCCTTAAAAGCTCTTTAAAAGACACACCCTGTGCTCTCTGGAAATAAGTCCTTTTCTCGCTTTTAGAAATGCACGCGTGTTGTCCGAGCGGTCATGAAATCNCACACCCTGTGCTCTCTGGAAATCAGTCCTTTTCTCGCTTTTAGAAATGCACGCGTGTTGTCCGAGCGGTAATGAAATCCTTTCGGCCATTTTGGCGTTTGGAAGAGTGCGCTTCCTTAGTGCCTTGGACAAACGGGACGAGTAAACGTACCTGCTGGAAGAGTTTCTCCTGGTCTACGCACCTTACGAAATTTCGACCGTATTCAAGTCTTTGCCGGCCTACCTGCAGCAGGACGAAGACATACGGGACTGCCTCCCCGTGCAAAAAGTGTTTCGAGGGCTGCACCACCTCGGTTCTCGACACGCCGCATCGCAGGGGTTGGTGCAAGGCCCGCCGAACAGCCCTCGCGACGTCTGCGCCCGTGGAAGACGACTTCCCCATTGAAGACGACGTCCTCGCTGAAGACGCCTCCTCGTTGAAGACCGTCCGCGAGCAAGTTACCTACTATAGCTAAATTGTTATACTAAATATTTTTTCTTTACCAAAAGTGCTTTTTGTAAATCTTGGATGACAAGTACATAACTCCAGAAAAAAATAACGATCTATATATTGTTTTAACACGTATATATTTGCNCTATAGCTAAATTGTTATACTAAATATTTTTTCTTTACCAAAAGTGCTTTTTGTAAATCTTGGATGACAAGTACATAACTCCAGAAAAAAATAACGATCTATATATTGTTTTAACACGTATATATTTGCACACATTACAATATTATNTCTAGCACTCCAGGAAAACTGTTGGTTCCTGTATTCCACCCACCATCGTCCTACTGTTGAACACCACGATGGTAAAGCATGCATAAACTCTCGTATACCTGGCGCCTGAACTGCGTTTAAGAGTTTGAAATACACGCTTTACAAGGAAACTATTAAACTACCTTACAATGTACAAATCTACGAAAAAAAAAAAAAACACACACACTTCAAACGACATATCTTGGGTGCTTTCAATAGGTTAGGCAAATAGAGGATAAATGGCAACTTTGGCTCAAGGGGCTGAGGGGTCAATCATCGAAGCTGTTCATGCTCTGTCATTCCGAACACAGGCGGGTATCTTGTCCGTCATCTTGGATCCATGTGACCTTGACCGTTGACCTTTAACCACTGTAACCTTTGACAACAAAATAAAAACATTAAAGAAACAGAAATATTAAAATATATATATATAAAATCATAAAAAAATATTAAAAATTATTAAAAAATGTATTAAAACTTAAACTTCCGGAGGTCCCCCACACTCCCTCCACAGATACCCATTCCACCATCTTGGCAGGTCCAGTCCACTAACTTGGTAGACATCACAGCTATCGTCCGCCATTTTGGTCGGTGCAGTCAACAATCTTAGTGGGTGCAGTCCACCATATTTATAGGCGTCACAGCCACCGTCCTCCATCGTAATAGGTAAAGCCGTCCGCCATTTTGGTCTGTGCAGTTCGCCATCTTGGTAGGCATCACAGCCACCGTCCACCATTTTGGTTATTTAGTTTGTCATTTGTTTACACATTACTTGAGTTTGTCTCTCACCTTCGTTCCATAGAGATCTTGGTTTTTTTTATTCGTCATTTGTTTATACATTACTGGAGTTTGTCTCTCACCTTCGTTCGACGTCCAACTTGGTTTTTTTTCGTTTGTCGTTTGTTTATACATTACTGGAGCATCTCTCTCACTTTCGTCCGACTGCAATATCGGTTTTTTCGTTTCTCATTTGTTTTACATTGCTAGTGTTGTCTGCAGCACCGGGCCTAGCAGACACTTGAAACCCTCTACTGCCAACTTACAATATGTTTAATTGGTCAATTGCTCCACCTTCTTCCAAAATATTTAATTGCTAAGCCAATGTTTATCATTGGCTAATTACTCGGATGTTTTCGAAAAATTCGATCGAAAAACTAGTCGGTTCCTTTCCACCACTTACAATATATTTAATTCATCCTCGTTTGTTTCTCATTGATTATTGTCCCACCAACTTCCAATGTATTTAAATTCTCCGCCAAATGTTTCTCATTGACTAATTTCTCGTATGTTTTGGTAAACCTTCGTTCGACCAATATAAGGCGTTTGCTCGAACGCTACCCATGTTTGTTATTGGCTAATTACCCCACCCTATCCTCCCCTCCACCAATTATCCACATTCGTTAGACCAATTAGTCAGCAAATCTCCACCTCCATCCCTGATTCTCATTGGCTAACCACGTCAAGTGACAATCTCTTGGATTGGCTACTTGCTTGTGCGTTTTCGGAAACCATCGTTCCGACCAATCGACGGCTTACCTTAATCGCCAGCGAGGACAATTTTTTCCCCTTAAAAGCTCTTTAAAAGACGCACCCTGTGCTCTCTGGAAATAAGTCCTTTTCTCGCTTTTAGAAATGCACGCGTGTTGTCCGAGCGGTCATGAAATCCTTTCGGCCATTTTGGCGTTTGGAAGTGTGCGCTTCCTTAGTGCCTAGGACAAACGGGACGAGTAAACGTACCTGCTGGAAGAGTTTCTCCTGGTTTACGCACCTTACGAAATTTCGACCGTATTCAAGTCTTTGCCGGCCTACCTGCAGCAGGACGAAGACATACGGGACTGCCCCCCCGTGCAAAAAGTGTTTCGAGGGCTGCACCACCTCGGTTCTCGACACGCCGCATCGCAGGGGTTGGTGCAAGGCCCGCCGAACAGCCCTCGCGACGTCTGCGCCCGTGGAAGACGACTTCCCCATTGAAGACGACGTCCTCGCTGAAGACGCCTCCTCGTTGAAGACCGTCCGCGAGCAAGTTACCTACCATAGCTAAACTGTTATACTAAATATTTTTTCTTTACCAAAAGTGCTTTTTGTAAATCTTGGATGACAATTACATAACTCCAGAAAAAAATAACGATCTATATATTGTTTTAACACGTATATATTTGCACACATTACAATATTATNGTACATAACTCCAGAAAAAAATAACGATCTATATATTGTTTTAACACGTATATATTTGCACACATTACAATATTATTATTAATATTCTGCATAATACAAGGAATACTATTTTAACACGTGTTTCTTCTCAGAGTATTGGAGAGCATTACACACGTAATATAATTTTTTTATGTACAATGGGTTATCACGTTTTACCACAGGTTATCATAAATCCGTTATCTTAAGGTTTCAACGTTGCACAGGGCACAGCAATTTCTTTGTGTTTGCACTCGTGAGGTCTTGTGGCGTACGTCTCGACGAGCTGTGGAAACGGTGGGCAGCGGCAATGCTTGTGAACGTCTACAAAGTTCGTTCCGATGGGGAACGCATTGCGAATCTTCGACTCGTGGCGTCTTCCAAACACATACACAGGGTAATAGGGAATTATGGATGAGTCCAGCATTGCCGGAATTTGCTCGTATGGAAAATTCCCGTCGTCCCACCTTAGTCCGTGCGTTTCGTACGTCTGTAGGCGGTACGTCTGTTGCATGGTGCTGCCATGGACACGGCGGTAAGAAAATTGAAAACTTTGGTTTCCTCGTCTTCTTCACTGTACCTCGTACGTCAGTGATTCGTGGGCAGACACCTCAGAAGCGCAACTTGTAAATTATCCAGTCACAAGCGTAGATCTTAGCTAAAGTGTTTAAAAGTGCAAAACATAGTGAAATCTGTTCACGAAAATCATGACGGTACAAGCGGAATTTCTTATAAACGTTTGTTGTATAGTCTTTTCGTGGTTTCGTCACTTTTTTTGAAACTAACCTTTGAATAATCACTCCACATATAACGTGTTTGGTTGTTTCGTAAATATGACATTTATGACAAGCCTTTTATACTTGGAGTAACATAAAACTACATTTGTTTTGATTAAACCGAAATTTTACTTTTATTTTATCTATAAATCATAATTAGCAGCACCTGTTTTTCGCGAAAATATTTCAGGACAAATTGTGTTCCAAAAAACTATAGTTAAGAAACACTTTCGTGATTGGTTCATTTGATTTGTTACGCGTCTTATCTGTCTGTCCGCGAATCATGGACGGAGAAACTTAACTCTGATTCGCTCATACACATGACAGACTATCTTCGTATAAAAACAAGCGGCCAACAGCCAATGGAAGGCTGCAAGTGCGCATATAGGCTATTGAAATCTGGCCTTTACGTGAATTTTTTCGGGGAAAACAGGTGGTAACAGCTAGTAAGAATTAGTTGTTATGCAAAATACAGTTTAAGTTAGTGCGCAAGAACGCGGTGCGTTGTCCTTTTGGTGTAATTGCATAGACTCGGCCAAGCTTTGTTTGCATGAGTCGGAGGAATATCGTGGACGTAGAGCTTGAGCAGGGCTTGAGAGAAGTGCGAAGTAACCGTGAGCGGACCACAGTAGGGGTGTTTTGTTGTAAGCAGTGCGGGCAGCGGAGGGAAGCAGAGATCGTGCGTTGTCGACATGAGAAGTTGTGGCGGGGGATTGTGCGACACTCGTGGTGGCTCTGTACGGTCCATTAGCAATCTTCCTCCTCCCCTTCCCCTACCACAACACTGCTAGTTACCTGGGTAAGCCCTGGTCTTCCGCATCGCTCACATTTTGCCCGGTCTTAACCAATTACCGTCTACCTCTCGCCCCAGCGGCGCACGCTCCAGATAATCGTATTGCGACAAGGGCGTGCTTTGTCGTGGCAGGAAAGAACTCCACCCCAACAACCAACATACTCGAATACACATTTCGAAAATTACCTTGTTTACAAAAAAGTATTTTAATTTAAGTTACCAATATACATTTTATCCAATACTTTGAGTGTTATCGACGTATTATTACTTCACGTAATTTTAACAGAGTTCTATGGAGTTTGCCGTAATATTACGATTTCCGCATACTTTGATGACACAGGCTACGAAAAATTACTGCGTCTGCCGTATTCATATGGTTCTCTGCAACGTAATATTACGTCAAGAACACTCAAAGTGTAATTCACTGAAATTATAACGATGGACTGTTTATTATATCTTCGTAGGAAAAACATTTAATTGAGAATCTTTCAGTTCGGCGTTATATAGACAGAGAGCCGGTGAGTAATGAAAGTTGCAGAGTAACGCAAGCGTGTGAAATGATTGGGCAGTTATAAATGGGAATACAGAGATGAATACAGCCGGTGGACATACAGTAGAGAATACAGCTGACTCACTTCTAGCTTCTCTTCAAAGTCAGTCAACCAATAACATTGGCTATATTAAGTGGCGAAAATTTTCGTGGCCATAGAACTATATGCAAAATATCTAAGTGTGTTTGAGACGGTGTACACGTTTCATTGGTAGTTGCTTATTGCTTTCGCAATGTCTGCATTTCACTCGTCCACATAATCGGCTGTGGTGTAATGGTCAGACTACTCGCCTCCCCCTTAGGAAAACCGGGTTCGATTGCCAGCGGGGTCGCTCCCAGATGTTCTCACATGGGAATCGTGCCGGATGATGCCGCTGGTTTGCGGGTTTTCTAGGGGATCTGCCACTTTCCCAGCCCTTTCATTCCGGCGCTGCTCTACCCTCACTCCGCTTCACCCTCGTCGGCTCTCAAGACCTTGATGTTAAAAGCCACCCAAATGTCTTCGCTCACTAACTCCCTCTCACTTGTCCACAGAGAGCGCATCAGTTATGCCGTAGAATGGTTGTTAATGGACCGCTGTGATCACGGCTGCACACTTACTCATGTCCACCTACAGTAACAGCGAACTAAACAAATAGTGATTATCCTTTCATCAAGCACATTCACGTATAAAGCGGTGATCTCCACTCCCGTGATATTCTTCTCATCTATGATTTGGAACATCCAATTTTCGAGGAAAGAGTTCCTGAAAAGTAATATTTAAAAACACTTCANTCCCGTGATATTCTTCTCATCTATGATTTGGAACATCCAATTTTCGAGGAAAGAGTTCCTGAAAAGTAATATTTAAAAACACTTCAACTCAGATCCACGTTCGCAAGTTGATGGTTTCAACTGCCACACATGTCCGCAAATCACAGACGTTCATACCGGAATAATCAAAATCTAATTGGTCGACTCAAATACCTCACTGTCTTATATCGAAGACACGTAGCCAGTAACCAAATTACAGATATGCAAATAGGATATTTAAATATTTGCTGTGTACAACTATCTTCGCAAAAATCGGGGGTGCAACTTAATGATCATTGCTAACCATACTTCAGAATAAAATTGAGTATTGGAATATACGTGAAGCGAGGGAATATAAGTATATGATTGGCTGTATGGCATAGGGGCACAGTGTTGGACGTAGGAAGTTGGAAAAGTAATATTACGCTTTTAAAACACCTTGTTACATACATCATTAAAAATAACTTATAACCATATTTGTAAGTAATATGCATTATATAATAAGATTGAGTTTTGTATCTACCACATTAGTGTGTTGCAATTTTTTCTAGTTTACTTGTAGTGTTATAAAAATAAACTTAGNTTGAGTTTTGTATCTACCACATTAGTGTGTTGCAATTTTTTCTAGTTTACTTGTAGTGTTATAAAAATAAACTTAGAAACAATATACCAAAGTACGTTTTCTGAAAGAACAAAATAGTTATGCTACATATACGCCTTCATTCAAATTTCCCATTTTTTCCACGCAGAAGGTCAGAGTCCAGGCTCCATCATATCTTTTGCATGAGCAGTTTATTTGTTGGCTTCTTTGAAAAGAAGGACCTAGTTAATTATCTCGCGTGGCTGTTCTGGATTCGACCATAATATTACTGTTTATAAGTAGTAAGACCCTTTTTAAAGAAAAATGTTTTTTTTTTTAAAGCAATTGCAGGTGACTTTTCTCAACTGCAGACGCAAGAACATACCCTATATCTAGTGAAGTACNTTGAGTTTTGTATCTACCACATTAGTGTGTTGCAATTTTTTCTAGTTTACTTGTAGTGTTATAAAAATAAACTTAGCAACAATATACCAAAGTACGTTTTCTGAAAGAACAAAATAGTTATACTACATATACGCCTTCATTCAAATTTCCCATTTTTTCCACGCAGAAGGTCAGAGTCCAGGCTCCATCATATCTTTTGCATGAGCAGTTTATTTGTTGGCTTCTTTGAAAATAAGGACCTAGTTAATTATCTCGCGTGGCTGTTCTGGATTCGACCATACTATTACTGTTTATAAGTAGTAAGACCCTTTTTAAAGAAAAATGCTTTTTTTTTAAAGCAATTGCAGGTGACTTTTCTCAACTGCAGACGCAAGAACATACCCTATATCTAGTGAAGTACNCTTTTTTTTTAAAGCAATTGCAGGTGACTTTTCTCAACTGCAGACGCAAGAACATACCCTATATCTAGTGAAGTACTACTATAGACTGATACTTCCCATGCCACCAGTTACCTAGACGCTAAGACTGTATTTACTCGTCTATGAAATTTTATTTCGTTTGAAAGCTTACATGCAAAACTATTGTTACGTTGTTAGCACAGATAGAGCGGTGACTTATTTATTTTTAATGACATTCGTGACTTACTGTTTTCATGCTGCATGCTGGTTGTCAGTTTCACGTTGGGGTTAATTTTGAAACACAGCCTAAATGGAACACTTGCGTTGAAAACCAAGAGTCCCTGATCATATTCAGCGAAAGTAGGTTACCGTCACCAAATGCGATATTTGATCAGATAGGTGGTTTTCATACGTGACGTGCACATGCGTGACGTAGCTTACAACAGCCTCCTGCTGGTGATAGGCGGAGCGTGCGTACAGCGGAGGACAGGCGTATTGCAACAGCTGCAGCGGCGAGTGCACGAGGAGCCAGAGGCATGACGGCCAGGCGTGTCTCAGAGTGTGGTCACTATTGATGAGCCAGCACAGTTCGCAGAACAACAGCACGCCATACTCGAGCTGAGTGGCACGTTCTGGCATCGCCGATGTCCGTTACAGCTGCGTCTGGGGTCGTGCCTCGCACGCAGAGGCCCACAGCCACACACAACTACCTTTGCCCGTTACTAAGTCTGCCTTTGCTATTCGTATTATTAATTATCCTTTGGGACACCTGGATTACACGGAAAGATTTCGCGACCTGCTGTATTTAATAACACTTGAGCTTAGATGCACATTCGTGATTGCACGGTTTCCGTGTAACGCGTCTGAGGTGTCCGCGCGCTATTCACGGGCGTACACAATTGAAGTTACCTAATTCTCATTGGCCAGTAAGTAGGAAAATGTCTTGTTACAAAGACATGCCGCCAATAGCAAAAAAAAAAAAAAACTGCTGGTAAGCCCGCATAGTATTGAAGTCTAGTATAAGCGGAAATCTTTTCACGAAATTCGGGTGTCCCTTATAATTAGAGACCTCCAAAATTCGCGTCGTTATTTGGGGACAGTTAAACTTTAAACACGCGTTCATTTCCAATACGTTTTTCATCGGACCATGCATTATCTGGCACGCTCTAGGTAACTCTGCGCCAATAAATGAAAACTTCACAGTAGTGTGCCCCAGTCATGTGCAGTTCAGTAAGAAAGGGCGCGGCTTGACATATATGCAACAGCCAATGGAAAAACGATGCCGGCTACAATACATACAGTACTGTGAGGTTCAGCCGGATACCAAATAATAGCGTGAATTTTGCATCTCTCTTACAATGTCACACATCAAGTCAACATATACTTTTATGACGTCTAGCCTGTCACGAAATTATAACACGAAAGAATAAGGTCCCGTCAATTATACATAAACATATACATATATGACCTACATCGTAAGTCTGTTCCNTATAACACGAAAGAATAAGGTCCCGTCAATTATACATAAACATATACATATATGACCTACATCGTAAGTCTGTTCCTACCCTAGAAAATGTAGCTGAAGAAGATGTTCATTGCTCGCAAAACTGCCAAAATGAGCGATAAATCACACAGTTTCTGGATAATACCGTATTGAACGACCAAGTGCAAACCATAAAAACATTTGCCGTGTGATAATAACTCCTTCCATAAAAACGGATAGACTGGAACCCCACATGTGCAATTATGAACGTAACTAGGTGGTATTTTTGGGTAATTCCCCAGCGAATTAATAACTGACCATAAATTTTTAAAAAATTTCGTCTCGATTTTTAACCCTACATGTCATTATTTGTGAGAAATTAATGTCCCTAATAAATTACAACATTTTCAGTGTTTGATAATAATTAATATATTTTTCGAAAAAGGTGGCATTAAGCGTAAAAACACAAGACTGCCTTTTTATTTGCCACGTTCATTAGATTACTAAGCCCCAGAAAGAAACCAAAAACATCAGTCAGATACATTTTTTAATGCATAAATAGGATTTCAACCAATTCTTTTTTATGAAAGGCGGTCGATGTTCGCATGTAATGATTTACTGTTTTCACATCGTCGTTCAGTTATGCACTACGCAGACATTCAGACGTTGTCTCTCGTTTTGGCTGTTACTTGCAATAACCTCAGCTTCGGCTTCATTTTTGAAAGTGTTCCGACTTATTTTTTGGTGAGGAATCGCCTGACGTAGTTTGTCGTTAACCAACTCGTATATAAGAGACATTATTAACAGGGCAGGAGTGAANGGTGAGGAATCGCCTGACGTAGTTTGTCGTTAACCAACTCGTATATAAGAGACATTATTAACAGGGCAGGAGTGAATCGCACTTTGTACAACATCGCAGGAACCGTAGATGTGCTAATTTCCGTACTTCCGGTCACTTCCGTACTTATAGTCCATACTAAACAACACTAGTCCTCTATTATAGTGGAGACCATCCTTTATTGTTAGGTATTTCCCAAGATTGACCGATTTATACGATTGGTAGAGATGTGCTAAAGTCACATTAATTTAAAGACAGAGTAGACTTCAAACCCATGCGCATTTGTGTTCCGCTCGTCATTGAACTACAGTTTGTATGACACGCCCTGGGCAGCTTTCAACCAATCGGAAAAAAAGGAAACGCATCACCAATTCAAAAAGGAATGTGGTTGCTGCAAGTGAATCACAGACTTTCAATACCGCAGTAACCTAATTCTCTTTGGCCCAATCAAATATCACACAGTCTTCTGGTGAAGGCACGTGGCCAATAACGCAAGAAAAACTGCAGGTACGCAAGTGGGATGGCATGCAATTATCTCCTTGTATTGGACCTGACTTTGTTAAATTTGACCTGACGACTTTTAACTAATAAATATGTATGCAAAGGGCTCAGCAGTCCTAGCTAGGGCGTGAAGAAACCACCAAGATCACAAGCTTCTGTTTAGGGTTNTATGTATGCAAAGGGCTCAGCAGTCCTAGCTAGGGCGTGAAGAAACCACCAAGATCACAAGCTTCTGTTTAGGGTTAGGTTCCAAAATATACGCATATGTTCAACTTGATGTTTAAACGTGTTACTGTACATTTTTCGCGGGTCTTTAAGAAGTTTTGCGATAAACCTTTGAAAAGCCGTCAAGTCTGCAAGTATACCGTTTCTGGGATTCAATATCTATAGTTAGAAAGTGAGATATAAAAATAGTTTTACGTATTAACTTCTTATTAAAACTGCTTACGTGACATCTATTTTTTCCCGTATGTTCTACATTCATAACAATGAGAATGTGCATGTTGGTGATAAATTACCGTTTGAAAAAAAAAGTCACATTTTCATTTGATGGACCCATGAGTTAAATGATCGGGAACATGGCAATGTAAATTTTTATATGCTTGCAAATTTTGCGTATTTGTTTAGCAACAAGCGCAATCATTTAGTTAGTTGTTGTCTTAGTTTAACCCCATACGAAGTAGCACGAAAGTATGGGATTTAGTTCCTCTTTTCTTGCAGATTGTTTATTGGCAGGGGCACCCGATATTCGCGGAAAGATTTTGTGTAAAATTTAGTTTCAAACCACTTTGACTTTGATCCCCTTGCACGACTGCAAAACTGTTACGCGTCTTTTGTGCCTGCCCGCGAATCACAGACCTGCAGAACCGCAGTGGCGTAATTCTCATTGGCCCAGTCAAATACCACACTGTCTTCAACGTAGGCACGCGTCCAATCGCGGAAGGAAAACTGCAGGTGTGCAAGTAGAACATGGAAATATAGCTTCCGTAGAATTCTGTTCGTGAATATTGGGTGGCCGTAACAATGAGCTGTTTGAACCATTTGAGTGGCAGAAGCGAGGAAGCGATTAGGGCGACACCTATGTGAGTACCTATCGTCCCGGCGAATCTACACGCAATATTCTTAAATGACGTGTAGTGTTCTAGTTGTACTACTGCAACTATGGCACTTTAAGCGGCAACCCTATAATTTTAATAAAGTGAAGTCTGTACAAAAGTTTACTTCATGTCCCTATACTAGTTTCGCGTGTTTCCGACTAATTGATTTTGCGATAAGGCAGTGGGAAAAGACAGTTTTTAGCTATGTTGGAAAATTCTGAAATAATGTTTTTATTGTGCATGGTGTTTAAAATAGTGTTCGTGCCTCGTCTCAAGTTTATTTTCTTTTCGTAGGACGCACGTAAATAAGTTTCGTAACATATAAGTGTTTTCAAACAACCTGTATCGCAGTTCAAACTCCAGGTACATAGCCTTCTTAACTACTCGGTGCTACAGTACAGTGATTGATGTCGTTTCCGGTCAGAAGCGAATATCAGTAAAGCCAGGGATTTTCTTGGATAATGGTATGGCCGCTGCTACCATACACACGTAAAACGCCAGCCCAAAATACATCACAATAAAATATTTTACACTTTAAAATAATTGTATAATTCAACTGTGAACATTTGATTAACCCCTTCTCTCGTATATACTTTGACGACCTACGCTTGTTCGTTTGCTGCCGTTCTTGCAGCTTACATCACTCTATAGGCACCTGTGGGTTCCAGCTTGAAAGCCTGTCACACGTGGGTGTCTCCTCGCACTGGTTGCACTCTCCACACGACACGAATCCATTATTACGTCACTCTATCGCCAGCTGTTTGGAACTGATTCAATGTCGTCTACAGAGTGTCCAATCTAAATGCGTGCAATCGAAAAGAAAGATAAGTATACAATCGTGTGAATATTATGCCATTATAAGAATCCGAGAACTCTTCGTTTCTTCAAACAATACCCAAGAAAAGACGCTCTGTGTATTGGGGTTGGTTTCTATACTTATACAACTTATACAACGCCAACAGTGAATAAACCTGTTCTGAAAAAAAGTATCATATGAGCGTCTACACTTGGTTGCATGTGACAAAGGTAGAAACACGTGATTTTCTTGAAAAGATTTCCCGGCAAGCTACATTTCAACACAATTAGGCACATCAGACGTTTTCTTTCGCTTATTGGCCCTTTCTGTGACAAAAGACATTGTCTTAGTTAAATGGCCAACCAGAATCAGATAGTGTCTCAATACTATTCCGAGAGAGCAAAGCTTTGCGCTCTCTCTTCCTCTCTGTGAAATTGATACAACTACTCTCCCTGACGTCACGCAAACGTCTTACGTCACAAGTCGCAGAATCGCGATAAGATAAAAACACGGCCGTAGGTTAGCTATCACAAGAACGTTTGTGTGTAATCAAAAAGTTTCAAAACTGCAAATAATTATAGAACTACCGGAAAAAACTGCTATGGCATGAAATACTATTATTTCTGATTTAATTCATTTCCGTTGCGTTAAAGCACTTGTATGTGGACACTATGTAAACGCTACAAAAAAAGAGCTTCATAAAGAAAATACAATTTATTTTGACAGGAGTTCTTATATTTGTAATATATATTTACAAAATATATTGTTTAAGTTATTTATATGGCTGAAACAGCTCGTTATTTACTTTCAGGTTTTGGCGACACGATTTTGACCCGGAGAGCTACTACTACCTCTTTCAAACGCCGAAACACTCTAAACCAATATGGCGCCTGGTGAGAGAGTGCGAAAGAGTACCAGCGAGCGCTCAGCTTGGTGCTCCCACTCTTTAGCGCTCTCTCCGACGAAGAGAGGCGACAATAGAGCGTTCTCTGTTACGTCGTTGTGACGTGTTCGTGAGAGTGAGAGCTTGAAAGAGAGCTTTCTGGACCAACTGAGAGACAGCCTCAGGACATTCTGATCATGTACGCCCGTGATTCCTGGAGCAACTAGTAGTATATGATACAGTCACGGAAATGGATCCGAGCTAAAGTGTTTTGAAAAACAAAATAATCATAAAATATTTTCGCGAAAATCGGGTGTCCCTAGACAAAGAATGTAAGAAAAGAGTAATTCGCAACTGAAAATGTTTATTGTTTGTTTGTTTTTATTACATTAAAATAATAACTGTACGTTTATATCCCAGTTACCTTAGGTTCGTGGGGCCGCGGTAGCTGAGCGGTTAGATCGCTATCTCCCACCAAGGCGAGCCGGATTCAATCAGCGGCCGGGTTACTCCCGAATTTTCGCAAGTGGGAATAGTGCCGGACGATGCCGCTGGTCTGCGGGTTTTCTCGGGGATCTCCCGTTTCTGCCGGCCTTTTATTCCGGCGCTGCTTCACTCCCAACTCATTTAACCCTCCTCGGCTCTCATGACCTCGATATTAAGAGCCGCCCAAACATCTTCACTCAGTCTTCAACTGTGTACGGCGCACATGATTAAAGTCGCTCTTACCGTGCAATGTCCGTTATGTAGACCACAACGCCTGAAAAGTTTAACTTCTATACCTTGCGTATACTGACACTTATGAATATTTATGAATAGATGGCATAAGCTGCTAGACGTAGTAGTTTGTGAGAAGTGTGTAACCGGCAGTGTGGTAATAAAGGCGTGCGTGTGCTGGGCGCAGAGCAAGCCTGCAGGTACTGCGGTCGGCATGTTTGTTGATCAGAAATTACCCGGCACGTGTTGAGGAGACTGTATTCGCAGCAAGCTCTCCCACGGCGTCGGTTAGGAACGCCAGTTGTCCTAAGTTGGCCGCGCGAGGCGGGGTAATGGCTCCCTGTAGTGGCGAAGGAAAGGATTTCTCCGCCCTCCGCGTTGCCGACGCGTGCCCCGTTACGGCGCTCGCACGCACGTTTTTACCAAATGGAGCCGCCCTCCGCCAAGGTGTATAATATTGCAGTTCCACACCGCGTCCCCTGCATACGAAGCAGTCGTCGCAGACGGAGTCGCCCCTGCCACCGGCTACACCCTCGCCGCCGGTCAAAATAGCCGCTTTGTAATTGTTCACAGGGCTGTAAACACGAACGGCCCGCCAATTTCTTTGCTTCCTCTTCGTCCCTTCTTCCTACTTCTTCTTCTTTGCTCGTTATTGTCGTCATTATTCGCTAACCGCGCGCGCCCGATGGCGACTGCTGGCTCGACATCGAGCTGGGGCGAAACGCAACACTGCGTCGCTTCTCAGACTACCTGAGCCGCAGAACGACCACCTATACAGAAGCCAGTAAACCAGCGTGTACCGCTTCAATATTATTTAGCACGATGGTAACCGTAAGTCAAGCCATCTCTCGCTGCGTGCAGTAACCAATTAATAGAGACCTAACATTTCGCGTTGTAGACCTTTGAAATCAACCATTAAAAATTTAACTGCCTATCAACTAGAGAGATGCTACCGTATAAATAGGCATGGACGTTCGCAGTTAAGTAAGCAGCGGATAAAATAAAATAGTTCGAAGTATTGACGTGCTGCGAGTGTCATGATCACATTTGGGGTAAATCGCGATTTTATTATTCAGCTCTGTACATTTTAAAGTACGAAATGGCATATTAGTAACAAATTAATGTTCCAAATATTTACAAATTTTTACTTGGCCGACAGAATAATAAAACCAATAGACTCATAGCTACGTAAATTTTACATATGGCTGAAAAATAAACCGTGAGTATATCATAAGCAGGACTTTCAAAAGTGTTCAATTAATAGAGAGGTGCAAAATTCGCTTTAATATTTAGTAACATGTTAGACGTCACTGTCTGTATCCACTTGAGANATTTTAAAGTACGAAATGGCATATTAGTAACAAATTAATGTTCCAAATATTTACAAATTTTTACTTGGCCGACAGATAAATAAAACCAATAGACTCATAGCTACGTAAATTTTACATATGGCTGAAAAATAAACCGTGAGTATATCATAAGCAGGACTTCCAAAAGTGTTANGCAGGACTTTCAAAAGTGTTCAATTAATAGAGAGGTGCAAAATTCGCTTTAATATTTAGTAACATGTTAGACGTCACTGTCTGTATCCACTTGAGATAAATTCATTCTTTCATTGGCTACTGACCACTACACGTCGTCATTTACCTGTGCGACCGCTTTACTGGAGATTGGGTGTTCAAACGTTCAGCTTTTACTATTGGCTGTATGTGTCCTCGGGATGTGCTACACAAGTTGTCGGCGAATGACACACGTGAAACGAACATATAGTATCTTGTAGTTTAGTCTGTACTCACACAATAACATGCATTTTGGAGGTCTCTATTAATGAAACGTGAGAATGCTAGATAACATGGCGCCGAAATAGACTCCACCACAGCCACCTACGAGCAGAAGTCACTTGTCGATTAGCTGTCGCCACTGGCAGAACTCATACTCCTGTTTGACCCGGCCACACAAAATCAAGCCGTCCAGAGGGATGAGCCTTGACTATTGGTTGTGTGTTGCGGGGTGTGTCGGAGGACCGCTATGTTACACTTGACACTTACATACATTCCTATGTCGCTGACCTTGCTACTGCATTCCAATGACGTCACGAATATTGTCGAGCGAAGACGTAGGGATGAAGCGAATATTGACATTTGGTTGGAAAAGTCTTCGCCGTCGGCAAGTTCAGTTCAGGTGTAACGTCGGAGNAGGATGAAGCGAATATTGACATTTGGTTGGAAAAGTCTTCGCCGTCGGCAAGTTCAGTTCAGGTGTAACGTCGGAGATTCTCGTGATTGCTTCAGTTACGAGCAAGCCAAATATTCGTGCATCCTTCCTTACTAAAAGTTGCACACCAACTTCCATTGGCACATTTTGATTGTTTTTATCGCCTCTAACGTAGCTTAAAGCCCTAACATTTAGCTATTTCAACAAATGAGATTTATGTCCCGATTGTAAAAATTCTCAGTTTCCTATCATATTTTTATGAAAAGTGTCCTACGGCATACAGTTTTGAAAACTTTAATTGTTATTATAATTACTGATATATAAATAAGTATCATATTGGGTGCTTATGTATAGTAAAAAAAAATATACACCAATTTATTTAAAGGTATTTTGTAGTGGAAATAATTATATTTTATGCCGGACATAATATTAAATTTGTGGTTTAACTGTTACAGGAATGGCGGTGTATATGCTCCACGCGGTAACCAAAGTTGTCTATTGTTCGGCGTGGGTGGTGATCAACTTCCACAACCCATTCTGTGCAATTATTTCAGCTACTGTACATTAGAAAATACCTACTACGCGTTGTGGCAACGGCACATTGCCCAATAGGAGAAACAATATTGCTTTTCTGTTTGTAGCCACTATAAATTACCCACAACGTGAAATAAGCATTCTGGTTTTATACCCTACGCGTTTATAAATGTTTAGGNTGTAGCCACTATAAATTACCCACAACGTGAAATAAGCATTCTGGTTTTATACCCTACGCGTTTATAAATGTTTAGGATAGCTTGGGTTAAGTTGGGTAAATTACATTTTAATTAATATTGCAATGGGGTTGAATGTCTAGGTCGAATGTCGCCATTGAGATGCATATGTCTGTCATGGAAAAATAAGACTTAACACGCTGAAATACTTTAAAAAGTCGAGTAACCTTTGGACGAGAAAATAAATATGTAAATATATTAGTTACATTTTTTATAGGTTACTTGTCTTATTTAAGTGTTNAACCTTTGGACGAGAAAATAAATATGTAAATATATTAGTTACATTTTTTATAGGTTACTTGTCTTATTTAAGTGTTATTTCGTGTTCAGTCTGGTTTTCTACGGCAGACATCTGTGTTGCAATGGCGAATGTTCAAAAATCTCCATCTAATAAATCAAGCTATGTTCACGAACATTTGTTAAAACAATTCACTTCGTTTAGTTAACTACAGCCCGCACAATGTGCAATAGGTAAAAACGGAATGCTCACAACATTTTGTGGGTATTTTTTGTAGTGGCCACAAAGCAAAAAGCAATATTGTTTCTGTTATTGGCAAAGTGAAAATGGCGTAATGCGTAGTGGTGATTTTAAAATGCTCAGTGGCCAAAATAATTGCACAGAACGCGTTGTGAGAGTTCAGTACCCACATTGCGTTGTGGGTACACTTTTCGGACAATGGGCGAATTCGGTGATTGCGAATAACACACACACATACATCATGTATATATATGGAACGTGACAGAGGAAGAGGATTATGTGAACTACACTACGCACTGTAGACGACAGTGTCCAATATGGAAAATCCCCTCACACGGTGGCTGATGCATTCGTTGTTCAAACTATATTTTTCAGTCGCATAAATAAATTCTGCCAACAACATGAAAAACGAACACATATATATTTTAGTACCCATCATAAGACCGAGAGTTATATTGATACAAGTACAGTTACTAAAAAAGTAATTTGATGGTTGGAACGCTGAACATGAAATTAGCAACAAGCTGGAACTTGGCTGTGTATGCATAGGAGGTGCGTGTAAGAAGCGCTCTTGGAGGTGACGAGCACGTGGTTGTTTGTTTTCAAGCAGAGCGCGGTGGACGGACAAACGCAGCTCCAAGTCTGCTGTGGCTACGTGTTTACTCTGGCCGCCTCCGCNAAATAATGCGAGGAGGATGGTGAGCTTGTTTTCCCGCAACTTCTCTCTCCGCAGTCTCCACGCGCATACAACTTTCGCGTTCTCTCTTCACGAGTCACTCCGCATTTTCACATGTGGTAAACATGCCGGACGTTGCCGTTGGTTGGCGGGTTTTCTCGGCGATCTCCCGTTTCCCCCGCCCTTTCATTCCGGCGCTGCTCCATACCCACCTAAATCACCCTCATCGGCTCTCAAGACCTCGATGTTAGGAGCCATCCCGATCTCTCCACTCACTCGCTCACTTCATTTGACGCACCCTGAAAAAATTCGCGCCAGTGAATGTACACTTTATAATGGCGAACCCTTGTCAGCAGTGAACGATCTCCATCGGTTCGAGTATTCATAGGGTCAACAAGACTACCTTGATGCTAAATAATAATGCGAATTTAGAAATCCGTAGGGATCACGGAATTTCTACCACTCACCGAACGCATTGACGCGTACCGAGCCGTTCATCGTGACATGCCTTCCCGTCGTTCAAGATCACCCCGCCGAAGACGGCGTCCTACTTTATGGTCACAGAGTAGTCAACTGCACAGATACGAAGTGACGTGGTAGTTATTTTAATGTGGGCGTACCCATTCTCTGACTGGCAGAGACATGAAGCATTGGAGGATTCTTTACTGGCAAAGCATAATTTTAAAAAACTCGCAAGTTTGTGTTAGGTCAGCTGTTGATCCTCACTTTACTTATCACCGTATCTGTAGCCTTCAGCTTAGGATACCAGATTTCTAGAGACCTGTATCATTCGCGTTTTTATTTGAGGACATATTAAACTTAAAAAAACTATTACTTTGTAGTACGTTTGCTATTAGACCATTATTTATTTGACACGCCCTGACAACCCTGCACCAATAAATGAAAGTTTCACAATCTTGTGCCCCAACCACGTGTTGTTCACTTACAAAGGGAGTTATTTAAAATATAGGCAGCAGCCAATGGAGAATCGATGCCGGCTCGAGTGTATACAGTACAGTGATTTTTAGCTTGACGCCAAAAAATAACGCGAATTTTGCAGGACCCCACCGATTCCCGTGAAAATATTCCTACGCATGCTATATTTCAATATATTACAGACGTATCATCAGTTCTCCTTTGCTTATTGACTACGTGCCATTGTAAGGAGTTATTTATTACTTTAATGGCCAATGACAATTAAATTTCCTCCGTTACTGTGAGTCTGTCATTCGCGATCAGATACCCAAGAAGCATAACACCTAAATAATCTAAATACGAAGGTTGAAATGAGCTGAATAATTATTAAATGTTTTGGCAAAAATCGGTTGTTAGAGCCTAGAGCCAATAATAAACTTGCAAAAAAAANAGCTGAATAATTATTAAATGTTTTGGCAAAAATCGGTTGTTAGAGCCTAGAGCCAATAATAAACTTGCAAAAAAAACCCTAATATTCTTTTAATATCCCAGCAAGAAGAAAACGAATGAATGACAACTGCTTTGTTGCCGATAAGACTACTGTCTCAATAAAAACTCAGAGGCGAAATAACGTGAAGGATCCTTTGATATGGGCATACCNAACCCTAATATTCTTTTAATATCCCAGCAAGAAGAAAACGAATGAATGACAACTGCTTGGTTGCCGATAAGACTACTGTCTCAATAAAAACTCAGAGGCGAAATAACGTGAAGGATCCTTTGATATGGGCATACCCTTTCACTGATTGGCTGTGTAAATTTCTGGAAACAGGCCTTGTGTCTGATTGGCTACAGAATGCTGTGGTAAGTTTCCAATTGGCTGGGCTACTGGCGCTGATTGACTGACTCTGTTCCAAAGATTTGCTGGCAAGTGTAGTTATGTTGCTAGCATGTGCGGCTAGAGTTTGCTGTAAAGCAGCTGTTTCATCTCTGCACACTTATGTGCACTGTGACCCTGCATCTTGTACGTCCAAGATCGTTCCCTTCTGTTATGTCCAGTTACCACACCAACTTCCTAAAGTGAGCAAATTTGAAACCATGGTTACATTTTACTTTCAGCCAATTTATATCCGTCCACCTCTAGTTTATCTAAACACTGCCACATGTGTAATTAGCACAGTATATTTATTTTATCATGATCAAAACCAAACGTAAGAGGCCACAATGAAATGTATTTATTGGTTATTATATCTAATGACATTGCCTCACAGAGTGCTCACTTTACTTTGAGCAGCCTATAGGTAGAGACAGGTGCATTTCGTGAAAATATTTATGGCCATTCTCGACTTCAATATCCTACTTGCAAAATCACAACTTCCATTGGTTGTTGGCCGCATGCGTACGTGAGAAGACATGTTCTTATTTGACTGGGACAATCGAAATACAGTATTCCATTACTGAACGTCTATGATTCGCGGACAGACACTTGAGACACAAGAAATTTAAAATCATCCAACCACGAACGTGCATATTAAAAAATAGTATTTTGTAGTACAACTGGTCTTGAAATATTTTCGCGAAGAACACCTGTTCTTACCCATAGCTGGAGACTTGAAAAATTCGCGAGTTCAATGACCTACAGGCAAGACTCTATAGTCTTATGTACATATATGCCGATATAAACTACACATTGGTTGTCTGCCGTCACAGTGGAAGGCAAAGATTGGGCCAGCCTTCTCCATGAGGTGTCAAACACCACGTGGACCAATGGTTAATATTTTATTAGCACACATGTTTTGAATTGTAGCTTGTCCTGAAATGAATCCACAAGTTTTTCAGGTGTGTTCCTATAGCAATTAATAACCTGTGTGCAGAACGTCTGTGAACTTCGCAGATTCCGAGAAAAGTTACAATTCATCAAGAATGTTCCAGTGTTACTTCCATTCCTGAACAACGTATGTTAGCACACGCTCTCAACGCGAGTAAATTGGGATACTTTATTGTTTCATATAGCGATCCACGTCGGTTCCATTTTATTATCCTAGAACCAATATTCTGCTTTCCCTTTCCTTTATCTTTCTTTCTTTTTTATTTCTCGTTCTTTTGCAGGTGTTCTCGTGTCTACATCAGAAGACGGTGATGTTGGAGACAATGGTTACAGACAACAAAAAATCGTGATAAATTTTTTATGCACCATAACTTTGATAACCATCTAGTTTGTTATCCTTTTAGGATTGTATGATAAATTCTTTCACTCGGCCAAGGTATTTTCAGTCCAATCACAAACGTTCCGAATCGTCATAGGCCCAATGAAATGGGAAAATAGCTGCATACAGGCGTGAATGCCACTATCTAAGAAACTGCCGAGCATTAGTACGGTACTTTGAATTCCAGAAAACCGCCAACAATTTCCGTATCTACAAATAGTACAAGTTCTGTAGGAATTTGCACAAAATCACTTTTCGTTTCCTAGTATAAGTTCCTCAAAAACAATAACTAGAGTCCCGGAAATTTATAGAATTCGTTTGAGGACAAGTAGAACTTCAAGCACGTGTAGTTTTGAGTTTCTACTAGTATTTTACTACTGTTTGCAAGACACGTCCCACACTGCTTTAAACCAATAACGAAACAGCACGGATTAAAGGTGCGAATCATGTGCTAGCGGGTCTGGGGTTTGACTGGAACAACAGCCGCTCAACGAACAACTAACTGAGGCTCGAGTACACAAAGTATAGTGGAGTGTAGTTTTCTGCAGAATGAACTCGTGAAGTTCCTAGCAATAACCTCTTCCAGAGTAGTCCCTGGAAAAAAAGCAAACTGACACGTGTCATGTGGATGCTAAGCCGATCAGCTCAGAAGCGAGACGTCCCGCGCCGGAGTGAGGGAGAAGGACGGTGGTTTGTTATGCCCTTCACTGGATTACGACGGTTTTAATTTTTCCACCTGAGAGCTCCTAATCACTAAGCGAAAACATTAAAAAATCAATAACTTTTGGACAGGTCTGAAAACCTTTTAGTTAATAAGCGACACGAAATAATACCTGCGTGTGTGAGAAATTCTTCTAAATTAGTTATCTGACCAATTGGTACACGAGAAACGTTTATCCTGGCAAAGAGAGCATATAAAAGAAAAGGAACAAAGAAAATATTCCCTCGTTTTCATTTATGTCATAGTTGTGAAAGTTATTGTTTTATAGTTTATCTTTGTCAATGTTAACTTCAAACTAGCGGTAAAAAAGAAACAATCATGAGAAATCAATGTAAATTAACTATATTTAATTAAATATGCAAATAAAAAAAATTAAACTCTATATGTTGAGGGAAAAAANTCAACTGTATATGTCGAGGGAAAAAAGTTTATCGTAAATAGTATTTCACATTTTCCCGGTAAAGTTATTCTCATTTTCAGAACTAACCCATGATTTTACTAACTCAGAAAGTATCTAATCTCACTGCTAAGAAACGAAGCAATGTTGAATTTAATTTGACATCTGTGTCCACAATANAACTCAGAAAGTATCTAATCTCACTGCTAAGAAACGAAGCAATGTTGAATTTAATTTGACATCTGTGTCCACAATACATTGGTGGCATTCTCTTAAGGCTCCAGAAAGTCACTTTAAGAGTTTACAAGAACTCCATAAATGTACGTCTTTAGTATTCCTGGCCAGAACATTTGCAATTACAAATAGTCNTTTAAGAGTTTACAAGAACTCCATAAATGTACGTCTTTAGTATTCCTGGCCAGAACATTTGCAATTACAAATAGTCACCTGCTATATCAGGTTTATTTGAAACATGTCATATTTTAAAAACACAACAAATACACACGATAGTGATAACTATTCACGAATTATATTTTAATACAAATGTATAAGAACTGAATTTCTGCAGGTTAATTTGGTAACAAGCTAGACTTTTAAATAGTTTGTGTGATAAAGCCTCAGTCAAATTGTTCATTTGCTGATTCTTCATTTAACCGCAAGTCAGCTAGCACGGGGTTTGTGCTTTTATTTGCAGCTAGGTTCAATGTTGACACAAATAAGTCCACAACTTATCTTACCAAGTGGCAGAGAAGATGAATTTCCGCGGTAAATTTTATGATGACTCTTTCCAAATATTAAACTGACTGTACGCATATCTGAAATATTTTATTTTATTTGGCCAATTAGGACCCTGATAATGTAAAGTAAAACGTTTGTGATTGGTTTGCAAAGACAGAAACAGAGTCAAATGTTTGACGATGCAAAATGAAAAGAATTAACTATTCTGAGTTTTATCGAAGATATTTTGGTTCAAAATTGTTTCGCGATTTCACCGTGCCTCTAATCACGCGGTATCTGTCTGTCTCGCATTTGTGAGATCGCAGGCTCCATTTCCTTTTTTTTTTAGCAAGTGCTAATGCAGTTCCTTTAGGGATAATATCCTCACGTCATCAACTTACAATTTCGGGCAGTGTCCATTCGCAGCAAACAAAAGTTAATCAAAATTATTTCTAAATGATCTTGGTTAAAGAAACGTTAACATCACGAATATATTTCAAGACAGGTTCTATTTGAAAATACTTATACAGATATCTTCGTAGTATGTAATTNCGTTAACATCACGAATATATTTCAAGACAGGTTCTATTTGAAAATACTTATACAGATATCTTCGTAGTATGTAATTGGTTTATTTTCGGCGATACGCCTCGTAAGTGCTTAGCAGCATAATGCAGATGTTCACAATAACGTATTATGTCTTCTGGCTTACACACGTGTCCATTCAATACGGTGGCACAACAGACTTCGTAAAATCAATCAAAATTCCGTTTCACTTGTATTGATGATAAGNGTGTCCATTCAATACGGTGGCACAACAGACTTCGTAAAATCAATCAAAATTCCGTTTCACTTGTATTGATGATAAGATTTTCGAAGTACATGTTCTGCACGACTTTGCACCAGTAGTAAGCATTCTGCACATGGGTGTCTCAGTACCGAGTGGTCGAGTCATACAAGAGGAATTCAGACTGCACCAGCAGTCAACGAATAATTTGCACGTGCTCTGGTTGGTACGGCTAAGAAGTACTTTAACATGCAACTGAGGTATATGACAAAACCGCTATGTTCTTGGCAGATCAATCACATAGGGTCTCCTTTAGACGACCAGAATTCTCATTGGCCGAATGAAATAGGATAGTAACTTCATGCATGCATGCCAGCCAGTAACGAATGAAAACTATCGGGCATGTGTACCGTACGTTGACAACTAGGAAAGTCAACTTTTCCCGTGATATTGTATGGCTAGAGACATGAAGCAGTAGCTGATTAGTGTCGGGAAGAGCTAGAGTTCAATAATTCGTACGTTCATGTTACTTTATCAATTGGTCAATGCGCTTTTTGACACCTCCTGTGGAATCCCGATCTAATAACAAGCATGCAACAAAATGCAGGCGAAAACATCGCCTGCCACTCTGGCAACAAGCAACCAATGAGAAAATGGTATCTGCAGAATTGCATATTAGTTTGGAGTCTATCCTACAGGTCATTGAACTCGCGAATTCTTCACGTCCCTCGGTATGGTCTGTACCTAGCGGCACCTGTTTTCCGCGAAAAGATTTCAGGAGAATTTATGTCCCAANTCACGTCCCTCGGTATGGTCTGTACCTAGCGGCACCTGTTTTCCGCGAAAAGATTTCAGGAGAATTTATGTCCCAACACTTTTTCGTTCAAAACCGCTTTCGTGATTGGATCATTTGAATTTTGACGCACCTTTTCTGTATGCCGACGAATCACGGAGAGTCAGTATCGGAGAACATGATTCTGTTTGGCTCGCTCAGGCAACAGACTAACTTCACACAAAGATAAGCGGGCAATAGCCAAAGTAAGTCTACACGTGTGCACATAAGGTAATGAAGTCTAGCCTCNACTTCACACAAAGATAAGCGGGCAATAGCCAAAGTAAGTCTACACGTGTGCACATAAGGTAATGAAGTCTAGCCTCCGTGTAAATATTTCCGCGAAAAACCGCCGGCCTTATCTCCGCCTCCAACCGGTGGAAAGATGAACGTGTACACATATAACAGTGAAGTCTATCTTGTAAACAAATTATTTCATGAAAATTACGTGTCTGTATGCATCTTTAATCACAGTTTCATTATTCGGTGTTAGTAGTATGTGTTGGTGTTACAAGCAAGACAGAAGAAGATGACGTACGAGGTCGAAGTCGATGCTAGCAGTTTCGCCTCTGTGGTGCCAGCTGTTCTACGCCGCAGCCACATGTGGTGGCGAAGGGCACCGGCGTGCAGGGTGACTCACCCTGTGCACACTTGCCTCGCGTCGCCAGACAATGCTGATGACGCAAGCGCATCGCCTAAATTGTATGCGGAACATATCGCGTTTCCGGGGCACTTATTTACCATGCTGAAAACCTCTATCTCCCCGGATCAATATGGCAGTGTGCAGGGTTGCCGTATTGTGTAAACACGCGACTAGGACGGGTGGGGATCTTGCTGGAGGGGCCAAGACCCATGGTGAGGGCGGTAACTACAGAAGGACGGAGGGGAAGGGGTGGTGTCTGCCACGTAATCAAGTTGACGGCCGCAGGAATCGAAGCGCTGATTATTTCCCGTTTGCCGACGAAGAGCGAGTGTCTGCGGAGAGAACGCGGAAGAAGAGACGCCAGGGCGGTCCCGCACAGCCGGGGGTTTCGGCAATCCGGCAATATTAAAATTCTGTTGCATCCCGTCAATTGAAAAGAGAAATTAATCGGGCAGAAAGGCAATCTGCGAGGTCGCGGGCGCTCGCCGCCTTCGACAAGGATTGATAACGGCAGGCGGGCTTGTCGGGGGCGGCGCCGGAAGGCAGCAGCCGAAGGAAGAAGTTAATAATAAAAGCGGCGTAGGGCCGGGGCTGCTCCGCCTTGCCGCCAAGGACAACACAACTCCTGCGCGTCCTTCACCAGGACCTCGCTGCTCGCAGCAGTTGCCTGAGATGACACGCTGTAGTGGAAGTAACACGAGCACTTCGCTACTCTCCGCAGTCCCCTCTGTACTACAGCCTCAACTGTTCCTTCGCTCACTACCACCTTAGTAGCAACACGCCTTTTCTCTAGAAACAGCCCCTGTCAAGTTGTACTTCAACACACTTAAGAGCACGTGTCACGCGCCGTATTCAACATTTTATTCATTTATTCCTTATTCCATTTTAAGAATATTTATTTTAAAATGCGACAATAGAAGCTTAAAAAATTACTTTACCCTTCNTTTATTCCTTATTCCATTTTAAGAATATTTATTTTAAAATGCGACAATAGAAGCTTAAAAAATTACTTTACCCTTCGTTACAAATATAATACATGATCTATTAACGCATATATACCTAACAGTAAAATTTATACCAAATTTGATATATTAATTGATTCTCGCCTTTTAATGACAGCCAGAGTACACCTATTAACTATCANTAAATTTATACCAAATTTGATATATTAATTGATTCTCGCCTTTTAATGACAGCCAGAGTACACCTATTAACTATCAGGTAAAACATTTGCAAATAACTATGAAATGTAATGCTTCTATAATAAAACATTTTCATTAGTGACCCTAACTCGCCTGTTATGACTACAGACCTGAAAAATTTGCAAGTTCAATGACCTGCAGGCTAGACTCTACTGTCGTATGCACAAATATGCCTGTGTCAACTGTGCATTGGTTGTCTGCTGTCACAGTGGAAGGCGACGATTGGGCCATCGTTATCCAAGAGGTATCAAACACAGTGTGGACCAATGACTAAAGTTATATAAAAACACGTATTTTGAATTATAGCGTATTCTTAAATAAATCCGAGAATTTTTCAAGTCTCTAGTCATGTCATTAAAACGAATAATTTATCTATAATGGGTGATTCGGCCCCTTAAATTCAGATCCACTTTTGCAATTGGAAGGTTTGATTTACTGCACGTCTTATGTGCCTGTCCGCCAATCACAGGCATTCAGTACCGGAGTGACGTAATTCTCATTGGCCCAGTCAAATACCACACTGTCTTTGACGAAGGCACGTGGCTAACAGCAGAAGGAAAACTGAAGACGTGCAAGTTGGATATTAAAATATAGTTTCCTTGGAATTCTTTTCGCAAAAATAAAGTGCCCATACACCTTAGTGATTAGCAAGTTTTGTCCTTGCCAAGGTAGCGNCTTGGAATTCTTTTCGCAAAAATAAAGTGCCCATACACCTTAGTGATTAGCAAGTTTTGTCCTTGCCAAGGTAGCGTGTGATTCAGTGCTTGTTCTCGTGTTGATTTTCTATTAGCCCAGAGTAATCCACAGCATTTATAATTAACTATGATCAAATCTCAAAGTTATTCAAACATACGAGAGTTTTNTTAGCCCAGAGTAATCCACAGCATTTATAATTAACTATGATCAAATCTCAAAGTTATTCAAACATACGAGAGTTTTAAATCTACAATTGTCTCAAATCAAGTCGTACAAATTTAGTCTTTACTTATCAAGGACAACTGATTTTCAGTGAAAACAGAGCAACGCATGACCGTTTTCAATTCCTTGCCGGCTTTCCAACTACTTTTCTTTGTTTATTGACCTTTTGTATTGTTAAAATATTATTTATTATCTGAATGTTCAATCAGAATTGCGTTACTCNTTTCTTTGTTTATTGACCTTTTGTATTGTTAAAATATTATTTATTATCTGAATGTTCAATCAGAATTGCGTTACTCCGATTACTACAGGTGTTTTATTCGCGGGCAGACACTTCAACCAGGTATCACGTAAACAATCGAATCACGTAAGTGGTTCGAATATTAAGTGTTAAGAAACACAAATAGTTGTGAAATATTTTCTCGAAAATACGGTATCTTTTCTTATCGGTACGGCCACCTGTTATTCGCGTAAAGATTTACGCGAATAACANATTTTCTCGAAAATACGGTATCTTTTCTTATCGGTACGGCCACCTGTTATTCGCGTAAAGATTTACGCGAATAACAGGTGCCTCTATTTATTGGTACATTTGTCTTTTATAACCAGTTTCATTTTCTTGTACTAACATTACCATAGATGGGTGTTGTTGAGGGGTTCGGTGACAGACATTTACACTTGTTTGTTTATCTGTGAGCTAGCTGCAGACATCTCGTCTTGTAATCGGGCTGCATAAGCACCCGGTGTTTCCCACACAAGGAGCTTGCTCGACGTCGGGTCGTGCTGTGTTACGGCTCGCAATGACGTCAGTATGCATGCACCGGAGTTCCTGTGCGTAGAGACCATCTACAACTTCAGGAACAGTGGTCAAGCTGGTTGCTGACCATCCAGGCGCCATCGTCCCCTCTGTCCTTCGCACACAGGACTCGCCCCCTTCTCTGCTCTACACCGTTACTTGTTGCTACAGAAGATGGCTTATCGCGGGGAAAGTTAACTGTTTCCTATCATTGAACGTACTGTACACATGTCTGACAGTTTTCTCTCGTCATCTGCTGTCGTGCATGTATGACGCTACTGTCTCATTTCATTGATACTCTTCAAGCAGAACGTCCGTGAGAAGTCTGCAGAGAACTTGGCCGAGTTGAAACATCAACTTACATTAATAAAATTTAACTCACTTACAGTGTAAATTGAAGATATGGTGGCTCAAAATTTTTTTCGCGATTTTATAGTATCTCTGCTATACTTACTGCCTAGCATTATGTAAAAATGTGCAGATTACATGTTTTAACAATTAAGCTGCCGTTGCATTCGTAACCGTATTTACAAAACATCGTGCTCATTTGAGCATGTATCTCTTTCAAACCCAGTACACATAGTTGATTGCATACTACTCTGAAAGGTAATATTTGGCCGGTATTGTTGGTGCGCTGCGAAGCTCACTACCCAATTGCCTTTAATGTGGGTAAGTGATCAGTGAATCGCCCTGCTGCTCTACGTTATCAGTTATTCATATCACNTGCATGTATGACGCTACTGTCTCATTTCATTGATACTCTTCAAGCAGAACGTCCGTGAGAAGTCTGCAGAGAACTTAGCCGAGTTGAAACATCAACTTACATTAATAAAAATTAACTCACTTACAGTGTAAATTGAAGATATGGTGGCTCAAAATTTTTTTCGCGATTTTATAGTATCTCTGCTATACTTACTGCCTAGCATTATGTAAAAATGTGCAGATTACATGTTTTAACAATTAAGCTGCCGTTGCATTCGTAACCGTATTTACAAAACATCGTGCTCATTTGAGCATGTATCTCTTTCAAACCCAGTACACATAGTTGATTGCATACTACTCTGAAAGGTAATATTTGGCCGGTATTGTTGGTGCGCTGCGAAGCTCACTACCCAATTGCCTTTAATGTGGGTAAGTGATCAGTGAATCGCCCTGCTGCTCTACGTTATCAGTTATTCATATCACCATTCACAGAACACAAAACCTACACCTTTATGTTGTGATAGGGAAACGAGTATTTTGTCATTATGAGTGCATTACCGACAAAAATAAATTCTTGTTTGCAACACACGTAAACCTAAATAATTTGGGAAAGAAACTGTAACTATGCGTTTGAAGGGTTAACTTTGAGTAAACCAGTCAGATGGCAAAACNTACCCAATTGCCTTTAATGTGGGTAAGTGATCAGTGAATCGCCCTGCTGCTCTACGTTATCAGTTATTCATATCACTATTCACAGAACACAAAACCTACACCTTTATGTTGTGATAGGGAAACGAGTATTTTGTCATTATGAGTGCATTACCGACAAAAATAAATTCTTGTTTGCAACACACGGAAACATAAATAATTTGGGAAAGAAACTGTAACTATGCGTTTGAAGGGTTAACTTTGAGTAAACCAGTCAGATGGCAAAACCNTAAATAATTTGGGAAAGAAACTGTAACTATGCGTTTGAAGGGTTAACTTTGAGTAAACCAGTCAGATGGCAAAACCCCTTCTTCATCGAAATGCAATAAATAAACAAAGGAATGCTGAACGTGAGCACATAGTCTATTTAAGTTTTGAAAGACCTAAATAATAGTTAGAAGTCCCGACAATTTCGCGGATTCATTTGGCAGCAGGCTAGTCTCCATATTCGTTTGAATACTAAAGACTCATCTAGTTGTTGTTCATTGGCTGATGCTTTAGTTTAACCCCAGACCAGGTAGCACGGGATTCTGTTCTTGTATTGTTACAAGTTATTTACCGGTAGGAACATCTGGATTTCCCAAAAAGATTTCACTGATACTTATATTTAAAAACACATTGGTTCATATACACTTCCNGTAGGAACATCTGGATTTCCCAAAAAGATTTCACTGATACTTATATTTAAAAACACATTGGTTCATATACACTTCCGTGGTTGGATAAATAACTTGTTACACGCATTATTAGGCCGCCTTTTTATCGCGATAAGATTCACGCTGTGGCTTAACTTCAGTATTTACAGTATCGTAGCAAATTAAATCTGATGAACCAGTCAAGAAAGATATTATCTTTCCACAAAGGCAGCTGGCCAATAACCAATTAAATATTCCGATATGCTCGTAGGGTGTTGAAATCTATCGTTATTGGAACTCTTTTCGTGAATATCAGGCGGCGGTAATAATAATACATAGAGACCTGCAAAATTCGCGAGTTCAATGACCTGCAGGCTAGACTCTACAGTCTTATGTACAAATATGCAGATATTGACTGCACATTGGTTGTCTGCTGTCAGAGTGGAAGGCGACGATTGGGCCAGCATGACTAAAGTTGTATAAACACACGTGTTTTGAATTCAAGGTTGTCTCAAAATGATTCCTTGAATTCTTCAGGTCTCTAATAATACAGTACATGGATGATAGTCTGAAGGGAANAAGGTTGTCTCAAAATGATTCCTTGAATTCTTCAGGTCTCTAATAATACAGTACATGGATGATAGTCTGAAGGGAAGTTTGCCTCTGAAGGAACTGCTGAGTGATTGGTTTGCAGAGTCCCGGCAGGTCTAGACGTCAATTAAGTAAGAGTCTACTTGAGAAGTTGGATAATGTTCATTACGACTGAACCACGTGCTTGCCAGTAAGCATTCAGTTTAAATGCTACATGAAAATGTCAGTACTTAATGGATATTCTGTCTAAATACTTTTTCAAGAATTCCACGTAAGGAAGATTTAAATATACTACTTACACTCCTGCAGTTTTCCTCCCGTTATTTGCCGCGTGACTTCGCCGAAGACAGTGTGGTATTTGACTGAGCCAATGACAAGTATATTACTCCGGTACCAAACGCCTGTGATTCGTGGGCAGGCAGATAGACGCGTAGCAGTTGAAACTGTCTAATCGCGCAAGTGTATCGCAGTCAGAGGGTTTTGAAATACATCTGGACAAGGAATATTTTCGGGAAAATCAGGTGGCGCTAACTATTAATAATGTTTGGAAAGCAGTGGTTGGTCGAGTGCAGAACTAGGCTGCGAAGTAGTATGTGAGGCACCTTCCCTGCCCGGCTTGCTGGCCGGCTGACGCCGAAGGCGCTACCACGGAATGTCTATTGTGTAGCCGTGGGGTCACCCGGGGGCGGGTATCGCACTCACGCTCCATTAGACGTNGGGGGGCTATCGGGAAGCCATCAGCACTGACCGCGGTCGCCCCATGCTGACCACACTTCGTTATCCCGCCGGCAATGGATGGCTGTCATTTCTCAGCGGCCGCCAACAACTTGCGATCCATTGTCGCACTATCTCCACCGCAATAATAACGTCTGAAACAAGCCGCCGTGAAAAATGGCGCGCACTCTTTGTTCGCGCCACCTTCGCACATGTGTGTCTCTCCCCCACACACACGCTCCCTTCAAAAATGGCACCGGCGATATTTCATCCTCATTACCACGTCCACCTTGGCTCTGATTCGCCACTTGCGCTGCTTCGGCAAGTCCTCTTCATCACGGCAACTGAACTGGAGGACTTGTGACAGCTGTCCTCTGGTCACGTATACGATATGTCCGAATTATTGCCAAAATATGCACATGTTCAAGGAGCATGGAAGGAGATGTGGCAGGTATGGCTTAAGGCTCCCGCCTACCTGGCGTTTGTACTGAGTTGGATAGTGTCGAAAATACGCGTTTTCCCACGAAACTATTAAACGTTATTCCGATGTGCTCATCTACAGAAGAGGAAACACGCACTTCAGACATGGATTGTTGACTGCTTTCAAGGCGTCACAGAAATCTGAAACACCCTTTCAGAGCACTCCCACATAACTAATAACAAGTTTTTATAAGCGTTGCATTTCAGATAAATACGCAAGGCATACATGCATAAATATTCAAAGGCCTTGCTCAGAACCTCGAAACAGACTTTCAATCAATAATATGATTGGGTCACATATTAAAGTCCCACAGATACACNGCCTTGCTCAGAACCTCGAAACAGACTTTCAATCAATAATATGATTGGGTCACATATTAAAGTCCCACAGATACACACAGTACAACGAGAACACTACACGGCAGTTCAGAGCCTTGCTCTTAGTGGCGATGGTGCACTTGATGTACGTGACANACAGTACAACGAGAACACTACACGGCAGTTCAGAGCCTTGCTCTTAGTGGCGATGGTGCACTTGATGTACGTGACAGTGTCGCCCTTATGGTTTCCGCACTTCTCTGGCTCAGACTCGAAAAAATAGCTGCACTAAGACGAGGTCATCAGAGTCAGAGCAAGTTGCTCGAAGACCCAGGAGCGAGGACGGGATAGGACATAGCCAGTAGTCAGCTATCACAATAGCATTCTCCTTGAGTGATTTCTTGGAAAACATATATCAGAATGGCCCGACCGGGATCCAAACCTAAATCCTCTCGAGTGCAAGGGGCCGCGGTGGCGCAGTCGTTAGACTACTTGCCTCTCACGAATGTGAACCGGGTTCGATCCCCGATGGGATCGCCCCCGGATTTTCCTTTGTGAGAATCCTGCTGGACGATGCCACTCGTCGGCAAGTTTTCTCGGGGATCTCCCGTTTTCCCAGCTCTTGCATTCCAAGTGTTGGCAAGTCAAGCTTACACTTATAGCATTATTTTCTCGCTGGATTTGGGGCCACTGACAACTTTTCGGTGCCAGCCACACGGCATGAGCTGATTTTTTTCTTCATAAACTACAAATGTTATATTTACAACCTGAGGAATCAAGTAAACACATAGTAAGAAAACTTTATGGGTTTATTTGCGTGTACAATATTATCAATANTTACAACCTGAGGAATCAAGTAAACACATAGTAAGAAAACTTTATGGGTTTATTTGCGTGTACAATATTATCAATACTTTTTTTGAATATTTTGTTAAATAAATTTTAACAGCACAACCAACATATCATGGAAAAGAGCTAATATTTTTTGAACCAACATATCTTCTAAAACACTCTAAAGTTTAGTCTTTCATGATTGGACGAACAAGGTTCTGNTTACAACCTGAGGAATCAAGTAAACACATAGTAAGAAAACTTTATGGGTTTATTTGCGTGTACAATATTATCAATAATATTTTTGAATATTTTGTTAAATAAATTTTAACAGTACAACCAACATATCATGGAAAAGAGCTAATATTTTTTGAACCAACATATCTTCTAAAACACTCTAAAGTTTAGTCTTTCATGATTGGACGAACAAGGTTCTGACTCGGCTTAGTTGTTGGCAGACCAATCACGAACTTTCTGCTTTATAGTATCAGAATCCTCATTGGCCCAGTGAAATGGGTTTAGTATCTTCGTACACGCATGACGGCCAATACGGAAAGAAAACTGTCGGAGATGTGAAAAATACGTTGAATTCTAGCAAACAGGCAACTTTTCCCACGAGAATCCATCATCTGTACAGAGACCCTGTCATTTCGCGCAATAATTTTGAGACAGACTAGGCGCCATAAAAGTATTTGTTATCTTGATGTGTTTCATCTCCGCTCATGCGACAATTCATGCAGGACTTTGCACCAGTTTTTGAGAAAAGATTTCACGACTAGTTGTATTAAAAACATTTTAGCTAAGGATAAATTTTCGTGACTGGATTATTTACGTGTTACGCTTCTTACGGGCGAGCCTGCGAATCACAGACGTACACGATCGGGACAAGCTAATTATGATTGGCCATTCAAGTAAAAAAATGTATTTCGTCAAAAACAGGCGGCCAGTAAGCAAAATAAAACGAAAACGTCTGATATGCCCGTGTTGCATTGAAATTTAGCATGAACTGAACTATTTCCGCGTAAATCGGCTGTCCCTAGTAATATTAGACCTACAGCACTCTGATAGCTTTGGCCTAGTTTGGCCGCGGCCAATGAGATAATATGTTCTATTTGATGAAATATAAGACTGTGAAGTGTGGCATGGAGCTTTTTATATAACGCGAAGTTATAGTGTCTCTAGGGCTATATCTTGTCCCGACAGCATGGCATCATCCGTCACACATTTACACTAAGCTGATGAACAAAATATTAATTGCTGATATATTTTTGACAGTAAGAATTAAATATAATATTTGCAAAAGGAACGATTGAAAAAAAAAAAAAGCTTTGAGCATGTGTTAGTACATGCTGGGCTGGTGAAAACATCCGTACTTAGTTTGTGGTTGGAATTTTCGTAAAGGAGCTGTCACAATCTATTAATACACGAATTTTCGTACTTGAAATTGTGTATACGTTTTACATTAAAAAATATATTAGTTTTACAACAAATATGCTAAATAATAGTGTCCAAAACACAAACATGTAATAATGGTTGGCAACGTTCAAGGAAGCTGAATTAAAAGAATGCCACCAAAACACACACCAACTACGATACCATTACACAGTAGATGGATGCACGTAGACTTTGAAATGGGTGTACCCACTTACTGATGAGCTGTGCTACTCTCTGGGAACGGGCCTGATGTCTGATTGCATACTGCGTGCTAAGAAAGGTTTCCTATTGGCGGAGCCGCCGGCTGGCAAGTAAGTTGCTAGGCGCTGATTGTCGGACAGAGTTCCGACATGTTGCTGGCAAGTCACGCCATATTGCTGGCGCGTACACAGCTGAAGTCCGCATAATAAGCTGATATTTCTCCTCTGTATGCTTAAGTACTCTGCAATTTTATCTNAGCTAAGGATAAATTTTCGTGACTGGATTATTTACGTGTTACGCTTCTTACGGGCGAGCCTGCGAATCACAGACGTAAACGATCGGGACAAGCTAATTATGGCCATTCAAGCAAAATAAAACGAAAACGTCTGATATGCCCGTGTTGCATTGAAATTTAGCATGAACTGAACTATTTCCGCGTAAATCGGCTGTCCCTAGTAATATTAGACCTACTGATTATCTGAAGTCACTGGTATTGCAATAACAAAAAGAAAAACCTTTTGCCAAAAATAATTTATTACTTTTATAAATTATGTTAGTGCGCATGGAACTCAAAAATTTTGGATATGTGTGCTTTTTTTCAATAACGGACTTTCTACAGAATTTCATAGAAATTTCTGTGAATTCATGGAACCTTTCCATAAATTTGCTAAATAGTTTTTGTTTTCTACCGGTTGAGAAAGAGATTGCGAGAAATATGTTATTTTTTAATCTGACGTTCCTTGGAATGACTGACTTATGAAATCACGCGAATGTATGTCAACGATAACTCGGTACATAGGCTAATACTTAGTAAACACATCCGAATTTTATAGTTTCATACCATGCCATGTGGTTATATCATAAATAGAGACCTCAGAAGGTCGCAGTTGCAATGACCTGCAGGCTAAACTCTACAAAATTATGCACAAATATGCCTGTGGTAACTGTGCGCAGGTTGTCTGCTGTCACAGTGGAAGGCGACGATTGGGCCATCGTTATCCAGGAGGTGTCAAACACCGTGTGGACCAATGACCAGAGTTTTATAAACACACATGTTTTGAATTCTAGTTTGTCCCAAAATGAATGCGCTAATTCATCAGGCCTCTAATTTTAAATTGTAGCGATTTAAATATATATATATGTAAAGAGAATTATTTCGTAAATCAAAACATATTCAATCTAATTAAAAATAATTTCGTATTTTAACAGTTGATCATGCAGATAATTAATTTACGTAGATATATTTTTGTGTGTCCGCTATCCGTGCTACATTTAGCCAGTTCTCCACACTGGGAAAGAAACGGTTATCTTCTGCATGTTATGGAAATTAAAACATACATCAGGTTGCTAATATAGATATGTTACTACACACGATAGGAACTTCACTACGCAAATGAATAGTTTCTGAAAAAAATATAGGAAGGCTGCTAGAGTATATAGAAAAATAAACCTTCCCGTTTCGTTTTTTCTCAGACTGTATACAATTGTAAATCAAACTATGGTAAGCCATAAAACCGTGTACGATTTATATGGGCGATACACTTATTTTAACCCTTTAAGANTCTAGTTTGTCCCAAAATGAATGCGCTAATTCATCAGGCCTCTAATTTTAAATTGTAGCGATTTAAATATATATATGTAAAGAGAATTATTTCGTAAATCAAAACATATTCAATCTAATTAAAAATAATTTCGTATTTTAACAGTTGATCATGCAGATAGTTAATTTACGTAGATATATTTTTGTGTGTCCGCTATCCGTGCTACATTTAGCCAGTTCTCCACACTGGGAAAGAAACGGTTATCTTCTGCATTGTATGGAAATTAAAACATACATCAGGTTGCTAATATAGATATGTTACTACACACGACAGGAACTTCACTACGCAAATGAATAGTTTCTGAAAAAATATACGAAGGCTGCTATAGTATATAGAAAAATAAACCTTCCCCTTTCGTTTTTTCTCAGACTGTATACAATTGTAAATCAAACTATGGTAAGCCATAAAACCGTGTACGATTTATATGGGCGATACACTTATTTTAACCCTTTAAGACCCACTTTAAAGCGAATTATTGTGAAATGTCCCACATATATAATGCTGTGAATGAAAGAACTAACTGTACGTTCGCGTGAAAAAGTCCGCGAATGTACGGAAGCTTTGAAGAATGAGCGAAGTCTCCCAACACGGATGTCGTTACTAAACGCGAATCGTTTGACAGAAACGCAGTGGTTTGGAAACCACTGACTGCACAGCTGTGCCGATACTTACCTGGCAGGAGCGTACGTTTGAGATGCGCATGCAGCGGCCAACAAAACTGCCGATGTTTTCTTACCTGAAACAGACAAACAAATTGAGTAAAATATAAACTTATTATTAACAGTGTAAAAAAAAGGTATTTTAAAAATTGTACAGCTACCGACGTTAATTTAAGTCGCTAGAATTTGACTGATTTTTTTTTTAAGTTTGCGTTACATTACAATATCCGAATCTTTTAAAAACACTTGCGACAATGTTACTTTGCCAGCAGTTTTCGTGACGTTTTCTGCAACGTAATATTACGTCAGCAACATCTAAAGTGAGAATTACTCAAATGAACAGGTTGAAATGTACATTATTCTACGTAGGAAAGAACATTTAATTAGGACTCTTCAACTCGGCATTGTATTGGCAGAGAGTCGGCCAGTAATGAACGTTGAACAGTTTCTTTAAAATTGTTTGGCACTGTGTGAATGTGCAGGACGGTTGTAATTGGAGATGCAGAGAACGACAAAATGATGGACATGCAGCCGTGAATTTAGGCGACTAACTTCTAGTTTGTCTCAATTTTCAGGAAATTGTTCCGCACTCAAAGTGTTAAATATGTACGTTTTTAGTGTCTGAATATGCAATATATATTGATACTTGGAAATTTCGCGGATTACTTTGGCAGCAAGCTAGATTCCATGATCCCATGTGTAGTCAAGCCTCAGTTAACTGTTCATTGGCTGTTGCTTCAATTTAACTGGAGACCACATATCATGGGAAACAGGTGTTGCCAAAACATAACGCGAAATTGGAATGTATATAGAAATGGTTCCAGTTTAAGGACCATGCCTAAACTGCGTGTTAAAGCCGTTAGTAAACAAACAATCATCTCGGTATCGCTGAGGTCATTGAACTCTCGACGTCTACCGGAGCTCTGCTCCTCATGTTCCCGTCTTTCTACGTCACGTACGGCTCATACGTGTCCACGTCGCTCTATCAAACTCGTCACGAACTACGTGACGATCTGCTGAAACTGTCACTAACAGGCTCGTCCAACCCCAGTGCACTGCTCCAGGTGCCGGAGTTCTCCATGACCCCAGCTGTACTTCAAACCACGTTACCTCAGACACACATTCCTGACTGGATAAGTCCCATTGTTACGCACGTCAGACCAATCACAGGCGATCAGTAGAGAAAGGAAAATTTCTCGTGTTCAGTAGCCTGTAGACTGTGAAAAATCTTTTTTTATTTAACTTCGTAAACTGTAATGGAAAATGTTAACCTTTTCATTCCCATATAAATTAAATATTTCTGGTATTACAAATAAAACATTGTCAGATGCTTGCTGTATTTCAGTTGGCAAAGTGCATGTTTAGTTAATTAAAGCAATAATATGCAGACGTGTTGTTTATTGTTCTAAAACATGAACCAGACATGACGTAGATCAGTAACACGGTATACGAATAAGTTACAAACAAGGAAGATCATTGGGCACAGAGTTTCAAGTACAACCTCCCCTTGCAACATGTAGCCAGTTGTCAACACTGGTAAAGAAAGTGATAACTTCTGCATGGTAAGGAAACTAAAACATACATAAGCTGCAAATATAGAAATAGTACTACACACAATAGGAACTTCACTTCGCATGTGAATCGTTCCTGAACAAATATAGGAAAGCTGCAAGAGCATTATGAAAATTAANTTGCAACATGTAGCCAGTTGTCAACACTGGTAAAGAAAGTGATAACTTCTGCATGGTAAGGAAACTAAAACATACATTAGGCTGCAAATATAGAAATAGTACTACACACAATAGGAACTTCACTTCGCATGTGAATCGTTCCTGAACAAATATAGGAAAGCTGCAAGAGCATTATGAAAATTAAAAACCTTTTCCTTTCGTTCTTTCTTACACTGTTAACCTAAATCAATGAGAAAATCATTATTTACAGCCATTGAAAGAATATTGACCATCGAAACACTTTATCTACAATATCACTGACGATATTTCTGTTTTCCGTTACTAACTGAATATGTGGCATTTTCCACTGACGTTTTAACCAAACGTTCTACTGGCTTCTCTGTTAGAGATCGTGAGTAATACGTGTGTAAGTAGATATTTTCATACATGGATAAAAACATAATTACATGACGAATACAAGCTATAAAATATACATACTTCTTTAATAATAGAATTTTACTAGGTAACATAAACATTCAGAATTTCGTTTACACGTAACTAAAATGGCGCTCAGATTTGACGTCTGACTGTATGAGATGAGGAGAAACGAGTGTGTTGATACGTAATATTTACGTACACGATGTTACCAAATGAACTATAAAATGAAAAGAAATTGCTTAAAATACAAAGCTATCTATATTTGGTTGCATATTGAAATAAACGTATTTTCCCTTCACAAGTTACATCAGCTTGGTAGCTCAGCGCAGTTAGTTTGATAACTATTTAATTACAATGTTCTTAGTGTTCAAGTCTCCGTTAAGGTGGTTTTATTTTTTTACATACATTACTTACAATTAAACGCTTATTTTATGCGACAACAGGGTTGCAACCCTTAATTTCTCTATGACATGAGGGGCGACTGTGGTTGTGCGGTGGGACTGCTCGCCTCCCACCAAGGTGAACCGAGTTCAATCCCCGGCCGGGTCACTACGGATTTTCGCAAGTGGGAATCGTGCCGGACGATGCCACTGGTCGGGCAATTTTTCTCGTGGATCTCCCATCCGCCCCCTCCTTCATTCCGGTGCTGCTCCACACTTACCTCGCTTCACTCTCATTGGCTCTCAAGATCGCGTTGTTAGGAGCCACCCGCATATCTTCACTCACTCGCTCTATGACATGATGAAATGGGAGCGGCCAGTTTGCTGTAGTTGCTGATATTCGTTCAATAACACACTATCTTGTATGCCATTGTTCCATTTCGAATCATTCCTGGCTGAACTCCCGCGGAGCAGTCGCTTGGTACGCCACTGGTCTGGTGTGTGGCAGACTCTGAGTTCGAACCCGTTGGTAAGGCATGGGTGTTAGTTTTAGTTAGGTCATAAATTATTTTGTAAGACGTCCCCTGATAAGCATTCAGGCACAACAGCGGGGGAAATTAATAAGCCCTATAAAATACGATACAAAATAATTTTTGTAAAATTTGTAAGAAATGCCTGTTTCAACACCACCTTCAAGGGCACGTATAGCCCTTACGAAGCATCGTAAACCATATGTCGCATAAATGTTTTCGATGTAATTTTTCATGAGGAATACGCAGGTGGAGTTTTTCGGCATTTTTCAGACCTTTTCCTTTAAATGTGCGTATATATTTTTTTGTTCTAAAAGAAATGACACTATTTCTGTGTAATAAACAGACGATTTACTTCTAACTTAAAGCGAAAGTTGACCTCTATTTTATTCTGTGTTTTTATATTACGCAAAAATAACGCTTATAAACCCTCAATCTAAATCTGTCATTTCAGTCAGTAGTATTATTTTACTGAATCTTCAGTTAATGTTTAAAGACTCGGAAATTTCGCGAATTCATTTGTCGACAAGCTAGACTACAAACTATCTACATTTGACTTCCTGCTTCAATTGGATTGACATTTTTAAGCAACACCATGGACGAATTGGAGCCAAACTTAGTCAACTCTATTAAATTACAGGACAATTTTGCTAATTAGTGAACTAGACGGAGTACACTTAGAGACGTCTTGTAAAAAATGTGTTGCTTCCGAAACAGCATCGTTCTCATGCAAAACCAGCATCCATTGGATGCTGTTTCATCGTCGTTACTTCCTGTGTCAGTTTTCGTCAGCAAGTGCGCACATGCAAGAATACTAACGCATTTACTCTTGAAGGAACTATGAAGTTTGGTCATATTAACTCTTTATTACTTCGAAGTTTTCCTGGTTGTTAACGGCGTACAGTACCGACAATTATTTCGTTTTCTCTGCAACATGTAGATAAGCGATATTGCTGTATATCTCATCCTAACATCTGTTGACGAATTAACGTAAAAACGAGAGTAAAAATGATGAAGATTTTTGGTTGTTATTTAAATGTTTACGTCCATCCACTGTATATAAAATTTTCCTAAATAAATTTTATTGTACCGAAATAGTTGCATAAGTTTTTATTTTATAACAAGCAAGTATATCACGATATTAAAGAGTGATTGAGGGGGGAACTGGCAGTTCTCTAGTATCCAGTGCACTTAAACATGTATGACGTTATTCTTTCGTTACGTCCTGCTGCCTGTGTGTTAAACTACTTGCCCATTTGACTAGTCCAATGAAAATCAGTTCTCTTATCACTAGACAGCTCTAAGTCCGCTGTAAACACTCAATTGTCGCCGAAAATGCGCTGTTACGTCATAAAGTGAGTGTCGCAAACAGATATCGGCAGAAAATAATTCCACTGTTTTAAACACTTGGATCACATTTTTTAAATTTTTACCGTAAAATAAATCTGATAATTTATAAATTGTAATATATATGTGACAGGTTGTATGAGAGTTTAAATAGTATCAGAAATCCAGTATCACCATAGCTAGTTTGACTGACGTCCATGATTAGGAATGCGTTCAACACACGCCGGGAGACAAAGACCTTTGACTGAACTGGTTCAAACACGTTGAAAAGGGGGGTTAAAAACACACACACAAATCGTCTGAAAGTACGTTCTATCCATTGTGCCGACGAATGAACCCGAGCGATTGCGTTTCTCGTGACTCGCAATCGGCTGAATCGGTAAAAAAAAACTTTTTTCCAGCTGCGAACCTTTCCTCCTTCGCATGAGAAGCGATGTTTTTACTGCGGCCAAT
>NQII01000309.1:841604-855391 GCA_002778355.1 Clitarchus hookeri | reverse complement strand
ACCTGACATGGTTACTATTACACACTGGCTAGCAGAGATTATCCTACATTTGCAGATATCCTCTTACTTTTCCCTAACCAACATGCACCCCAAGTATCACGCATGTTTATTTGATATTTCTTCAATAATTACAAATTATTGTGATCGCTAGCACTATCTCAGCCTTCCTTTACCAGTGCTTTTCATTGCAGTAAGTTATATTCGCAAAACTCTTAAAAAACTTCAAGTGTATAAAATTTTGGCACATGATAACTAGAGCCCAAATAGTTGACGCAATGGCTTTCTCGGGGCGGAAATAAATTCACGATGCAGAGACGACAGTGGCAATGTAGCAATTCACTGAGGACCACTTACGGGTGTACAAATCATTATTTCATTTGATATTTTATTTCCACAATCCTAGGCCAGTAACTAAAATCACGATATCCACTATACCAATGCTCGCTGTATCAACAAAATTCAGTTAAGGTGCAGAAATCTGTATAATAAAAAATGTGACTACAAAAATGCTACAAAATTGACCCCAGCCTTTTAACCTTCCTATAAATGTGAAACAACACAGAATAATTCACAGTATGATCCTCGTGATGGCATGCAGCATTAAATGCTGGAACGCAATATTTAATATCTTATTATATATTCCTAGCTGAGCCCGCGGCTCCGCTCGCGTGGACTACAGAATTATTGTTTAGGGTTTTTTTTTTTTTTAATAAAGTTGAGTTTCGCTTCTTTACTCTATACATATTATAAAACTCAACGTCTCGGTGAATTAAATAGAAAAATAATTATTAGTGTTTCTCTGTTATATACAGATATATGCTACTACAGAGTTTTTTTTTTTTAGGTCTTTTTATTCTACAAAATTATTTACTACATGATAGTGTTTCATCTTTAAGGGTTTAGACACCGTATGTCAAGAGAGCATGCTGGCGGCAAAATTTTTTCCTACTTGATTCACTATTATCATTTTACATTTTTTGAGATATTTTCTCGCAATAAAAAGTAGCCAATATCAGCCCTACAACTATTTCTGTCCAAGAAATTACGTCGATCTGTTGCTCGGTTCGCGACGTTGAATTGTTATCCCGTGTGTGTACTTTTTCATTTTCCAATAAGAATTTCCCCAAGGGAATGAGATATTTTTTTCGGAATATAAAGTAGCCGATGTCACTTCCCGGCCCTCCGAATATCTCTGTACAAAAATCACGCCAATCCGTTGCTCCGTTGCGACGTGAAAGGACAAACAAACAAACAAACACACTTTCGCACTTATAATATTAGTTAGGATAACAATTTCATATAAATTCCCTGTCTGTTTATCAATTTCCCTAATATTTCCCTGACATCCAGAAAATTCCAAATTTCCTAACATTTCCAGCGATTCCGTGTTTTCTCTGATCCTAGCCACCGTAAGGAAATTACAGTGTGCAAGTTTTGAGCATTTACCCGGCAACACCTAAGTCTTGCACGGTAAATGCTAACCCGCAAACACGGATCTCAGCAAGGATGGAATTCCTAACGCCCCTGAAGTGATAGGGGCGTGGAAAAATCTCAACGAGACGTTTTTCGGTAACCGAAGCTACCTGCTGACTGAGGCCCTTACCAAGATGCCCATCTCTTTCCAGGCTCCTTTTGTTACTCTGGTAAAGTAGAGTTGAAACATTAGGGAGGGTAGAAGGAATACATTAAGAAGCTCAAGCCTTTGATATGGCTTGAGAGGTGCTGACCAAATCCTGTTGAGAGTCTCCTCCAGGCTGGCATTAAACGCCCTTACCCTCCTGGAAGTGAAGGTAATGCCAAGATACTTCCAGCATTCTTCCACTCCCAGCGGGGACATGTCAACACCGCCAACCTTGAAGAGGGGCTCCGTCAGCACCTTCAATTTGCTAGTTTTCCCCACTGGCCCCAATGCCAGAGAATGAGACTTGGAGGGAGACAACTCCAAGCCAAACCTGCTCAATGACTCGTCAAACTGATGCAAGTTAATCTGCAAGCCCTCCCTGGTGTTAGCAAATAACACCATATTATCGGCAAAGGCAAGGCGAGATACACGATGTTCACCAAGGGTAAAACCCACAAAACTCACCAGACCCTTCAGTACTTCGTCCGTTACGATGTTAAAAAAAAAGGCGATAGTGGGTCACCCAGCCGGACCTCCTGATGAACAGGGATCTCGGGGGTGACCTCACCTAGGAGATGAAGCACTGTAGAGGCTTGGGAATAAACACTCCAGATATGCCGCACCACTGCACATGACGAACCTCTAGCCTGCAAGACATTGACCAGGGGCAGATGCTGCACTCTGTCATATGCCTTGCGGATGTCCAAGACCGCCATATACAGTGGGCGGAATCGCTCCGACGCAGTCGCCATCACTTCTGCGAGAAGGGAGAGATTCTCCGCCAACCCATCTTGTTGGAGGAAAGGCCGCTGTTCTGGCGACATTTTCAGGGAAGACTCGGCTCATCTCAAATTAATTTTAATGTCATCAGCAAAGTACGTTGTAGCTCAAATTAATTTTAATATCATCAGCAAAGTACGTTGTAGTTTTTACCAAATAAAGGCTTTGTTTTAAAACTGTATAGAACAATTAACTGGTCACCACGGAACAATTTGCTGGACTCAACTCCACAGTTCCCTACGCACCCAGATACTGGCATTTGTTCATTGACTTGTGTATTCGAGACGAACATTTTATCCTTTGTACTGGGACAATCAGAATAAGGTTATGCCACGTTTACATTTACGACGATCAGGTCAAGCAGGCACAGCGACAAGCTGGAACTGCCAATCAGAAACAGTCTTTGTTTTCCGCACAAGCTACGGAGCTCATGTCGAAATTTTGTTCGCGGAAAGAGCAGACTTGGCCTATATTTGCTAGGAGTCTCACTGTTTCAATAGTTTACACCAATAACGTCACTTATTATCAACGTATATTGGTGCAACAGTCTGCGATGGCTTAAAGATGGTAGGTCAAAAGTTGATTTTAAAACGGCATTAATCTAACAAATTTAGTTTGAAAACAAACCAATAAGTAACAAGGAACTATAAGTTTTTAAACACATAAAAATTACAGAAACTTTTTAATTATTTAATAAAATGCATACCTTTCTGAAATTGATTAAGTGGAGTGAAATCATCGCTGCGTCTAGTTTGTTGACCACCACTCACTTCAGAAAATTGGTATTTAAAATAACTAATGAGTAGGGGCAGTGATATTTCGCGAAAATATTTCGAGACAAGGTACAGTCCAAAGCGCTGTAGGGTCGTCCAGCTTCTTTTATTGGTTAAAAAATGTTCTGGCCCTTGTTAACTGTTTGCGCACGAATCACGGAGGTTCAGTGTAAGAGTTACTTAGTCCTGAGTGGCTTGGTCAAAGAAGGACACGGCACCAGCAGTCCATGGAGGTATAACAACAGCTGAGGTTTGTATATAGTATTGAAGTCTACTGTGTGCTCCGATTTTTACGCGAAAAGNAGGTATAACAACAGCTGAGGTTTGTATATAGTATTGAAGTCTACTGTGTGCTCCGATTTTTACGCGAAAAGTCGCTAGCCCTACTAATGAGTACAGGCCTGCAAAATCCACGATATTATTTGGCATCAGGCTAAATATTACGGTACTGTTTATTCTCTAGCCAGCTCCGTTTCTTCATTGGCTGCTGCCTAGATGTGAAGTTACGCCCTTTCTGTTTGAACTGCACGTAATTGGAAGAATTCATTCATTGGCGGAGAGTTACCCAGAGCATCTTAAATAAAGCTTGATCCATTGAAGATGTATTGCAAAGGTACGCGTGTTTTAAGTTTAACTTGTCGCCAAGTAATAACGCCAATTTTGCAAGATGCTGACCCAATCGTCGCCTTCCACTGTGAAAGCAGACAACCAATGTTCCGTTAATATCGGCATATTTGACCATAATGAGCCATCGTGGTGATAAATTGAGTTTTNAAAGCAGACAACCAATGTTCCGTTAATATCGGCATATTTGACCATAATGAGCCATCGTGGTGATAAATTGAGTTTTTACCAAGCATGTTATAGGGATAACTGCAAATTTGCCTACATGTGAGAAACCGTAGCGTCTCTCCGATGTGTCTGTGAGACGTGGTTGGTGCAATAGTGAATCATGCTCTACTCTGGTAGAGAACGTCTGTGATTCACAGGCAGGCAGTTAAGAAGCGTGGCAGTTGCAATCATCCAATCGCGAAAAAGGATATGAGTTTAAGTGTTTTTTTTTTTACAATTTTAAAGGAACAATTTTCGCAAAAAAATTGGATCTCGCTTCATACAATTGACCCAGTGAAGCAAGAAAACCTGCCGGCTTAGGCGTAAGATACAGAAGTCCATCCTGTAAGACTTTTCACAAAATTCCAGTATTCTTATCGATAACATATTCGGAATGGCAAAACCATGACTTAAATATTTGCGACATTTGTATTAGCAAAGAAATGCGATTCTCCTTTTCAATTGTTACGGGTAAGTTAGGAAATAGCGAGANATTTGCGACATTTGTATTAGCAAAGAAATGCGATTCTCCTTTTCAATTGTTACGGGTAAGTTAGGAAATAGCGAGAACTTGCCACGCACATTGGTTGGAAGGAGGAGTGCTGTTTGTGTTGAGCTGCGTTCCAGACTCGCTTGCTTCGCGAACAAAGAATTGCCGAACGAAAACCAAGTCGATCGCACGGAAAGTGGCCATATGGCGCGGGAAAAAAACCACTGATAACACTTATCGGCGGTATTGACAAGCAGCCGCGACGAAACTGCTAAACAAAGAAAGGGTTCGCTTTTCCCATCACATTTACAACTTCGTGTTTGTGCTGGCAGGAGATGGAGTGTTGCAAGGTGAGGGAGCGTTTGCGAGCAACTGTACCTCGTCGTTTCACAGTTCACACATGCCATTAATACGTAATTTTGCAACTGGCGTCACACTACAAGTGCAATAACACTTCACACTAACGGGGTCCTCGCAGATCGCTAGTGAATGGTTGCAGTACGTACAGCTTCTGTAGATTACACCCTGGCTACTGGATCTTGCAAGCTCTGTGCGTCCACACTGTACAGGTGTGAGTAAGCAACTCATTATCTTGCAACAGGTTAACATCCGCCACTGAGTGTTCGGGGGCGTGACATATCTGCTTACTATACCGCCCTTGTTGTTTAACCCTTTCTTTCCCAGTGTACACATTTGGCTACATGTTGCACGGTAGGTTATATTTGAGCGGTACTGTACTCTGCTAGGCACAGTACTCAATGAATTTGCTTGTGAGTATTTGATTCGCATCCCGTGCTAATACTCTACGTTATGACTGGTTCATATCTCCGACCACGAATCACAATGTCTGCAGCTCATGGGCTGTATTAACGAGACATGTTCTTTGCCAACAAGTACAGCACGCTTCACAAAATTTCTTTTTCGCTACACAATTAATATTAAATAAATGTGAGAATGAAATGTTTAAAGTAGTTTTACACGGCGTGTTTGAACAATAAAGCATCTTGTCTGTCTTACGCTCAGGAGATAGTGTATACCATCATCTCCGATAATGTTCTCTACGAACTGCAAGCCATAAACATTACACACTATTACTAGTAAAACTCTTTCGAACAAACTGTTCCAATTCTTCACACACTCGGTTAGGAGCCTGGCTCGACTATAGGTAGGGTCACTGGATTTTCAGGAAATATTTTCACGAATAGTTATATTTCATAACACTTTAGCTCGGATCCACTTTTGTGATATGATAATTAACGTGTTGCGCTTTTCACATGTCTACCCGCGTATTAAAGACGTACAGCATCAGGTTAAGCTATTTCTGATTGGCCAGTTAAGCAAGAGAAAGTGTCACACAGAATAAAAGGACTAGTAAGAAAGAAGAAAACTTCTGATATGCCCGTAGTGTATCGAAATCTAGCAAGCGCGGAATTATGTTTACGAAAATTTGGCTTCTTTGATGGCTCTGCCCACCAAGCAGACAGCCACGAACTCCAAATGAGGAATCAATGATTAACGAAATTCCTTCTCTTTGTGTCCATTTCCAAGATAATTGTTTGAAACTAAAAACATTTTAACGCGACTTGCTCAAAGAATGTTGCTATATAAAATAATTTTTGGAAAAAGAATATTTATTAAAATTATATTAATTATATGTAAATTTCCATATTACACTTTAGAAAAAATATATTAAACAAAGAAATTGGCAAGATGTCTTAACATAGCAACATTCCTTAAGAAATGTTACGTAGAATACTTTTTGGTTGAAATAACTAACTCGAAAATTTACGCAATGAGAAGGAATTATCTTTAATATTGATTCCCCATTTGGAGTTCGCGGCTGTCGGCTTGACAGGTATGGCCGCTAACCATCGGAAATAAAGATGATTATTACTAAATTACACTGGTTTCAAACAAATTCTTACCATATCGGGGTTAATTAAACGGTCTACGCAGTTACTATAAATGTAGCCTCGAGCAGTACCTAAAAATGGCTTACATCTTCATGATTTGCGCAGGATTCGAACCCAGAGCACTTTGTCTCTTGTTGGCGACCTTTCATTAAATTTACTTTCGATGGAATTTATTTCTCCATATTTTGTTTTTATCAACAATGTCATGATTTAAAAGGTAGATATAAATATTAATTATAATCCTTTCGTATCTTCTTATTTATTCTCGCCCATAAATTTCACGAATTAATTCGGCAGAAAACTAAACTTTAAGACCCTCTGTGCTCTCTACCCAGAGTAAGCGTTCGCTGGCTAGTGCTCTAGTTTGACTCCAGACCAGGTAGCATGTACTTAGTCACTGTTACCTTTCGGCTCTCAAGACCTCGCTGTTAAGAGCCGTCCAAAATCCCCCCCCCCCAACTCTACTGTCAGTTTCCATCTTGTTACAGCAAAGTAACGGAAAAAGGGAAATTTTCATATTTTAAAGTACGTGGTATTATTTGTTGACCAAAATAGTTAACGTTATTTACTTATAAGTAAAACGTGACGTGGTTTTGGCCCACAAAGTTGCAATAACCTTATGAAAACGCTAAAACACTGTAAACAAATGTGGCGTGAAGTCTCAGAGTGCGAGAGAGCACCAGCGAGTATAAAATTTCGTGCTCTCTCTGTGATCTCGATCTTCCGCGCTCTCTCGGAAGAATTGAGACAAGAGAGCGCTCTCTGTGACGTCATTATGACGTGGTCACGAGAACGAGAGTACGAGAGAGCGCTCTCTATGACGTCATTATGACGTGGTCACGAGAGCGAGAGTATGAGAGAGCGCTCTCTACGACGTCATTATGACGTGGTCACGAGAACGAGAGTACGAGAGAGCGCTCTCTATGACGTCATTATGACGTGGTCACGAGAGCGAGAGTATGAGAGAGCGCTCTCTACGACGTCATTATGACGTGGTCACGAGAACGAGAGTACGAGAGAGCGCTCTCTATGACGTCATTATGACTGGCCACGAGAGCGAGAGTATGAGAGAGCGCTCTCTGTGACGTCATTATGACGTGGTCACGAGAACGAGAGTACGAGCGAGCGCTCTCTTGATCAATCGAGGCATTGCCTAAGAAAGTATATGAGCATTGTTGGTATTCGCCCTAAGTCTCAACTATCATCCCACCCCTCGTGTTACAATAAATATGAATTAGTTGTCAAATGTCTGGAACAGCTGTTGATTTTTAAGAATTTACACTTCTTTTAATTTTCGCCCGAAGGGACTCAAGGGAATTCTCTGTGCTTGTGGATTGAGGGTTGAGAGAGATTAGGGCAGCTCTTAACAACGAGGTCCTGAGAGGCGAGGAGGGTGAAACGAGGTGGCTATGGAGTGGCACTGGAATGCAAGGACGGGGGAAACGGTGATCCCTGAGCAAATCCGCCGACCAGCGGCATCGTACGCCACGATTCCCACTTGCGAAAATCCTGGAGTGGGCCGGCCGGGGATTGAACCAGGTTCGCCTTGGTGGAAGAAAATCAGTCTAACCGCTCAGCCACCGCGGCCCCCTCTGTGCTTGTGGATTCCACGAGCTAAACACTTGGTTTCGTAAATAAAAGTGAATGTAAATTTTACTGGTTACCTGTTAAATAATCGTATAAAGACACTTAAATAATTTTCGCCAAATTTACGCGTATCCTGTTGCTCTCACAAAATTTGCACATATGAAAGAACGTTACTTCTTTTATTTGTCCATTTTTGCTAGAAATTTAATTTGGCATCATTTTCTGCCAAATATAGTATTGACCATATCCCTGCTTGTATAAACGTATTTTCATTCAAACGTCGGTTCNTGCATCATTTTCTGCCAAATATAGTATTGACCATATCCCTGCTTGTATAAACGTATTTTCATTCAAACGTCGGTTCATTCTGCCATCTGTTCTGCCCAATCTCTGTCCTGCCAAAGCTCTGTTGTTTCAAACACAATATTTTGGCAAATGCCGGCTTCGTTTGCCAAATTCTTGTTCTTATGAATAATAAACCGTGTATTAAGAAGCACTTTGTCTTGGAAATGGTTCTCCAGAACTGGCCAACACTCGCAGACATTATGACGCAAGTCGACCTCCCGTGCCGTAGTCTGTTGGTGCGCCGCCAGTCTGCGATGCGTGAGGTTCTGGGTTCGAATCCCTGGTAAAGTTTGTGCATTAGTTTAATTTAGTGCATAAGTTAGATTATAAGCCGTATCCTGGTAAGCTTTCAGGCTTAACACCTGGGGAAGTTGATAATCACTTTCTAATTCCCAACTATGAGGCAAGGAACCGTCCCCTCCGTGTTCCTCATCAGTAGGGCCAGATGTTTCTCCCACAAATATTCATGGCCACACAAGGCTTCAATACCCTACGTCCACAACAACAACTTCCTTTGCTTATTGACTGCGTGTCTACATGAGAAGACATGTTCTTCTTGACTGAGCCATTCAGAATAAAGTACCCCGATGCTGAACGTCCCTGATTTGACGACAGGCACTCATGCACGTGGCATTTAAATCATCTAACCACTAAAGTGCATATGAACGTAAGAGTTTTGGAGTACAACTGGTCTTGAAATCTTTTCGCGGCAAACACCTGTCGCTACTGATAAGGCACTCACGAGTGGAAACACACCACCTGCCCGCTCCTTCCAGACGCACGTGCCAACATCGTACACACTAAAAACCTATGAAGGAATATTAATAATAAGGAATTGACATAACAAATTCAAGGTNACGTGCCAACATCGTACACACTAAAAACCTATGAAGGAATATTAATAATAAGGAATTGACATAACAAATTCAAGGTATAAATAACATTTTTAGAAGCAAAAATTTTTTTTTTTCAGGGTTTTAATCTTTGGATAGAATGTTTTTCAAGGTAAGAAATGCTTACTGAATAATTTTTTTCTAAACAGTACACAAATCATGACACTAGATAGTAATTGATCAATTCCCTAATTGATAGANTACTGAATAATTTTTTTCTAAACAGTACACAAATCATGACACTAGATAGTAATTGATCAATTCCCTAATTGATAGAAGAAAAACATTTCTGAATCATAAAACTGTTCTCTCAGAGAGAATAAGAAATTAGTGAAGAATTGGAAGAGATGAAGGATGCGAGGTGTCGGGGAATGACAATACTTCTGTCTGAACCTGCACACAGCTAATTTTCCCCACTTCCCTTTTTTGAAATCAAACTGTTTTATCGGTTCTCAAGACCTCGATGTTAATAACAGCCCTAATATCATCACTCACTCGCTCCAACTTTTTTTGTTCCCTCCATTGTATTCACTAGTCTGTGTCTCTTTCGCTGTTCCCAACACACAACAAACTTTTTGAAAACAACAACCACCACCACTGCTGACATCTGAATGCCGCAGTTAGCGCAACGAGCAGCACTTGTGGGCAGCCCTGACTCTCCGGAGCCAGCTTCTCCTGCCACCTGTGTTGCAACCTCGCGACACCGGCACGCAACTTTTGGAACACCCGGTCGCCTATGCGTGCAGCGGTATCGTGTTGGCTGCTCGAGCTCTTGTGTGCTTTTGTTTATTTGCTCGCTGACGCGGAAATCAATAAGCGTAACAAAAACTTTAGCAGCGTCATATATTTACGTGCTATGTGCGCAGCAGTTGGCCAATCCTAGCGACATACACAGGCGTCCTCTCATCGACTCTTTTACTACCGAAATGCTTGCCTACACACAATACCATTTTTCGCAGCTTCATTTATTTGTAAGATACGCCTTCTGGATACCAAAGTCTACGTGTTTGTGGATTAGAATCTTTCAATGTAACAAANTCATTTATTTGTAAGATACGCCTTCTGGATACCAAAGTCTACGTGTTTGTGGATTAGAATCTTTCAATGTAACAAAGAAGTCCCCTGCTTGATTACGTTGGGTCTCATTTGGCGCCGCCTTTACTAATAATCCTCTAGGACTTGACAAATAAACTGTGGTTAATTGAAAAATTACTTCGGACATACACAATTGCAGAGCTAAGTCGTCAAGTGCGTTAGTGTGCGTGAAGAGNTGGTTAATTGAAAAATTACTTCGGACATACACAATTGCAGAGCTAAGTCGTCAAGTGCGTTAGTGTGCGTGAAGAGATGCGAGCGGCTCTTAACACCAAGGTCTTGAGAGCCGATGAGGGTGAAATAAGCGGGATATGTAGCAGCGCCGGAATGAAAGAGCGGAAGAAACGGGAGATACCCGAGAAAACTCGCCGAACAGTGGCATCGTCCGGCACAATTAACACATGTGAAAATCGGGGAGCGACCCCGCCGGGAATCGAACTCTGTTCATCAAGGTGGGAAGCGAGTAGTCTGATCACTACATCACCGTGGCCCCCTATTTCCGCAGTAATTTTTCAAGTAATCATTCAATCCCATTGAATTTATCATTAAAATAACACAAATAAACTGAGGGNATTTCCGCAGTAATTTTTCAAGTAATCATTCAATCCCATTGAATTTATCATTAAAATAACACAAATAAACTGAGGGGAAAACGCTAAATACATGAATTCGTAGAGGTATTTTCTGACTTCAAATATCTGTGGTTATGTAGGTCGTATATTTTNAAAAACGCTAAATACATGAATTCGTAGAGGTATTTTCTGACTTCAAATATCTGTGGTTATGTAGGTCGTATATTTTGTTGCTGTGAAGAGTATAGGCAAAATAACTTTGCGTTTGGGAAGTGTGAGAGAGAATCTGTTATGGCAACGCCGTCATACGCATTACGTCATACTGCCCGTTCGCCTGACCTAGGCGTACTTGACGAATAGTCTGTCTTTAAACGTGGAACCAGAGTACTTCTAATAGGTTAATTTATTTTTATTGGTAGACAGTNCTTGACGAATAGTCTGTCTTTAAACGTGGAACCAGAGTACTTCTAATAGGTTAATTTATTTTTATTGGTAGACAGTCTGGAAAAAAAAATTATGCTGCCACGCTATCAAATTTATGGCATTTTCTGAATAACGAAATCTCGCATAACTGAAGATAGCTGACTTTCGTTGCAAGGATTCCACGCATGATTGATTCCAACTAACTACTGGGAATATAAGAATTATTCTTTTGCTTACTTGCCACATGATTTTGATATAAGACATCTTCTTTCTTGACTGGACAGTTATAAATAGGTTACTACATTGTTGCACGTACGTGCGTGGGTGGACACGTCAGAGGCATAGCACGTCAGTCATACAATCACGAATATGTATCTGAACTGAAGTGATGAGAACTACAATTGCTCATGAAGTCTTTTCGCGAAATGCCNCATACAATCACGAATATGTATCTGAACTGAAGTGATGAGAACTACAATTGCTCATGAAGTCTTTTCGCGAAATGCCGATGCCCCTTTATATCAAAGAACATCTTTAATGAGAACAGTTATCTCTCCAATGCGAGAGGATGTGAGAGGTTCAATAACGTACTGTTACGCGCCGACAGACACACGGGTCGTGGGCAGTACGCGACGACTCGGTTCTGTGGGGGGCGACCCACCTCGACCTTCCCCTCCCCCTTCTTCTAGGCAGACACGCTCGAGGTCCCGTCGCCGGGCTGCCAGGAATGATTGACAGCTGACCTGGCTGACGGCACAGCCCCTCCTCTGTTCTCTGCTGCAGAAGCCGACGACTTTAGAGGATGCGCAGAAAATATTCTGGGATCTAGTACCCTAGGCGCAACGCGGAATTTGGACAATTTTCTGAACGATCGCCAACGACACCATAAATACAGCCGCAACTGGACGGTTGACAGTCTTTTGGTAGAAGTCTTCTGCTGAGTGTGGTAACTGAGCGAAGTCGAGTGAGGCGAGGTTTATAGGTGAAGAGGATGGACGACGATGGGGGATTGCGAGTCGACGGCGGACGAGGTGTTTGTTTTGTGAACGAATGAGAAGGCGTGAAACTCGACGAGTGAAGGCCACAATGCATTAGGGCGCTCTGAGAACTCTAGAATATTGTGAACTGGTGGGATCTGGACTAAACTGAGGTGGGACTCTATGAACATGTGATACGGATATGATTCTAAATATTGTAACTCTCAGATATGGACATATAATTTATAAAGTAATTCTATACGTTTTGATAGGCTGTTTATTGGGAATGATTTTAGCTATTTAATTGTATTAATATATTTGAGGTAATTGTAAATTTTACTCATAGAATATATTAATTTTAAATAGCATGATATATTAATGTTTTGTAAGATGTTGAAACGAGAGTATTTTCTTTGTAATAATTGTAAATGTATTAGGAAAATATAATTAACTCTTTTATTTAATTATTATCTACATCCCTTAACGAACCTGGTTTACCCCACTGACTTTGAATAATTATATCAGTACTTTAAATTAGAATAATATTGTAGGGAACTTAGCGCAGTGAAAGGGAGTGCGACTTAACAGCTGAGCAGAACTTCTGTTCCTGCAAATGTGTATACAGGTGAAACATTTATAGCGTGTATTAAATTCCAGTAAATGCCTACCGAACTGTACCTGCTGCTGTAAACATTGACAGCCATAAAGAGCTACTAATACGGAACTGTACTTCTTTGGCAAAATTTTTTTTTTAATTTTAAAGTTCAAAACTGCAAGTAGAATAGGTTATAATTCTGTTTTATGCATTATGAAATGAAAATATGGTAGTTTCAAGATTAAAAAGCCAGTAATAACCAGAACCCAGGAAAGCTCATGGATTTATTCGGCATTATGCTAGACTCAACAAAACTTTGATTACTCGAGCCTCAGTTAGTTGTTCATTGACTTTTGCTCCTGCTTAAATCACGGGATTCGGTCTTTGTTTACCCGGGGGGTGTTTGAACACAAAGCAGTTATCAAGTAGAAGCAGAAACTCAATTATATGCCTGATTGACGTTTAGCTTGTCCTGAAAGGAATTGACAAAATGCCCGGGTCTTCTGACCATGTACAGCACCTATCATGACTTCAGCTATTCTGCAGCACGGCTTGCATAGTGGAAGTGTGTTGCCGAGGAGAAAGCAGGTGCGAACGTCGGTAAGCTGAAACGCAGTTCCACTTAGCGAAGGCAGTGGAAGGACGACTCACGGCAGTGGCGTCGAGACAAGGGACTATTTGTTTAAGTTACGAGCTGGCAAATGCCTGGAAACCCCGGAGACAAACATTCCCCTACCTGCGTCCTACCCCCAGGCAAGCCGGGGCCTTGTTTTAATGCCGCCGATATTTTGTATTTGCGCCTTGTCTGTCTCGCGCCTAATGAAAGTTTCGCCACTTTGTTTTCGCCCCTCGCGCCGACGCGATGCCAAGGTGGAAGACGTAGCAGAGAGGG
>NQII01000309.1:827060-841562 GCA_002778355.1 Clitarchus hookeri | reverse complement strand
GGGGGGGGGGGGTTTATCGCATTCCCTTCTCTTCTCATTACGCTGCGCGCCTTGCTCATTACAGCACGCCAAGAAGTGACGCCGCTGTAATGAGATCGTCAATCGTTGCTGCCGCCACCTCCCTTGTTTACGAGACTCGCGGCAGGCGTGTTTACCTGCAGTGCCTGTCTTCCAGGACGCCAACACAGCGCGAGAGAATTCCCTAAACAACCCCACGCCAGCAGCGCTACGCCTACCACAATCAATAGTCCGTGGTGGGGCCGCAATTACGCAGCACAGGCCAGGGTTCCATTCCCGGCGGGGTCGCTCCTGGGTTTCCGCACGTGGGAATAGTGCCGGACGATGCCACTGGTCGGCGGCTTTACTCGGTGGTCTCCCGTTTCGACCGCCCTTCCATTCCGGTGCAGCTCCATACTCACCTTGCTTAAACCTCAACGGCTCTCAAGACTTGTTTTTAGCGAAAAAAAATGTACGCTGAGGCTAGACTTCAATATCCTATGTGCACACATGCAGCCTTCCATTGGCTATTGGCTGCTTGTCATTTTGTGTAGAATGAGTGTGAGCCAATCAGAATTACGTTTCTCCGATACTGGCCGTCCGTGATTCGCAGGCAGACAGATAAGACGGGTCACAATTCAAATTGTCCAATCACGAAAGTGATTCCCAAGTAAATATGCGTTGGAACACAGCCTGCCCAGTAATATTTTTGCGATAAACAGGTACCTCTACGCATTAGAAAACATTAATTTTGTTATTCCATTATTAAAACATTTTGTTGTTTCTCGATGAATCACAGCTGTTAAGTGTTACATAAGCAGACTTCCCATTGCCGTAGTGAAATCCGGAAATTCTTTATGCACTTAGTGCAGGCAACAGCGAAAATAAACCTGCGAATATGTACACAGTACTTTGAAGTATAACACGTAGGCAAACTTTTCCAGTGCTAAATCAGTGTGTGTACTCATTCCTCTATAATCTCGGTTTTCACGTGGTGATGTGACTAGATCGCAGTTTGCGAAACGCCCCAACTTCTAGCAACTTTGTGCTCTCGCAGGTTAACACTAAACGTTGATTTGGTGCAACACGCCCTGGCACACGTTTCTCGAGGAAAAATATCAGCCCCTTGAATTTTGCTAATAACTAATTTTTATTCTCTCACCTAATAATAACGTTAGGTAATATTATGTTTTTACATAATTTTCCATACCGAATCATATCACAAAACTCGAACGTGAAGTTCTGGATATATCTGCGTAATTAATCATTGATTTCAAGTTCACTGGTTATTTTTTTCTTTATATAATATTATGTAATAGTTTAGTATAAAGCTAATATTCAATGAAATAAAATTTTTGTTTACTTTAGAAATTTTGTAACAGTTTATTAGACTCGGCCATGATCACAGTGTGCCCATAACTAGGGACACCCGAGTTTCGCGAAAGATTCGACGACCAATTGAAATCCATAACCCTTCACCTCTGACGCACTTGCGTGATTGGATGGTTTCCGTGTTACATGTCTTAGGTTTCTGCGCGTGAGTCACACATATGCCGTATTGAAGTCGCCTAATTCTGATTGGCCCGTCAAGAAGGAAATTAACTTCTCACAAAGACACGACGACAATATGCAAACGAAAATTGCTTGTATGCTTGTATAGTATTGAGATGTAGGAGGTACTGAATACTTAACGCGAGATCCGGGAGTCCCGACACATAACCAACATACAATGAAACAAGAACTGAATGACGTGTTAGCTGTGTTGAGAGAATACTGGCAACTCACAACGGCAGCACACGAATGTACAAAGCGCTGAGGCTGCCCTGCATCTCGCCTTTGGCTAACTGAACTTCTACGAGTATATAACTCGTCTAGTTCAGGAATATGTAATATAGCAAACATATTTTGTTAAACATTGTGGTATCTTGCTGTCCTTAGAAATACATTATGCACATTTCTATGCCGATTAAATATTCACCAATATACACATATTCAGTATAACCGTATAACATTTGATACTGAATCAACTAGGGAAACATTACGCACACAAGGTATTTTCTGTACAATAAATATTTTATGTGACAAAAACAAATTGCTGCAGAGGTGTACGTCCAAAATAATAGTACAGATACCCCAGTTGCAAGCATCATTCAAGCATTACACGCACACAAACACACACGCACACAGGACTTCCAATAATGGGAAAATGTGTCAACACATCCACATATCCCGTGAAAAGTTAATACCATTAATGCATTTGTTAAAATACTTCCCTGCTGTAAAACTATTTGTGGANCATTTGTTAAAATACTTCCCTGCTGTAAAACTATTTGTGGATGCTTTGTTGAACAAGTTTATAATATTGTTACCATCAAAGCATATATTAGCATTATAAAATTATTGAAATCTGTCAAATAATTTTAATGTTATGATTTTTGAAACGATTAGAGATATATGGAATAATCGGAAACTTTTTTGAGTAAAGATTCATGTATACACAATTGTTTTGCCGCTTTTAAGTGTAATATCTTTTTTTAATTGCCTTTATAATTACACTTGAAAAAGAAAAAAAACGAGGGCCATAATAAATTTGAAAACAAGTTTTTTATTTTTGTTACTTGAATTCACAATGTATGGAAAATAAGCTATAATTATCGAATATTATAAGCTATATGTATACGTTCATTACAAGTTGCACTAGCAAGAAGGGGTTTCCAGGGTTAGTTAGTTACATTTTCACTCAAAAGAATACATCACAGGGTTGTTGCCGGGAAATTATAAATTAACCGATTATGGCCATTCATTTTGAGACATACAGATGCGTTGGAAGTTTCGTGCTCTTGGACTGTATAAAACGGGGAAAAATTGTATAACTAACAAATATTGCAAATAATTGGTACAAGTAAGTGCATAAAAACACAGTGATTAACTGCAGCCCGGTTAAGCGTTTCTAAGGCATGCGTATTAAACACAACAAAATGCTTTTTGTTGTAAAGTGTGAAAACAATATTTTATAAACACTAGTAAACGTCGTGTGCTACCTAATTTCCTGTGAAGTATGTTTAAAATAAATATCAAATGATTTCACAGTGTTGCTTTTTTCTGTTATTGATTTATGTCCTATATCATGTAACGTTTAAGTTTTCATTTACATCTTGTGTGGTCCTAAACTTTTGATATGTTCTATAAGACAGTCCCACAGACTTTTTAAAAATACAGAAATGAAACATCTGCTTAAACTGCGAAGTCAAGCCTTCACACGCTAGCAAAATGACAGAATGCCGTTCGCCAATCAGCGTCTGGTAACATATTTACCAGCCGGCAGCCTAGCCAATAGATAATCTTTCACAACACGCGGTAGAAAACCAGACACAATGTTCGTTGCCAGAGCTTCGCTCAGCATATCGGTAAATGGGTACGCCCGGTGTGAAGGTACAATCACACAATTTCGCCTGCATATAGTTGCCTACTCTGTGACAGCGTTATACCTATACTTAGGGCCACTGAGTTTTCGCGTAAAATCGGAGCACAAAGTAGACTCCAATACTATATACACACCTCAGCTGTTGTTATACCTTTATTGGCTGCTGGTGCCGTGTCCATCTTTNTAGACTCCAATACTATATACACACCTCAGCTGTTGTTATACCTTTATTGGCTGCTGGTGCCGTGTCCATCTTTGACAAAGCCACTCAGGACTAAGTAACTCCGACACTGAACCTTCGTCATTCGTGCGCTAACGGTTAACACGGGCCGAACATTTTTTAGCCAATCAAAGAAGCTGGACGACCCTACAGTGTTTTGGGCTCTATCTTGTCTCGAAATATTTGCGCGAAATGTCACTGCCCCTACCTATACTTGTACAGTTACACACAAAGACTGTGTATACTGCAACGCTTGCAGTGATATATTACTGTGTGACAGAAGGGGTTAAAATCATGCGCTGGCTTAATGAAGCCTGCACGTGCCTACTCGCGCCTACAGAGCACTTCGTTCGCAGTGTTCTATTTTAGCAAAGTTTACTTTGCAAGAGCGGTATGCCGCGAGAAACAAACGAAATGTTTGCGACGACTATTGTCACAATTGCCATTGTACTTGTGTCTCGTCTCCTTTGTGTATTATGTTCTTTACTTAAGGATGTTTTACCAGATAACATCCGGTGGATTTCTTCACTTGTCTCAATCCACTTGCTTTGACCACAGTCCGTGTTCGAATCCCGGTTGTATGCGGGGGTGGCTGTTATCTGTCTTTCACTTGGTGTGCGTGTAAGTAATGTTCTCCGTGTCTGCTATTTATACCCAGGGATACGTTATTTCTCGCGAAAAGATTTACCCGGAGACGGGACTTCAATATCTATGTGCACACTTGCAGCCTTCCTTCGGCTATTGGCCGCTTGTCTCTGAGTGAAGAGAGTTTGTTACATGAGTGAGCCAATCAGAATTAAGTTTCCCCAATATTGACCGTCCGTGATTCGCGGCCAGACAGTCAAGATGCGTAACAATTCAAATGGTCCATGCACGAAAGTGTTCTTAAATAAAGTTTTTGGCCTGAAATCTTTTTCCCAAAAAACACATTTGTACATGTCAGGAAATTTTCGCTTGTCCAAACAGCTAAAGACTAGATACACTGGAATCTGAGTACATTAGCTACTGCCCAAGTGAGTAGCCAGTTATGTCTCAGAACAGTCAGTACGGCATTCCGTTCTTGTTTCCTTATGGGTAGGGGCAGCGATATTTCGTGAAAAGATTTCGAGGCATGATACAGTCCAAAGCACTGTAGGATCGTCCAGCTTCTTTGATTGGATAAAAAATGTTCTGGCCCGTGATAACTTTTTGCGTACGAATCACGAAGGTTTAGTGNGTCCAGCTTCTTTGATTGGATAAAAAATGTTCTGGCCCGTGATAACTTTTTGCGTACGAATCACGAAGGTTTAGTGCCGGAGTTACTTAGTCCTGAGTGACTTAGTCAAAGACGGACACGGCACCAGCAGCCAATGGAGGAATAACAACAGCTGAGGTGTGTATATGGTATCGAAGTGTACTGTGTGCTCCGATGTTTACGCGAAAAGTCACTGGCCCTACTTATAGGTTGGTTATTAACCTAGCGTCATACACACCACATATCTAATAAAGTGTGACAAAACAGCTAAAGTAACTAAAATGTACACTTGTTTGAAGNTCCTGAGTGGCTTGGTCAAAGACGGACACGGCACCAGCAGCCAATGGAGGAATAACAACAGCTGAGGTGTGTATATGGTATCGAAGTGTACTGTGTGCTCCGATGTTTACGCGAAAAGTCACTGGCCCTACATATAGGTTGGTTATTAACTCAGCGTCATACACACCACATATCTAATAAAGTGTGACAAAACAGCTAAAGTAACTAAAATGTACACTTGTTTGAAGTCTACTGTTATAATATATACTGAAACTATTTTCGCTGAAAGAATTCCACGCTCGCAAGAATTCAATGACGCATGGGCACATCAACGGCTTCCTTTTGCTTATTGGCCACGAAAAATTTTGAGAATACATGTTCTTACTTGACTGGTCAATAAAAATAAAGCTACTTTGATACGCTACGTGTGTTATTCGTGCGCAGACATCCAGGATGCATAACGCGTAAATCTACCAATCACGAACGTGTATATAAAATAAACTGCTAAAATCGGGGAGTCGCTAGAGATACGCCAGGTATAAATAGGTGTTATGATGAAGCTTAGGATTTTCGCAGTTCACTAACCACTTTTAAATCAATATTTAAAAAAAAATTCAAATTATTTGATACAAATGTTTGAACAAACCAATGACTGGCATGCTTCCAGTTAAGTTGACAACTAACCTAAAGTAGTTGTATGACTTAAGATATAAGTCATAAGTCTAGTGGTTTGCCATGCAGTGCTGCACCTGACTGTATAATAATTAGAACTCATTAATTTGTAGATTACACACAATCGATTTTGTCAGAAAAATGCGATTATTGTTGCATATGAAAGAAAAATACATATATTTTGGAGCATTGTTATATATTCCTTTATAATTAACCTATCAAATATTACAAATCAATTAACAATTAGAGTACATGTAAGAGGAATTTGTGGGTATTTCTATTGTAGTCTCTTCAGAAAGTACTTTTTGCAAGTAAATATTCGGGAATTAGGGTAATTTTAATAGTTTCTATATATATGTTTATATATATATATATATATATATATATNATATATATATATGAGAAAATCTTGGCTCTAACATGCGTTAAAATATGATTAATGATTTATTGAATTTAATCTATTTAGTTATAAAAATGAAAAATATGTGCTTCCTGATGCTTCTAAAATATAAATAAGTATTGACAGGAACATTTTGCGAATTAATATTCGGACAAGCTAGACTTCAAACTCATGTAAATATTGGTCCTGTTTGCAATAGGGCCACAGATAATTAGACACGCCCAGGTTAACTCTGAGCCAATAACAGGCCTGCAAGGAACCAAGCACCGAATTCCGTGCCACTTTGTCTGACGTATTACTGGCTGCAGTCTGAAGTAGCAGCCAATGAGCATAAAGCTCAGGATAGAAATTACATGCAAATGACTCAAGACTACAGGGCATTTAAAACGCGAAATTTTCCTGTTCCTAAAAATACACATAAATTTTGATCAGCTTCTTGTTTATTGAGTTCTCAAATAAATTTAATACATGCAAATTCTGGCAAACTATTTTAGTTTTACAAAGCAAATGCATTCTTGTTTCGTATGTACAATAAATTGTATTTTCATAAAGTGTTTGCTAGTTCCTTGGTCTAGTTGAGAATGATTTATGCTTATACAATAGTACTTTTATAACGCGTTTGGTAGTGCGTGCACTAGTTGAGAATGATTTATGCTTATACAATAGTACTTTTATAACGCGTTTGGTAGTGCGTGTACTAGTTGAGAATGATTTATGCTTATACAATAGTACTTTTATAACGCGTTTGGTAGTGCGTGCACTAGTTGAGAATGATTTATGCTTATACAATAGTACTTTTATAACGCGTTTGGTAGTGCGTGCACTAGTTGAGAATGATTTATGCTTATACAATAGTACTTTTATAACGCGTTTGGTAGTGCGTGCACTAGTTGAGAATGATTTATGCTTATACAATAGTACTTTTATAACGCGTTTGGTAGTGCGTGCACTAGTTGAGAATGATTTATGCTTATACAATAGTACTTTTATAACGCGTTTGGTAGTGCGTGCACTAGTTGAGAATGATTTATGCTTATACAATAGTACTTTTATAACGCGTTTGGTAGTGCGTGCACTAGTTGAGAATGATTTATGCTTATACAATAGTACTTTTATAACGCGTTTGGTAGTGCGTGCACTAGTTGAGAATGATTTATGCTTATACAATAGTACTTTTATAACGCGTTTGGTAGTGCGTGCACTAGTTGAGAATGATTTATGCTTATACAATAGTACTTTTATAACGCGTTTGGTAGTGCGTGCACTAGTTGAGAATGATTTATGCTTATACAATAGTACTTTTATAACGCGTTTGGTAGTGCGTGCACTAGTTGAGAATGATTTATGCTTATACAATAGTACTTTTATAACGCGTTTGGTAGTGCGTGCACTAGTTGAGAATGATTTATGCTTATACAATAGTACTTATATAACGCGTTTGGTAGTGCGTGCACTAGTTGAGAATGATTTACGCTTGTACAACTTAGCGTAGTACTCCATTACAGGCCGTTTGAAGTCTATAGTATATTCGCAGTTTCTTCACAGATTTTGAATTAACATTTGAAACGTCACTCCATGTATGACGTGTTGTGTTATATCATATGCATGACATGCATCACGAGCGTTTTATAGTTAGTTTACATAAAAGTACCTTATTTTTGGTTAAACTGAATTTTTTTAATATTTTATCTATAAATTATAATATTTAATTTATAATTAACATGAATAGAAAGAGTGAGAATACTACAGGTTTGTTGATCATGTCTAGTACGAAATAGCACTAATGAAAAATGTCATTAATCTGAGTGCACAAGATTGAGGTGCGTTGTTCCAATGTTGTTATTTTCTAGAATTGGTTAAGCTTTGTTTGCATGAGGCGTAGGAATATTTTGGAATTAGAACTTAAGCAGGACTTCATAAAAGTTTGAAGTAACAGTGAATGGACTATATATTAATTTCCAACAGTAGACTGTTCGCGGTAATCTGAGCATTTTCTAAAGCCCTGCTTCGGCTCTAAACACCGAGGTCTGGATAGCCGATGAGGGTGAAGAGAAGCGAGTATGGAACAGGGCCGGAATGAAGGGGCAGGGGAACCGGGAGATCCCCGAAACAACCCGCCCACCAGCGGCATCGTCCGACATGATTCCCACGTGCGGGAACCCGTGAGCGACCACGCTGGGTATCGAACCCGGTTGGCCTAGGTGGGCTGTGAGTGGTCTGCAACTACCCCACTGTGGCCCTTTTTAATTTATACAGTTCTTATATATGTAGGTGTCCACGTGCCTTCAGTTCTGATTGGCCAGACCCGAAAGAGACTTGGCGCACTTTAATTTCTGAGAGCGAACATAAAAATGCTCACTTGTATCGGCGAATCTAAGTGACAGCCCCCTGCCTCCAAAGTGTGCTTAACCCACAGAACGCTACCTTGAAACACTATATATATTTTTTTCGGTATTGAGAATTAATGTAACGTATTTACATGTGTAACTTCAAAATACCTACTAGCATTACGTTCGTTTCTTAATACACGTGGAAATAAAACTTAAACGGCGATTCTACGACAATTAATACAGATTTAACCTCTTTTTTTCTACACATGTTCCACAAGAATTATCAAAATTAATTTTAAGGAAAAGAGCCGAACCTCAGTGGAGATGGCGTCTGTGTGCGTTAACTGTAAAATATTTGTTTGTATTTTTACAATTTAGTATTTGGAAACTATGATTATTTTTGTAACACTACAAACATATTACAGCAAATTCTACAGCTGATTCCTGCAGAATGTTTAAAACTATTGTTGCATTTTAGGAAGCAAGTACCGTAGACTTCAAGATTATTACAAACATTCATATGGTCCATGAAACAAATTGCTGTTAATATGTAGGATGTTAACGGTCAACTGTGCAATTTGAAAGGTCCTGTTAACGAACTAAATTTATCTTCATTTTGCATGTGTTTGTCATGTATACAATTAAAATATCCATATGCCTGATCTCTTTATTGACGTACGTCTATATATATAGTTTAGCAACTTCTAACTATAATCCATTCAGGGTTACCTCCAACTTTTATGCAGCCCAGCTAAAGTTCTACTTTCAGGCTATTCTTCCGCCTCATGCAAGCAAAGCATAACCGAGTCTAGAAAATTACACCAAAGGGCCAGCGCACCGCATTAGTGCAATTAAATACATAACAATTTTTTCATTAATACTAAGATTGGTGCATGAATATCAGTGTGTACTGTTGCATGCATATACTTTTTGGCAGTATTATTATTAATGTCGTTCACAAGTTTCACTTTACCATTACTCTTTACAGCGTTTATAGTAACAAGAAAAATTTTGCAATTAGTTCAAAAAAGATTAAAAGAGTTAAGTTGGCTAAGGGTTCAATTGCATTTTTATTGTGACATTAGTTTTTATTACTTTTTGGTATTAATTAACAAAAATCTTTTATTTATGCATTAATTGTTTCTAGTCAATTTATTTATATTTACATTATTTTATTTAACAATTTTTTATGTTACATGTATTTGAGACTAGAAAATTAAAATTCTCTCTCCTAAACAAATTATACTTTATCGTGATAAGTCCTTATATTGCCCAGCACTTCAATTGTTTGTACAACGAAATTATGTTTTTTTCTGTGTGGAAACACTGGTGTTGGGATAGAGACGGCCTTGCATAGGTGCAGATGGCTCTGCTGGGCAGTGTGAATCAGAGGTTGGGTGGGGATGGTTGGTAGTCCCGGGCAGGAGGGTTGGCAGCCGTGCGCGGGGACACTCGAGGACCAGATTGAAATGTTGTGCCAGTGAAATGAAGCAGAGACTTCTGGTCGGCTGGTCATCGGAGTGACAAGAGTCCCGCAGCTCGAGATTGCTTTCACCGTCGCACCTTAGCCGGCCCTTGGACAAACTCACCCCTCTGCACTTCCACCCCCTAGCTACCCCCCTGGACACTCACCCCCAACCCCACTTTAAGGCGCCACCACGCAACGCAAATTAACTTTCGCCGCTGTACATTCGTGGCTTCACCAACCACCAGCCTCCTCACAACACGGTGCTACCACACAACACCGAGCAATACAGAAGCGCAACTACACACAGTATGTCCATTATGGGGTGTTGTTTAGTTTTCCCATCTGATTACAGTGTTACTTTCTTAGTTACAGTAATTCCTGAAAAGTTGTCCTTTTCTTCCCGGCCTAGTCATTTCAATCACAGCAGAACAGCCTATAATTCCGGCTAGTGTTTTTGCGTTATCGTCAACGTATTATCTTTCATGTGAATAATTAAAATTACAAATCAAATCAATCAAAATGTACACAGAGTGAACATCTTTTGTATTTTTACAAATTACGTTTTTGAAAACTACACACCTTGAAAATATTTTGCACCACCGGATATTACTTAGTTAACTAGGTTGTTCACAGCCCAAGAGAAAGTATGCTTTGAAAATACACACCGTGTGTGCAAAATATCACGCCTTTCATTACGAGGTCTCTTTCTAATATATCCACTGATACAGCGAAATTCCTTAATGAGCAAACAAAATTACAGGTGGTGCAAAACATTTGTTTGTGGTTTGTAGCTGCCAAGATTATTTGTGTATCCCTACAAGTGTATCAGAGCAAATTTTACTGCACGTTGTGATGCAAAGCTTCTTACAGTTACTGCGTATTTTAAAAAGTAAGTTTAACAGACTTGGTGTTTATTAAAAACATTTCTTTCACGTTTTAAATAGCACTGTGTTGTAAACATCGAAGATTTCACTTGTAATGCTACAAAAAATGGCACCTTGTTTGGAAGGAATTGTTTGGATAACATAACAATTTTTTTTACTGTGAAGCGTAACTCGTGATACTGCGTTAAGGTGTGTAAAAACCAAAGGAGGGGGGGGGGTGTATGCTGAGTTTTCATTACTATACGAACTTCCTGCCGCACTGAGTGTATTGTATTGTTGGTGTGCGTTATTAACAAATGCGCATTCGTATACACGGTAAACCGCTTTACCACTTATACAACAAATGTTGGGAAACTAGTTGCAAGAAAAGTTTAAGGTAACATTACAAAAAAAATCACTGTAAACTTAGTAATTAATTACTCAAAAGTGTACAGCAAATATTCAGTTATTGTGCAAAAACAGTACTGTAACCTACCCACGGATAACATGTAAAATTACAACAATGTGTGTAGTAATTCCCAGAACAATTTGTTGTAAAATCGCGAGCCACTATTTGGATATATACAAAGTAATTGGTCTTGTGGATGACACTAAGTAGTTTTTATGGTGAAAAAAGTACTCCAGCCAGAACTGCACGGAACACACTATTAATGTGGCCTAGTCAGGCATGCCACAACACAACTGCGACTTTGAAAATCCCCTTTGAGGTGACATTAAATGAACCCNCGACTTTGAAAATCCCCTTTGAGGTGACATTAAATGAACCCGGAATCTTTACATAGAAGCAAGGATACTAACCATTACGTTAAAGAGGCAGCCGTGCATCGCGCTTTGATTAAATAGTTTATTAGTACTTTCGTAATTTAATCTCGTGTTAATATGCGGTATTTTATCTTCAAATTGAATATACAGTTTTTGATGAGCTCGCGAACCAACTGTATTTATTCGACACGAAATTACAAAAAGTATGTTAGTCCCACGTAGGGAAAAGAAGAAATTTTTTACATATATGAGAAAGTGAATGCTGCTGAAAGCTGTTAAATTTTTCTGAGGGCTTATATGTNAAAGAAGAAATTTTTTACATATATGAGAAAGTGAATGCTGCTGAAAGCTGTTAAATTTTTCTGAGGGCTTATATGTTCTTTATTCCTCCATTGTGTTGTTTGTTTTGGTCACTTATCATATTTTATTCAAAGGACGCCATGTGAAACAATATGAATTTACTCGTATTTTGTGACACACCACTTATTTCACTNTGTTGTTTGTTTTGGTCACTTGTCATATTTTATTCAAAGGACGCCATGTGAAACAATATGAATTTACTCGTATTTTGTGACACACCACTTATTTCACTAAACTGTCTAGAGAAACGTTGAACAAATACAAAATATGTGTTAAGAAATAATCCTGAANAGCTGTATAGAGAAACGTTGAACAAATACAAAATATGTGTTAAGAAATAATCCTGAATATTTCTTACAATACTGAAGAGAAAAGTACATATTATTGCTATCGCAGCTAATATCACATAAATTTACAAAATCTGGCCTGTACGATTACAAAATTAGTTATGCAAACCCGTAACATGGGGGAACACATTTTTTTCAAACCAGTCAAACTGCACTTTGCCCTGTCATCCCAGGAAATAAGAGGCCCCACTAAAAGTGGATTATCGGAAGTGATGACTCATCGTCTATTAGCACACATCTTAAATTGATCTCCTGAGATGGTGTCAGCAGTCTCCTGAATTTCAGTTTTTCTACCAGAAGTTTTTACATAGCAGTACAGCCGTTCCTCTTGTAAGTAAACAAATACCAGAAGTTAACGAGACTTACTTGTAAATTAGAAGCATTTCTTTTCTTACAAAAATATTTCCGCCCCAGCACTTACAAAAACATTTTACCGTGATGTTTCATATATATATATATACATATCTGTATGTGTATATATATATCAGATTCTTGTTCGCAACTTTTTATTTCAGCATATTCCAATATTTTTATTCTTATTTTTCTGTGCAAGTATGATAGTTCTAATAAAATATATTGGCCGAAACCCATAATTTGCTTTTGCTGTAGTTCTTTATCCGCTGTCCATACTTCTTTAGCAACGAATTTTGAAATACCTCAAAAATTTAAGAAATTAGAATCTATAAACTATTTTATATCTGTCATAATCAAATTTGCCGATTTTTTTTATGTTAGCCATAGCAATAACATTCTTGGATACGTTATACGGTTTAAAAATGCAACCCTCCTCGAATCAGGTAGACTATTCTCGGAACGTGTGGTGATTAGCTGTTTACTGCATATTTGGAAAAAACATTAACTTCGTTTTCCACACAAAGGCTATTCTTGCAAATGATCAACGCCGCATATTTACATAATATGATTTTGTGAATCAACATAATTGTGTAGTTATACAAGAATTTGTCAGTTACAGTTACAACAATTATTAACAATGCATACACCACGTTGTTGACTGGTTGCAAGAAACACGCCTGACACACGCACAGCGCACAAAAAAAAATTTCACGATTGCAACACTTGAGCCCATANGACACACGCACAGCGCACAAAAAAAAATTTCACGATTGCAACACTTGAGCCCATAGATGAATTAGGGACTGAACGCGTTAAAGCATACCTGCAAATGTGCGCGTGCAATATCGAAGTCGATCACGCGTGGAAACATTTTCGGGAAAACCACGTTGATGCGCTGTAATAAATGAAACAAAAAAAATTGTTGCTAAAGTGTCTCAACTACCACGTGAATCGTATTCGCGATATAAAAGTAACAAGTAAACCAATATTGCTCGCTTGGCTACTCTGTATTCGACATACAGGTTGTTCAGTTACGATGCTCTGTTTGCAGTAAACTATGCACGTTGGAAAGCCCTGCTTAAGATATTCTTATAAGATCATTGTGTAATATTCCAAGAAATGTAAAATTAACCTTATCATGTGCCTGATCGCTCTATTTATGAACTAGTAAATTAAAACTGAGAAATTATTAGAAAATTTGATATTTCACCAATTTTCTCATTCTTACACTTATATGCATCAAAATACAGAAAGCAGAAAAAAAATAATTTCACTGTTCACAATTGTTTATCTAACGCCTATAGCTCAACGTAAAGACATAGAACCACTGTCCCTCCGGCGTTACCAACTTTACTGTGTTCATGAGGTGTATAGCAGTTACATAGAAGACAATGTGATCACCGCTAATGTGTGTAGTGCATGTTCAGATTCACACAGGTAGGAGCAGCGACATTTTCGAAAGATTCATTTTGAAAAGAGTTCCATTAGCTGTGAACATCCTTTACACTTTCTATTAGAGCAATCCCATTTCGAACTGTAGATCATTTTAAGAGCATGACACTGTGTCGATTGTCTACACGGGTTCAACAATCGTACATCAGTTACCATGATTTTTCTGGTCCCTGCCTTGCTAAGCAGTTTTCAAAACCTAAGGTAACATTTATGTTTGAGTACTTTGTCGTAGGGATGCAAGAATTCAAGATGGTGTTACGAGACTTGGCTGGATGTTTGCAGATCGGAGGTCGGTCGTAAACAATTCAGTAGATGTTGT